>CM059573.1:10246612-10681612 GCA_030386875.1 Morinoia aosen
GTGCTCGTCCACAGTTTAACGCCCTGCCTTCGCGTCACGAAGAAGACGATGAAAAACTTCACATGATATAACAGACAACAGACGGGAAATAAATAGCCCTACGTACTTGTGATCCAGAAGTTGAACATCTGCTGGTAGGTGTTGAGAGTAAACAAGGCTGTGAAGAGCCAATACAATAAATAACACTACTGACTTGTGACCCAGAAGTTGAACATCTGCTGGTAGGTGTTGAGTGAAAACAAGGCTGTAAAGAGCCAATAGCCCTACGTACTTGTGATCCAGAAGTTGAACATCTGCTGGTAGGTGTTGAGTGTAAACAAGGCCGAGAAGAGCCAGTAGACGTGCAGGCCGGACGACAGAGAGATGAGGCTGACCTTCAATGGCACCGTCACAGACGCAGGGAGCGTCTCGACCAGCTTTGTTGAAGGTGGCTTCGATCCTGCGGGACGGGGTCCATAAAACTTGTCAATAAACAGAAGTTCCAAGGAACTTTCATGTAACAAGGAAGTGGTGATTTTGATGATCGACACTAACGATGCCGAACAGGCCTCTGGAATACTACATTACGATCTTATTAAGCTTACCAGAAAATATCATTAGTCACACCATATTTCTTACCAGAATATGATTTGTATACTCATGGCGTAGTACCTTTAAATATTCGTGGTGTAATTTCTTTGAATATTCGTGGTGCAGTACCTTTAAATATCCACGGTGTAGTAGCTATTCGTGGCACAGAAATAGAATATTAAAATATTTGTGCTACACATCTTGAAATATTTGTAGTGAGAAATCTTAAAATATTCGTCCGATGGTGTTCAATTTTTTGTCGTACTAGATCTTAAAAATTTTCGTCGTCTGGACGAAATTTTGAACTTACCTGCGTTTGAACTAATCGTGCTACGGTATCGTAAAAATCCTGTAAGTACCGGAATACATATTCATTCCTCGTACAATACCGCTCCATACAAGCGTCATTAAATGTCTCGTTGCAGGTAAAACAAAAAGTGGAAGGCGCGATTTAATTAATATGGAGTTAAGGAAATATGGAATCCACCCACTACGCGTGTTCCCACACCCGACTCACATCAACAGCAAGATTGAACAAAGTTCGTAAAACAAGATGCACATTTAAGAAGAAAGTAATAAGAGCTGAAAAGAGGGCAGCAATGAACAGAGAAAAAATGGTCCGTACAAAAACAAAACCATACCGTTAATCAACAAAAAGAAGGCTCGGGATCTCGCATTTCCCCAGTGCGAGCGCTAATTCCCCCAGATCCAATAGTTGTCTACTTCCCAGAGGAACTAACTCCCTTGAAAATATCGCGATGTAATGTCATTAAATGTGTGACTAGCCAGCAAAATTTTACAAACGCTCTATTCATTGGAAATTAATCGCAACATAGCGGTGATTGGCCTTGGAAATATAGCACCTCACTATCATTCATGAACACAAATCATGATTTAGCATAAATTGAAAGACTGGCTAGCTAAATATCCCAACACACTAATATAATCGCGATAATAAGTCGATAGGCCTGAGAAATATTTCATCGTACTAATCACAATCATTTTGCATTAGTGTCGGATAGCAACGCAGAAGCACAGACCTGCAGCCATGGCGACGGAGACGTGGTGGCGCGGCATGAAGAAAGTGGCCACCAGCGACGCGGCGGACACGACGGCCAGTGACCAGCACACGGCAGACCGCGGCAGCCCTGCGTCGGTTACCACCTGCGTCAAAGTTAGGGCATGACTTAACTATTTGAAGTCAGCGTTTTTCTACTCAAAATAACGTTATTATAACCACCGTCATTCGACTGGCACTGGCATCAGGTTGTCACTGATATCAGAGTGAAGGAGGAACTCCCACTCGGCAGTGAACTCAGCGGAAAACTTTAGGGAACCAATCTAAATAGCAATAAAATATGTTGAGGCAATTTTCACAAAAAGACCGTATAATTTCATATTGTCGAGACATGGTGAATATCTACATAATTATGTATAGGTCTTAAGCATTTACCACCGATTGAAATGGGATCCAGATTAAATGACGCATCCTGGAAACATAGCGCATCAGCAGTACACAAGTACACGCACATGATCCAAGGACTCTCAAGGGCTTAGAGAGCTGGAGTAAAAGGGATACGTTATATCTAATATTCCAGGGCTCTGCAAGCATCTAAAGGAAACCCGGAAAACAATGAAAAGTACTCACATGGAACACAAAGACAAGTACTCACCTGGAACACAAAAACATGCACTCACACGGAACACAAAGACAAACACTCACCTGGAACACCAGGACAAGCACTCGCCTGGAACACCAGGACAAGCACTCGTCTGGAACACCAGGACAAGCACTCGCCTGGAACACCAGGACAAGCACTCGCCTGGAACACCAGGACAAGCACTCACTTGAAACACTAGGGCAAACACCTGGAACACCAAAACAAGCACTCACTTGGAACAGGAAAAACACGGAAGAAGAAAGGCTATAGGAGCCCATGAGGAGGTTGAGGGCCGTGGCCCTACGTTGGGGGAAGAGATCCCCCAGCTGCACCGCACACAGACGTAGCTGGTTGCCGCCCATCGCTAGCAGCATCAGCGCTGGAAGCAGAACCTGCTCTCGGTCTGGAAAAGAGCTTTTGTTACCTTAGGAAATGATGAACGTAATGACAGGAATGAAGTGAAGCTCTCTGGAAAATAATTCACTTCGGCTACGTAAAACAGCGAACCTCGGTTAATGTCTTCGAGATGCACAAAAAATGATGTTTAATTCCAATCAAGTCTGATACGCATCATCTTTTACATTGGTTTTTCAAATGCCCTTTAACTAACACCAGGACGCAATGACAGTTACACCCTGTCAAGCTAGTACCCATTTCCAACTCTTGGGTAAATGGAGACCATCGTTCAACACTAATTCTAAAGTGGCGGCAAAGACTGAAGAATTACCAGCAAGGACACGAGGACTAATGGTTCAGTTACGTGAAACTGGTTTGGGATGTCAAAAATTTCATCTATGGTGACCATACCGATCTCAATCACTGGTGATACGATTCCCCGGCATCATTTTAATACAAGTCTACGACTTTCAGGGTGTTGATCTAAAATTTCAAACCATGCTGCTAAAAGAGACTCAAAAAGAGACATTTTCTGAAACCAATTCACGTTAGAAATCGTCTGACAGGTGTTATAAAACATTTAGAAAGCCTCCAAATAGTTGGACGCTCTGGTCTGACGAAACAACGGTAATCGTCCTATCACTTTTCACATAAACGATGCTTACGATTCTCACTGAGCACACGGCTCCCGCTCTCAGTCGCTACTACTATGAGTTTAGCAGTTTCTACGTTTAGCCTTTTTTCAAATTGATACGCACGATGCATTTTACGCTCAGGCACTTCACAGTCAATCCTCGCCTTCGAGATTCTGAGTCGTCAACGAAACCTGCGTAGTTACCACTCCAAAATTGCTCAATGCGACAGTTATTCAACAACCGAGGTTCTCGCCTTAAAAGCGCCCCTACTATATGCGGTTTCCAAGCACGTTAAACAGAGCAAGGCGGGAGTCACCTTCAGTTTTAGTTGCCTAATTCGGCGAGGCACAATCGCTGACCTTGGTTGTTCCATTACTAATAGCCCACCAATATTTCAAGCTAAATAATCCATTACTAGCAGAACCGTGGAAATTCCATGGACAATGTAATCGTCAAGCTAAGTGGACCTGTGAAAAAATACTGTCAACATTACCTAACAAATTCTAACATACCATATTCTAACCCAACTTATCCTAACCTAACATATTCTAAACTACGAGTATCTTGTCCTAATTCATGCTAAGCGAACCTATCCTGATAATAGGCAAAACATAGAAAAACCTTTACTAATTTCTCAGCATCACGATATATTTGAAGTTCATTACGTGTTAAAATTCTCAGCAAAATGCTTAATTGCTTAGTGCCTGCGGTCGGTGATCTAGATAGGGCCAATGTAATTTATCAATTTAAATGTATGAGGAGAGAATGTATGTCTCCTAACAACTGTTACATTGGCTTGACTAGAATGACCCTTAAGCAGCGGTTAAATGCACGTAAATATCAAGGCTCCATTTTTTAACCATTTCCGTATTCATCACAGCTCTAAGCCCTCTAATGAAGATCTATATCCAGCTTCTAAAGTATTGTATAATGTCCGTAAAAAACAGCATATTCAAATTATTGAAGCCTTACATATTCATAAACTCAAAACCTTCCCTCAATGAAAATATGAACGATTTTTTTTCTCTGAAATTGTTTAAAAGAACCGCGCCGTCAATTGTTGGAACAATCGTTGCAGTCCACCATTTCGCTTTATTCTTCGGCCAAGTGAACATGTGTTGAGAATTGTTAGAGTCTTGGTATTTTACATCCATGTTTTTGTAATAACTTCATTAATGGTCTTTATTTTTGCATGCATGATTTTATCATTTTTATAGAGTGACCTGTTTTCTTTTCGTCTTTTCAGCCTGAGGATGATGCCAGTGGCATTGAAACGTTGCATTTTGCCTATTGACTATAGTGTGATTTCGTAAAATGATAAGAAATTTGCTGAGAATTTTAACACCAAATGAACTTCAAACACAGAAAAACCGTGGACCCGTGAAAAATTTCATCAACATTAACTAACCTATGCTAACCTAGCACAGCCTAACCTTCTCTATCTTAACCTAACTTAACCTATCCTGGCCTATCCTATCGTAACCTAACTTAACCTATCCTATCCTATCCTGATAAAATGTCGAACATAACAATGCATGTAAAGGCGATTTTTTAATGATGTCAAGGGAAGGGAAAGCCTCGAGTAGTAAAAAGGGTTTGCGGGCTCAACTTTTCTTAACATATGTCTCCCGGTATTGAAACCCGGCTTTTAATGTTCGAACATCTGTTTTCACTACAGCATTTTGCGATAAAGACAATACCTGATGAACGCAACACCTCGTATTATACAATCCGAAAAATCCGTGTGTTTTTTATAGCTTCAAGCCTTCAACAGCCCCCACTCGAGGCGGAGTGAGTTCGCCAGTCGAATCCCAGACTGGGATACTCCGGGCAAACCCAGCCACAACCCAACCGGTTACTATACTTTTAGAAGATTCTTTTGCTCCACGTAACTTGGAACGATTGAAAGCCAAAGTGTACCAGATGCTAAGCTCGCCACTTCGCTTGAACTCCTGCGCTGCTGCGAATGTTTCTCCAAGGGGCGGATTCTGGGCATCAAACAATTTCCGAGTTTCTATGATTGCAAGTTATTTTCGTGGACTTTGACAACGCTACTTTTCTGGTTTTCAATCTATCAACAACTTATTTATTTTATCTTATGTTCATTTGTAATTGTGTATTCGTTATCATATGCTCTGTACTAAATTTCCTGTCAAGTGTTAAAATAGTAGTAATGTGTAAAACCTAATTTTTCTTTCACCACCGGTTCACCCAAGTCGAATATTTGTTCCCTGAAAAAATGTAACACTCAGGAATTCTGTGTACATGATACCGCAAACTCGGATGAGAGTGTCACTCACGGACTAAGGAACTAGCTAACTAAGGAAGGAACAAGCATGATATTATATAGATACTAACCTATCGTCCCTCGTCATCATTGTTCTAATGGATATCCCTCACTCTAACTTTTGGCAATCAATCAACAACTATATCATAATCTATATTTCATTGGCTACGTACTTGATTAGATTATCAAATTTAACTGATATTCGTATGAGGATGTTTTCTTATCACTTCGTAACATAAAACTGGATCATTTACAGTTGAGCTCAATGTTTGGTGTCTAGACTTTTTCACAGAAATGCGAAAACATGCACCATTTTTTAATGATTATATCGTTCATATTTAGATATTTCCACAGAGAGACTTGCGATAAAATGTCGTATAGTTGTTCATTTTCTCAAAGCTATCAGTGGTACATTGCACCTTATTTGAATTTCATTCATATCATTCATAGACAATCCTTCCAAATTCTAACACCATCAGCTCACCCGTATTTAGAACAGCGAAGAGGCTGAAGCTCACCACCAACATCGAGCTGCAGAGCAAACAAAATTACGCTTAAATTCCGAATTGGAGAAAACTGAAAGAATCAGTTATAAAAACAAGTAATGATTAACCCTGAACAGCCCTTCAAGGCGTTGCGGTCTTCTTAAAAAAAACAGGCAACAAATTGCACGTGTCGCTATGAACCCTAACGTGTTCTCTGAAATTCAATGTCAAGTGACGGTTCTTCCCTCATTCTGATGGTGACAACCTGATATCAGGCTCAGTCTAATGACAGCGGTTGTAATGACGGTAATATGAGTTGAAGAATTCAGATAGTGAATGGTTAATAGTAAGCAATATTACACACGTGCCGGCAGCTGTGCACTAATACAATTTTACTGCAGGATAACAGCATCGTTCATTTTGAGGCAGGGAGTCAGAGTAGAATACATGACGTACATATAAATAACTGTTGAAACGCAGTGGAAAAACAAATTTGTGTAATCTTGCTTCTTCGGTTCGAAAGACATACACACCGAAAATAGCTTCAGTGTTAATAACCGCTAATTCAATACAACTCTAACAACTGAACCCTATGCACAAACAAACAATTCAGAATGATTCTATGGCAACTAAACGCTGTAAACTGCAGCATTTATATTGTACATAAAATGATACAGAGATCGTGGGATATATTCAATAAGTTTTCTTCCTTCATCACTTGAATCATATTTCGAACATATCAACTTTACTGGGAATACTTTACATTTCATTCCTTTATATGAGTCCAAGAGCCACCGTAAATTAACATCACCTGTGGAAAGCGTTCTTCTTCATTATTTTAACGTTTTCAGCCACTTATATTCAAAATTTAGGACTTAGGGACTAACAAAAATACGCTCATTTCTTTCTTTTTCCTACAGTTCTTTAACCATAGACATGATTATTAAATACTCATGCTACACATTTACGTAACGATATTGCTAGGGCTTGATTTATGAAGAACAAATGATTAACTTTTATTTCGCACCAACTATGCCATGGTATCTCTACAAAGTGAATGCCTTTATACTAAGCCTCTTTATAAAAAAGTCATTTTTTCATGTTTCAACTTTTGCATCAACTTCATTAGAAGAATAAAGTTTTCTCTTTTTTCTGCGCTGTCTTGCTCAAGAGAATCGCATTTCTCCGTGCTCTCTCACCCTTGATAAGAACGGCGGTAAGCACGTCACGTTCACACTGCGCCGGGAATACAAAACGCTCTTTTACTAAACTTGAATTAATTTGGCGTCTTGTATGTGCTGTTTGAGGAAGTGGACGATACAGTGCAGACCTTCAGAAGCCAAGTACGGTGCACAGCTCCACTGTTACTCAATTTTTAATGTTTGTACGAGGGACAACTACGAAGTACGGCGCCATCAGCATTGTTACTCAGTTTTTAACATGTTCTTATAAGGGGCAAAAACGAATGCTGTCAATGTCGTCATGTGGGCATGAAAACCTTCACGTACATGGAACGAGGGACGATCGAAAAGAAAACAAAGGTGAAATCGATTATAATAAAGCAAGAGGTTGTCGTGATTCGACTGAAGTCATTAGAAGACGCACCAATTGTCTTGTTCAAAATTATTTAGTTCTTTTGCATTATTGGAGTGGGTTCAATGAAATGTCTACATTTCTTGTCTATCACAAACATGATTGCATAAGTCACACCGCACTAGAGTGCGTAAGATTAGGCGCTTGTTCAATTATTTATCAATTATTCGTTAAATTCATTAGTCATTATTCGTTCAATTAATTCATTTACAATAGGGAATCTTCCTGGAGGTAATTTCGCGTACAAATTCAACCGATTTTAGAAAATATTTCATTGAAAAACTGAGTTCAAATTTTTTATTTCATTTGTCAATAGGCTAGTTCAACACCCAAATATACAAATTCTAACATTTGTATTTAAAAATTTAAAAGCGTAGCTAGGATGTGATTGAATATATTTAAAGTTACATATAAAATACAGAATATATTAAGCATCAGTAAATTTCAAGTTAAAAATAAAGTATCGGTACATTCAACATCGTTTGATTTATTACTGTAAACTTTAGCTTACGTACACTTAATTGTGAGCTCAGACGCTATACCATCTATTCCGTCGAGGTAATAATGCTTGCGAATAACCAGTGATTTCAAACTAAGAACATAATATTACGAATCAAAAGTCTTTAGTAGCTGCTTTCTTCAAACCTCAAAAATTCGTTTCAGAATTAGTAAATTAACTTTTCTTTAACAGTCCTTCACTTTGGTTTAGTTCACTTGTTTCAGAATAAAATCTCTAAGGAATGAATTTCAAATATTCAAACAGCTCACTCAGATGAGTACAATGGCTTCAGAACACCATTCTCAAATGAATGCTTATCATAACGATGAATAAATTAATGTATTCAAGGGATTGAAATAGCTTCAAATAAGTTTCAGAACACCATTCTTAAATGAATGCTTTTCATAACGATGAATAAATTAATGTATTCAAGGGATTGAAATAGCTTCAAATAAGTTTCAGAACACCATTCTTAAATGAATGCTTATCATAACGATGAATAAATTAATGTATTCAAGGGATTGAAATAGCTTCAAATAAGTTTCAGAACACCATTTTTAAATGAATGCTTTTCATAACGATGAATAAATTAATGTATTCAAGGGATTGAAATAGCTTCAAATAAGTTTCAGAACACCATTCTTAAATGAATGCTTATCATAACGATGAATAAATTAATGTATTCAAGGGATTGAAATAGCTCCATATAAGTTTCAGAACAACATTCCCAAATGAATATATTGAAAATAAATAAATGAATGAATGAATAGAAAATATCGAAATATCATCTCACTTTATTCAGAGCATCTTCCCTATTTAAATATATTGAAATCAATGAATGAATGTATAAAAGAAAAAAGTTAAGGGCAAAACCAAGAAAGTCCACATTGTTAAATTTGTATGTGGTCAATACCACGTACATAAAACGAACGCTTCGGGCCTTGACCCATCAGCGTATAAAAGGTTTTGACATAGCTTCACACTTGTAACAAGACCTCTTTTGGAATAAATGTACCAAGGTTTATAACAAGTTCAACAAGTCCAAGTGCAAGGCTTACCACAAGTCCAAGTCCAAGGCTTACAACATGTCCAAGTCCAAGGTTTACAACAAGTCCAAGTCCAAGGCTTACAACATGTCCAAGTCCAAGGTTTACAAGTACAAGTTCAAGATTTACAACAAGTCCAAGGTTTACAACAAGTCCAAGGTTTACAACAAGTCCAAGGTTTACAACAAGTCCAAGTCCAACAAGTCCAAGGTTTACAACAAGTCCAAGTCCAACAAGTCCAAGTCGAAGGTTCACAACAAACTTAGGGTTTACAACACAAGGAGACAGGAGGCACCCACCTCGCAATAAGCCTGGCCACCCGCAGCCCCGCGTAGTGGAGGATGAAGCCCACCGCAATGCTGGGCAGGGCGTACATCACCACCCCCGCCGTGTACACGAAGGCGAACTGTTTGTCCTGTGCCAGACATGTCTCTATCCCGCTCTGAAACAGGGAATACATGCACTAATTCCAAGTCGAATAATGAGGCCATATCCCATGTCTCTGTCCCGCTCTGAAACAGGGAACATATGCACTAATTCCAAGTCCAATAGATTATATTAGATGCTAGATTAAAGCCTCCATAACCGCTAAAAAAAAGCGCTTCGAAGAAAGGAAAGAGGAAAGCATCATTTAGTATGGAGATAAGGGACCGCAGAATATATGCAGAAGGGGCATATAAACAGTAAGTTGAGAAAGAAGCTAACGAAATAAGATAAAAATTGAAGAAGAAAGTAGTAGGTGCTGAGAACAGGACAACGGTGATCCAAGAAAAGGGGGTCCTTTAACACAACAGAAATAATTTGATTTCAAGAAAAAGAAGGCCTACCTAACTTTCAGCTCGGGATCTCACACATTTTTCCCTCTGGGAGTGCCAATTTCCATAGATACAACAGTTGTATCCCCCTGAACGGAATCCAAGTTCAATTATGAGGCTATATCCCATGTCTCTGTCCCGCTCTGAAACAGGGAACAACGATATGTGGACTAATTCCTAATCTAATAATGGGCCATGTCCTATAGAAACTCAAACTCGTGACGTAGACTAACGCACTGTTTACAGCTAAGTTAGGATCGGGTGTCTTTACCCGCTAGGATTACCAGTTTAACTATTAAAAGCACTGAAAACAATACTTAGAATAAATCACTTGTATAATAGCTCAAGACAAATGAAGACAAGTTTTTGTTGTAGCAACAAAATATAAGTATTATACTTTCTAACCGTTACGACGATTTGTCCTTAAATAACAGCCATCTGCGATCAATGGTTTTCATTTCACTCTCAAACACGTCATTCGCATGACAGCTTTAGCCCGAGTAAAAGTTTAAATATTTTAGAACATTCAAGAGCATCGGTATTTCAGAATACTCGCAATTATAGAGTAAGCAAATGAAGAAAAAGCAATTGGTCGTTTGTGGAAAATAAGGCGGAGGAAGAATAAGTTTAATTCTAATCAAGCGGATGCATGTCGTATGACACATTGGTTCATCATATCCCTTATAATTAATGCCAGGATGTGTAGGTGGTCAACCCCCATGCCACCATAAAGAATATCACGCATAAAGAAACATTTCAAATGAGCACTCCTCACACTTGCACAACGCCAAAAATTACGATCATAATTTTCAAGTGCCTTACCTTTGGCGAGAGGAATGAAATGCAAGCTCCGTGAGTAGGAGGGTTTCCTCTACACCTTTTGCTACCTGTTTTCTTCTTATTTCTACATCACTGACGCTGCTTCTTCGCGCCAGCACAATACTGCCCAGGTACAATGTCGTACGAAGAGCCTTCCTGCCCAGTGGCATGCTCACTGTAGTGCTTCTGTAACGCCACACACAGTTCGTTGTACTATGATCACCCTGAGTGCAACGCTCTCGCTAGTTGTGGTTAGTATACGTTAGTACGTGTGTCGTAGTACACGTTAGTAAACGTGTGTCATAGTATACACTAGTACAACGTACGCACTAGAAGTTGTAGTTGTACAAGATAAGCGCAAGTACAATGTACGTCGTACTATAGCCACCCAGTGAGCAACACCGTAGCATGATATCACGAGGGATACCCCCGGCTACATTCTCACAGAACCGCTTCAGTACCGCCACATACAGTGCGTCGTATCATGTTATGGACACCTGAGCTCCTTTCATTCTAACCTTGAGGCTTTCACAAACATAGGCTTTTTATCGAAGAAGCGAACGTAAACGTGCCGTGAGATCGACGGCTTCAATTGAGTACAATCTAAATTGCGTGCACACAACGCGCCTCTTTCTCTCTTGCCCTCCAACTGCTGTTTAGAATCTCTCTCAATGCTGTGTATGCTTCGTTTTTTTTGGTTCTCCAATTGAATCGGAGGTTTTCGCCAGTACACCTCGTGCTGCTTTTATGTTGGTTGGAAAGTTTATTATTAAGGTTGAAGGTGAAAGAAACATAAAAAACGGTGAAACATAATGGCATTGACAATGAAACACAAGGAAAGAAAAATTAGAGAGATGAACAGGGCTTTAACTACGCATAGTGTTTAAAAAATTTTCTTTCTTTGAAAACTCTTATCTCTAGAGAAAACTGATGCATTCAAATTCTTTTAGCTGCGTTTTATTAGGAAATTTAACCTTTCTGACTGTAGAAATTTTTGAGGTCGAGCATTGAATACTGGGATTTAACGCATGTGTGTTGCCTGTATATACGTCACGTGAACCAGTCGTATGTTTTCCAACGCGATTTGTTGGTATAGTGTAAATAGTAACAACAAGCAACTCGTAGGTATGAGCCACACACGCGACTGGTTAGCATAGAGCAAGAATAGAAACTCTGACTTGTTACTTGAAGATTTAATTATCGTACACATCAACGTTTTCACGGCTAGATCGAAACACAAAAAATACCAGGTGAACTCCAAGGAATTGTGACGTCACTGGTATCTTGAAACATCCTAACCAGTAGCCATTGTTAAAAAAGTATTAATATTTTCTGAACTCATTTTATTTTAACACACATCGCATTTGGTTTCTTAAGGATCTATATATATCCCAACTTGTAATTAAGTTCGCTGTATGCAAGTGCAGGGAACAACACAAGTTTACACCCGTGGCTTCGAATGTTTTTAGTCCTTATTTAGCCGTGTACACCGTGGATGCTGATCAGCCGTACATCTCAGTAAGCCTTGTATAACAGATATACTGTAATATTGCCAATCTTTACTGCCAATAGTGGACGGTAACACCACTGACGCAACAATTTCCAAATTTTTCGAAACGAGCTCACCTGGTATCATATCTAATAGAAATTTTAACTTATCCTGCCTGCCTGTTGAAGTTGATGCATAAACCGATGTGCTTGTGCTATATCTATTAATACCTTCAAAACTTATGCTGCTCTGATAATCAGAACGAGCATGGAAGTTGCTAGACCGATGAGCCTGTACTATATATCTATTAACATCTTATTCTAACTTATGCTCCTCTTATAACTAGAACAAAAAATGTAATTGATGTACTGACCGATGAGCTTGCAGCGTCGGTATCGTTCAGCTGGAGCGCATCACAAGTTTCTTCTTTCCACCTCTTCCATCTCTCCGCCTGACTTTCATAGTCGCTGGTGGAGAAGTTGTCATGCTTCGCTTCCGTTACAAGACCTCCTGAAAAGAAACGATATATTATACTCATGAAACCATAGGAGTTCAGATATGTTCTATGGATGGCAATCAAGGTAAATGTACCGAGTTGAGCGATGTTATCAAAGAAACTCAGTAAAGTTTGAGAACAAGCTGACCATAACGGCGGCAAATTTAGGTGTCACGATTGGCACAGCCCGCTACGCTGCCAAAAGAAAACGTTAGCATCTCAATGAGACCAAAAGATGGAGTGAGAATAAAAAATTAAAGGTTGAAATTTTAGTGCAGGAAGTCGGTTGTACGGCACGCCGGCTCCCCTCTTCGAGAGGTAAAAGAGAAGTAAAGAATAAAATATAAGGCCTACCTAACCACTACTTTAACCCCACTACAGACTTCTGTGACCTCTAGCACTTACAAAACGAAAAGGGGACAAGAAAGTCCCACCTGATCAACCTTTAAATTGAATACACAAAAGAATTAACACAATAAAGCGGCTGCTGATCCCCTGTTGTACAATGCTAGCCTCGCGATTCTTCCCACTGGGGAAAGGGACATGTTAGTCAAAGTTCCTCCTCCACCCAGGTGTCAGAAATGGGTACCGGCAAGACCAAGGGTTACTGTCAGAGCGTCTTGATATTAGTTATAAGTCATTTGAGAAAACAATGTATGTACCAAGTGGCAAGTAACAGGCATGATTGGAATGAAACACCCTTTGAATAAGAAATTAAGTTTCAAGTTTTTCAAGCAATAAAGCATCAGAAAAATCAATGTACAAGAGGGTACGTATCAGGCTGTACAAAAAATTTACTACGTCACACAACCTTCTGCTCTACGTTTAACTCTACTTTCCACCATTTTCTACCCAGTCTAACTTTTCCGCCGCCTGCATGCATATTTTTTGCCGCTTAGGTGGCGAAAATAAATAAATCACTTAGGTGGCGAAAAACAATCATGCAGGCGGCGAAAAACTTAGACTTGGTACGCGATGTTACACCACCTTCTACCTGACAAGTTCAACACGTGAAAAATTTTACGAACCTGAAAGTGTGGTGATGAAGGGAGTGGCGTTGTGGTGCACCGCCTGGACGTCACAGAGGGAGCTGAAGACGCCCTCCTGCTTGAGCACCAGCACGAGCTGCGGCCACCCGAACACCATGCCTCCGAACAGGCTGCACTCCAGCAGCCCCACCAGGAATATGGACACTCGACGGCCCAAACTCATCTCCGACCCGGCCGCCATACTGTCGGTGTGTTGGGATGCTCCGACTCCCGGTCTCTGCTCCGACTCTCGGTCTCTGCTCCGACTCTCGGTCTCTGCTCCGACTCTCGGTCTCTGCTCCGACTCTCGGTCTCTGCTCCGACTCTCGGTCTCTGCTCCGACTCTCGGTCTCTGCTCCGACTCTCGGTCTCTGCTCCGACTCTCGGTCTCTGCTCCGACTCTCGGTCTCTGCTCCGACTCTCGGTCTCTGCTCCGACTCTCGGTCTCTGCTCCGACTCTCGGTCTCTGCTCCGACTCTCGGTCTCTGCTCCGACTCTCTGTCTCTGCTCCGACTCTCGGTCTCTGCTCCGATTCTTGGTATGTCCAGGCTTCTTCTATTGGGTCCTAGTCTGCTTCAATCCTCTCTAATTTACATTCGGTGTATTCCCGTTTTGGAATATCATCTGCTTCAATAATTAATATTGGACAATAATTCGACACAAAGTTCACGTCCTTCAGCTAAACTTGAGTAATCATGTCATGTCATTTACAGTAGTGAGAAGTTCACGAATGTTACTTCGAATAAAGATCATTAATTATTCACGTTTTAAATTGACCATAAATGTTTGCGGCAGCGATGCTTTGTCTAACACACACCCTGCGCATAACTTTAACTCATCTGTGGAGTGAAGCGAGTAATTAATTAAACAATTTCTTATTAGCTAAAATAAATGTACCCTCATCTGCGACGGTAAAGGAGCAATTAATTTAGTCTTTTCTAATTGGCTTAGATACAGTGGGTAGCAGAATAATACAACAAGTTGATTAAATCTACAGATTCCACATTTCTAAACCACGAACAATTACAAAAATTCTACTATATATATACACAATGGTATAGTAAATAATATATCTAAAACCCACAAATATTCAATGGAAAAAATGTATAGGAACATGTTTACTAAATACGTGAACAAAAGTTTCCAATACCCGACTTTTTTTCTCGATATTGTTCATTAAAATTATTGTAGGATTATTCCAGAATGTTCTAATACATTCTACTATTTGGCAACCGAACTTTTGTCAGCATTTATCTTCAATACCGTGTCATTGGTACAGCAGCTTTCGTTCTGAACGGCCGTAAGTATGAGTAAGAATAAGAACATCAGCCAAGACCTTCGCGAACGTATTGTGGGGCTCCATAATGGAGGTTTGGGATATCGGAAGATATGTGCACAACTGTGTGTTCCTATAGCCACGTTTGGAACCATAATCCGTAATTGGAAATCCCAGAATTTGTCTGTCAGCAAAAATGCTGACAGAAATGTGGAATCTGGCGATTTAATCAACGCGTTGTATTATTTGAATGAATTGTGCAAGCAGTTTCAAGTTAAAAACTGGTTTCCTAAGCAAAAATTTCATTTTGAAAATTCAAACGCTGGAGAAACATAAAACCAAATAATGTATTCTTTATGCAACTCTTTCTAATGAATTCGTAACTCAGAGCTCTTCTATTAGTCATCAAATCATTTATTGGATTTTGCAATTTTTTGGTGTCCTTGATCTGATTTTCGCTCCTTCGATCACGCAGCAGTAACTGATAGAACAAACAGGTTTCGGCTCCAGTCTCGTAATTCAGCGAAGTTACTCGAACCTTGGCATAATTAGCGAGCAAAAACATCGAAGAACAGGTATGGACCTATCGATCGGCTACCAAAACCCAATCTAACCCATAGCATAGTCAACATAGGGTACATAACGTGGTGAGGTTTTGCCGCATTTTTTATCGTTCTACCCGGCAACAAAGATTATTATCAAATGTTTAGTGTTGATGAATGTGAAGCTTTTATAACACAAAGCGAAGATTAGATTAGACGGTAGTTTTAAGCCTCCCTAACCGAAAAAAACGCACACAAAGCCAAGATCCAATTACCCATGACGCTACCCATTAGATTGCTAGCTTTGAATACGTCTCTACCTTCATTAAAATTACGGTCCACGGTGTTTTAATTTCTCAAAGTAAGTTGTGGGTAAATAATAATTGCTGACCAACAAGGAATAATTGAGAACCTGTTGAGAGCAATGGCGGACTTGTTATGAATAATTTATGAATGGCAATACAAAGCCTGGAGGGAGAAGTGCCCGCGATCAGGTAAAAATCTGGGTAAATTTGGCTATTTCTTGAAGCATAAAAATTACGACCAAGAGCAGAACAACAATTACCTTTCATTAAATTTTTTTAGAAGTAGAATCTTTGCTCAAGATGAACGTCCCTACAAAAGATTTATCAACATATCTACAGGATGGGCGCCAATACCAGCATCGGGTGACGCGCCGTACTCTAAAAAAAAGTCTACAGGATCTTACAACAGCCAAACGCTTGTGGTAGGTCGCACGTCCAAAACCGCTTTAAGAAACAACTTATTAACAATTTGACCGCAATTGGAGAAACTGAAGTCCAACATTCAAATCAAATTTAAAGTCAATTGTAGAAAGTAATTTTAAAAATAACAAACATTCAACTGGGTCTTGTCTTCATTCAGCTTTAAATAAGTATTTATGGAAATTGAGTTTGCGACTACTGGTCGGTCAGCAGCATTATGAAAATTCCCTCCGTGGCCACCGGTGGTTCAAGTTGAGGTCAAAGTGTTAGCGCTCGAGTTTTTCCTGCTGCCAAATGACCCATCGATGGGTCGTTTGTAAAAGTTGTACCAATCTTTTAAAATTCATGGTATATTAAGAATCCAATAAATGTTAGCATTGTATTTGTAAAATTACTAATAACTTTTTAATTCAAATTTGAATTGAATACTGAACTTTAGTTTAACTCATCGCAGTTAAGTTAATTAAGACTTAGCACCGTCAACGACTTAGCATCAGAGCGCCAGACGCGCAACACAAGCGAGAGTAACGCGGATCACTCACCATAGCTCGGCCCTGCAGCAGCATGTTGGCCATAAGGAGATCCGATAATAAAAAATAAATCTAAGAAAAAAATAAAAAATAAACTGCGGAATAAAGAATCAAAAATAAATCACAGATAAAAAATAAAGGAGCAGACGTGGTACTAAAAAGCTGGCATGACGCGTCGGTTTTTTTCTTGCTAGCACTCGACGTAAAAAACTGGGTTTAACTTTGATATAAAATCCCTCAACAAATTTTCTCTCTGATGCTATAGGTTCATCAGGTTCTTCTGATCAGCTATGGAGGGAGCATAGTCCCTTACAAAGGGAGGGAGGGAGGGTAAGAGGATGGAGGGAGCATAGTCCCTTACAAAGTGTGCGCTGAATTAGTTGATACATTAACATGTTGCTTGCGATACGATCCATCGATGGGTCGTTTGAATTTTAGCTAACAATATCTTAAAATTAATTGTGTTTAATGGACCCAGCTAATGTTTGTTATTTATACAATTTTTACCAACTTCTGACTTTAAATATGAGTTTAAATTTTAAAACTTTGACTGACTGCGACTACTAAATATTAAGTTCTGCACCAAACTCAAATTTAATGTCAATTGTAGTAAGCTACTTGGAAAATAGCACATAAGAATTAGATCTTGCGTTCATTTAGCTTTAATTAAATGTTTATGAAAATGGAGTTTATGACTACTGGCCGGTCAGCAGCATTATGAAAATTACCTCCGTGTACCACCGGTGGCGCACGTTGCAGTCAAAGTGTTAAACTTCAGTTTAACCCATCGCAGTCAAGCTGTTGAGTTACTTTGACTGTTACCACCACGGGCTTATTTTTTTCTGTGGTAACGCACCCAAGGCACGCTACACGAACCGCATGAACCGCTCGAGCATTGCAGTCAGTGTATCACGTTAACGCGTTGACGATGTTTGTGCGGTTGGTTCGGTTAGGTCGTGAGAAGTAGAATTGGAACCCGACTGAGCTACTTGAATCCATTCTTATCCTTCCTAAAAATGGGAAAAATGTTATTGCACGGTAATAATTTCCTCGTATGCTAAATTCAATTTTGAGAAAGGTGGTGAAACAATTTAAATAGAGTTTATTCAAACCGATACGAACGAGTAATTTACCTAGTAGTGCACATATGTCACAATACGTAGTCAACGTTTTAAGCTGCGTCTCTGTAAAATTGCACCACTGCAGTCAAAATACCAGCGCGGTGAGAACAGTCGGAACAGTCATATATCACGCGCTAATCAGGAGTGCAGGTATCTTACCTATTTGATAGAAGCTCGGTAAACTTACACTCAGCCTCGAAGTTTGTATAGTCCAGAAGACGTTAAAATGAAGTTTTCTTCAGCGCAACTCCCCAGCGACTCGCCTACTGTAAAGCAAACCTCGTGAAAAATCGATCATCTACTTCAAGATCTCAAGAACTGTAAAAAGGTTTTGATCTGCTGCGAGTGTCCATCGGTGGTAAATATTTCCCTTTTGAAATGATATCTACAGTTAGAGCCCTGCAAACTGAATTGAAAGGTTATCAACTTCAAATATTTATTCTTAGATGATTTTTAAACCATGAAATACCGTGAAACGGTCATCCATCTCAGACCAATACGAGCGCTACCTGAACGGGAGATACTGACTGATAGAGAAGGTCATCTCATGCTAAATACAGGCGTTCGATTAAATCAATAAAGCATGATAGCATAAGCAAAACATCCAACCAATAACATGGTCACGTCGTTGCTTTGGCACATTCGTTTACAAGAAACAAATGTCAGCTGTGGACGTCGTACACTTTTATTATCGTATGAAATCTTCGATGCTACAATCGCACATCGTTGAGAGTGTTGTGCTAGAGGCAGATAGCATCTAAGTGACATGTAAACATAAGGTTGGTTGGACGGAATACCGGATTCTGTCATGTGAAGAAAAAAAGAATAAAATAAATTATAAGAAGAGCGACTTCTCAAATTGCGACGTCAGCCTTGACGAATGTCGACCAGCCTCTTGAGAAAGAAAAGTTACAAAGAAAAATATAAAAAATCTAACTCCACTACAAAACATTTGAGGCAACTGCCTCCTGCTGCAAGTGTGACCTGCAGGGCTCAGGGGCAAACGCTGATTCTTATATGGTATACTGAACACCATCAGTATAACGAAGCACACTGAACACCATCAGCATAACGAAGCACACTGAACACCTATAGCATAACGAAGCACACTGAACACCATCAGCATAACGAAGCACACTGAACACCATCAGCATAACGAAGCTTACTGAAATCCATAAGCATAACCTCCTTTGAACCCTTCCGCTGGTTCGTTTGAAAAGAACTCTTTACCTAACGATCTAAAATATTAGATAACGATTCAAGCCTCTCTAACAGCAACAAAGGCCTTCCAAAGAGAGAAAAGAAGGAGGCAGCATTAAGAATGGAGTTAAGGGGACGCAGAATCTATACACAAGGTTCATAGAAACAGTAAGTTGAGAAAGAACTTCATGAAATAAGATAAAAGTTGAAGAGGAAAGTATCAGGCACTGAAAAACAAGATGGCAGTGATCGAAAAAGATAGGGTCCTCAACAAAAAGATATGTTATTTCAATATAAACAATGCTTACCTAACTTTAAGCTCGGGTCCTCCCATATTCCCACCGTAAACTCTTATTCGAATAGATCAGTAGTTGTATCCCCCTAAGGATACCTAAATATCTGAAGAAAACAGTAATGTTTACCGTGCATTGATGCAGCACGATTGGACGACCGACGAGCAGCCCAAACTGTAGCCTACGCTGCTGAGTGGTCACTATCTTATCAGCTTGATGGATGACCGCTGCAGGCACGGCAGGTTTGTGGTAGCGTCGCGTACCGGTTTTGTGCCGCCAACTTTTTTAACGCGTTGACGACGGTTGTGCGGTTGCTACGGTTAGGTTGTGAGTAGCAGTACTGAAATCCCGACTTTGCCACTCAAATCCATTCTTGTCCTTTCTAAAGAGTATGAAAAATATCACGATAATATTTTACCTCGCACACCAAAATCGATTTTGAAGACGGTAGTCGAATATTTGAAATGCTATTCATTGATGCCGGTACGCAAATGAGCAATTTACCTAGCGGTGCAAGTACGTCCCAATGCGTCGTCAATGAGCCAACACGTTGGCTACGTGCTCCTCTGTCATGAGAACTCCGTGATGAAAAATGCTCATCTAGACACCGATAAAATGAATTGCATTTCAATTAATTCACCACCTTTCTTAACACTTTGACTGCGACGTGCGCCACCGGTGGTACTCGGAGGTAACTTTCATACTGTTGCTGACCGACCAGTAGTCACCAACTCAGTTATTTTTTAAATACTTAATCAAAGCTAAATGAAGGCACGATCCAGTTCATGTTTGGTATTTTCAAAAAAGTTTACTACTACTGAGTTTAAATTTGAGTTTGGCATAGAACTTAATGTTCAACAGCCGAGTCAAAGTGCTAAAATATCTTTCAGCGCACGCACGAGGTCAAACATTCACGTGTAATTAAATTTTTACCCATTTTGGTAGTGATAGAAAAAACTCGAGCAGTCAAGCCGGTTTTTAAATTCTGCCACTTCTAAGCTAACCTGACCTACCTCAACAATCGCGCAAAAGTTGTTAACACGGTAATTACAACTGCAGTATAATTTGGTTATAGTCAAATAAACAGCTAGTCCATGATTCTTTTTTCGTCCTCATCATCTCTTTGATGTTCATTATCATCAACATCATCATCTCCACGCAGGTTGAGTTAGAGTTTTTTCTCGGAGTACAGTATAGCTCTGTTCTCGATTTGTTGTTCAGTACACCTAATGCGCAATCGGCTCAATTACTCGAACAACTCCCTATCTTGACGCAACAATTCCCGACCTCGTATTTAAAGGAGTCAATAAATGACAGTGAGAATCGTTAGGAACCTCGCCTCAAGTTATCAGGAGTGATCGAGAAGAAATTAGATGTTAGTTTAAGATCAAAATCATACATTGTAAAGATTAGATGTTAGTTTAAGATCAACAACATTTTAGAGATTAGATGTTAGTTTAAGATCAAAATCTAACATTTTTGAGATTAGATGTTAGTTAAAGATAAACATCTTACATTTTAGAGATTAGATGTTAGTTTAAGATCAACATCTAACATTTTAGAGATTAGGTGTTAGTTTAAGATCAAAATCTAACATTTTTGAGATTAGATGTTAGTTTAAGCCTCCCTAACCGCAAAAAAAGCGTTACGAAGAGAGGAAGGAGGAAGGCACCATTTAGTACGGAGATATAAGAACGCAGAATTTGTGCAGAAGGAGCATAGAAACAATGCGTTGAGAAAGATATTTATGAAATATAATAAAAATCGAAGAAGGAAGTAAAAGGTATGGAAAAACAGAACAGAAGTAAATAAAAAAAGGTGGTTCTCAATACAACATAAAACATCTCATTTCAACAAAAAGATGGCCTACCTTACTCTTAGCTCGGGTCCTCGTACATTTTTCCCCTGGGAGTGCTAATTCTCATAGATACAATAATAGTATCTCCCCAAGGGGAATCGGGGGTAAATGTGTAGCGTTGGTCAGTAATTAATTTTCCACATTTCGGTGTCTAATCGTAGTTAATTAGATCGAAATAAACAAGTTTTCTTCTATGCACTTTCCGTCTCAAATGAGTATTTCATTAGTTATAGCAGTAAATGACTTACCGCAACTCCAGTGTTTGAAGCGGCAAGTAATTCAAGGAGCACCTCGGACAGCAACACTGCAATGCGCGCTCGTTTCCAGCGCGATCGTCATTAAAGACGGAACCAAACCTACCGCTACACCTCGTTAAATACTCATTTGACGAAAAAAGTGTATAGATGAAAAGTTGTTTATTTCGATGTTATTATCATGATTCAAGCAACAAAAATTCAAAAATCGAGTAGCTGTTTATTCGAGCGCATTCGTAATCAAAGACGAAACTAAACCTACCGTTATAAATCGTAAAATACTCATTTGAGACGGAAAGCGCTTAGAAGAAAACTTGTTTATTTTGATTCAATTAATTAGGTTCAGGCACAGAAAAGTGGAAAATCGATCACTGACCAACGCTACACATTTACCAACTACATAGTGACTTACGTACCAGGAATAAAATGTTTACTAGCGATATCAATTACCTTGTAAAATTTTAAAACGTCTCAGGTATAAGGCTGAAAGAACCCTGAGAATCAGGTATAAGGCTGATAGTACCCTGAGAATCAGGTATAAGGCTGAAAGAACCCTGAGAATCAGGTATAAGGCTGAAAGCACCCTGAGAATCAGGTATAAGGCTGAAAGAACCCTGAGAATCAGGTATAAGGCTGAAAGTACCCTGAGAATCAGGTATAAGGCTGAAAGTACCCTGAGAATCAGGTATAAGGCTGAAAGTACCCCGAGAATCAGGTATAAGGCTGAAAGTACCCCGAGAATCAGGTATAAGGCTGAAAGTACCCCGAGAATCAGGTATAAGGCTGAAAGTACCCCGAGAATCAGGTATAAGGCTGAAAGTACCCTGAGAATCAGGTATAAGGCTGAAAGTACCCTGAGAATCAGGTATAAGGCTGAAAGAACCCTGAGAATCAGGTATAAGGCTGAAAGAACCCTGAGAATCAGGTATAAGGCTGAAAGTACCCTGAGAATCAAGTATAAGGCTGAAAGTACCCTGAGAATCAGGTATAAGGCTGATAGTACCCTGAGAATCAGGTATAAGGCTGATAGTACCCTGAGAATCAGGTATAAGGCTGAAAGTACCCTGAGAATCAGGTATAAGGCTGAAAGTACCCTGAGAATCAGGTATAAGGCTGAAAGTACCCCGAGAATCAGGTATAAGGCTGAAAGTACCCCGAGAATCAGGTATAAGGCTGAAAGTACCCCGAGAATCAGGTATAAGGCTGAAAGTACCCCGAGAATCAGGTATAAGGCTGAAAGTACCCTGAGAATCAGGTATAAGGCTGAAAGTACCCTGAGAATCAGGTATAAGGCTGATAGTACCCTGAGAATCAGGTATAAGGCTGAAAGTACCCTGAGAATCAGGTATAAGGCTGAAAGTACCCTGAGAATCAGGTATAAGGCTGAAAGTACCCTGAGAATCAGGTATAAGGCTGAAAGTACCCTGAGAATCAGGTATAAGGCTGAAAGTACCCCGAGAATCAGGTATAAGGCTGAAAGTACCCTGAGAATCAGGTATAAGGCTGAAAGTACCCTGAGAATCAGGTATAAGGCTGAAAGTACCCTGAGAATCAGGTATAAGGCTGAAAGTACCCCGAGAATCAGGTATAAGGCTGAAAGTACCGTGAGAATCAGGTATAAGGCTGAAAGTACCGTGAGAATCAGGTATAAGGCTGAAAGTACCCCGAGAATCAGGTATAAGGCTGAAAGTACCCCGAGAATCAGGTATAAGGCTGAAAGTACCCCGAGAATCAGGTATAAGGCTGAAAGTACCCCGAGAATCAGGTATAAGGCTGAAAGTACCCTGAGAATCAGGTATAAGGCTGAAAGTACCCTGAGAATCAGGTATAAGGCTGATAGTACCCTGAGAATCAGGTATAAGGCTGAAAGTACCCTGAGAATCAGGTATAAGGCTGAAAGTACCCCGAGAATCAGGTATAAGGCTGAAAGTACCGTGAGAATCAGGTATAAGGCTGAAAGTACCCTGAGAATCAGATTTCAGCACGTAAATTTGCAGCACTGACATGTGAAAGTGCTGGTGATCACAGCTTCATTCATGTCATTTAAAAGACAAACCTTTCAACGTTTCAGAACAACTGTACGCTCTTCGTGCTAAAATAGCCTTAATATATTTCATTTCTGGTTAAATTTGTTCTATAATGTGTTCTTCGAGAGTTCACAGCCGAAAGCCAATTTCTTTCTCATTCTGACATTCGTGACGACCAGATGCTGGGGCCAGTTTAATGAGAGCGGTTAATTGTGATAGCGATATCAGTGCGAAACTGTTGATGTCAAAAAATTAAACTCCACACTACAAAAAAAAATACTGTTACCGAAATACAACTCAATGAAAATTGGCTTCCACTAGTGTTTACCAGAGTTTACGTTCTTCTGCGCTCAACAATGTCTACTCCAACAAAAAAACGTAGTAAACAAATAGGGTACACACACAGACACAATGCTACACATGTGCTCCTAGCAGGGACTCACCAAAAAAATGCACCCGGATGAAAAAGCGGTGGACAGAATGTTCTACAAGGTAGTCGAGCTCACGGAGATTAAAGAGAACGTGCGTTCAAGGAACCTTGAGACATAATAATATTTGACGAATGGTCGTGGGCATGTACAAGGCATTAGGTAGCACATCAAAAAGGTAAATTTGGTGGTGCTAATTTGCGAAATTTTAGTTCCTAACAACGACTCGAAACGTAAAGTGACTACTGAAAAACAGAAGAGTGTTGTTTAGTCAGTCAGCCGTTTTTTACACAGCAGTTTGATTAGTCATTCAGCCGTTGTTTACACAGCAGTTTGTTTAGTCAGTCAGCCGTTTTTTACACAGCAGTTTGATTAGTCATTCAGCCGTTGTTTACACAGCAGTTTGTTTAGTCAGTCAGCCGTTTTTTACACAGCAGTTTGTTTAGTCATTCAGCCGTTTTTATACAGCAGTTTGATTAGTCATTCAGCCGTTTTTTACACAGCAGTTTGATTAGTCATTCAGCCGTTGTTTACACAGTAGTTTGATTAGTCATTCAGCCGTTGTTTACACAGCAGTTTGTTTGGTCAGTCAGTCGTTTTCTACGCAGCAGTTTGTTTAGTCATTCAGCTGTTTTTTACACAGCAGTTTGTTTGGTCAGTCAGTCGTTTTCTACGCAGCAGTTTGTTTAGTCATTCAGCTGTTTTTTACACAGCAGTTTGATTAGTCATTCAGCCGTTTTTTACACAGCAGTTTGATTAGTCAGTAGCCTTTGAGTTTTTACACGGTTGAGTCTATAATCAGTCTATTTTACCGTTTTTACTGGTACCCAAGCACTGATGAAGTTGAAGCTGCAGAGATATCAGTGTGGGGGCCTACGTACGTACCAGTCGACCTTTCTAAAGAGTATGAAAAACATCACCGCACGGTAATTTTGAATGAAGTTGTTTCAATTTAGAATGAGAAGGTCTCAACGTCGCGCGGAACGGTTTCAACGTCGTGCGGAACGGTTTCACGTCGTGCGGAACGGTTTCACGTCGTGCTGAACGGTTTCAACGTCGTGCGGAATGGTTTCACGTCGTGCTGAACGGTTTCAACGTCGTGCGGAACGGTTTCAACGTCGTGTGGAACGGTTTCAACGTCGTGTGGAACGGTTTCAACGTCGTGTGGAACGGTTTCACGTCGTGCTGAACGGTTTCACGTTGTGCTGAACGGTTTCAACGTCGTGTGGAACGGTTTCAACGTCGTGTCGAACGGTTTCAACGTCGTGTGGAACGGTTTCACGTCGTGCTGAACGGTTTCAACGTCGTGCGGAACGGTTTCAACGTCGTGCGGAACGGTTTCAACGTTCTGCGGAACGGTTTCAACGTCGTGCGGAACGGTTTCAACGTCGTGCGGAACGGTTTCAACGTCGTGCGGAACGGTTTCAACGTCGTGCGGAACGGTTTCAACGTCGTGCGGAACGGTTTCAACGTCGTGCGGAACGGTTTCAACGTCGCGCGGAACGGTTTCAAAGTCGTGCGGAACGGTTTCAAAGTCGTGCGGAACGGTTTCAACGTCGTGCGGAACGGGTTCAAAGTCGTGCGGAACGGTTTCAACGTCGTGCGGAACGGTTTCAAAGTCGTGCGGAACGGTTTCAAAGTCGTGCGGAACGGTTTCAAAGTCGTGCGGAACGGTTTCAAAGTCGTGCGGAACGGTTTCAACGTCGTGCGGAACGGTTTTAACGCCGTACTTCACAGATTATTACTGTACCACGTTTCGCGTCGACGAACGACTATTTCCTCGGGAACACCGTGTATCATCTGATAAACTAAGCCATTCATCATGTTCCTCTCGAGATAAATATCATGTCGAATAAAAATTTATTTCTAGTATAATTCAATCACGTGGAAAAATGATTTATTTTCAGCCTGAAGTGCTAGAGGAGTCAATATAGTCTCGCGTCATTGTCCTGCATGCTATCCGCATATATCTCAAGCTATGCTTGTGCGTCTCATTATACAAAATTCTTACGTATCGAGTGAGAAAGAAGATCCCGAGTATTCGTAAATAATAGTTATAAGTATTGGAACTATATTGTCTGAAAATTGTACGGTTTCGTGACTATGAGTGCTAGATTTTTTCAAGAAGTTTGAATCATATTTTTCGACCTTAATTGAACATCTGTATCACAACCATGGTCTGTGAGTGGTGGATTCAATTTAAAGCAATATTCAACTTTCAAGATTTATGGTCCTCAAAAAATATAGCATACGAAAATAATAAAATAAGTAAATGAAAGATGGGATCACCGCGCCATCCACTCGTTTTTCCCGGCCTATTTATTATTGACTGCGGTGCGTTAAACTGAAGTTCAGTATTCAACTCAAATTTAAATCCAAAAGTTGTTAGAAATTTTGCAAACACCAAACAGTAACTGGGTCCATTAAATACCATTAATTTTACAAGATTTAAGACTTTCCAAACGACCCATCGATGGTTTGTTCCGCAGTCAATGTTTTCATCTCACGAAAATTTTACCGTGCAAATACATTTATCGAAGAAGGTCGTTCCACGGCCCAGGAGAACAGAGCCGCAGGAAATGACACGACGGATGTACCCATCACAGCGGACCGCAAAATACTGGATGTCGACATACAATATAATGGAACATCCGCTAACCACAGCGGCTTCCAAAATTTGCCACAGGCGATACTTCGGTAAAATCCTATACCTAAATCATGTCAGTTCTCGTTTATGAGCAATACAACTCACGGTCTCCTTATCTAAGATACATTTCGCTTTCCACACCAGCTTCCAAAATTGTCCACATTGTACTTCAGTGAAATCCTATTCCTAAATCATGTTAGTTCCCATTTATGAATCCTGAAACTCTCCGTCTCCTTATCTTATACGTATTCTGTTCTCCCCAGCAGTTTAAAAAAAAACTTGTTTACCACAAGCGATACTTCTTCAAAATCCCATTCCTAAATCATGTCAGTTCTTAATTACGAATAAAATAATAATAATTACCAATCAGTTGTACTCATCATCATGTTTTAATAACAATTATAAAGTTAGGCCTTTCGAATTTTCCTTTTAAGAACTTGAGAGAAAAAAATTCAAGTTAGGCATTTATGTACGTGATGTATTCGGGGAACATTGAGTTTCGTAGAGGCTCAATTTCCCCGGAATTGTTGCTCAGAATAAGTAGATGTGTTTTTTTGCGCAAGAATGAGAGATTTAAATGAGCCCTGCAAGGAACTTTGAGAAGTTTTGATGGAAATATTTGGCTCTAGATGGCAATGGGCAGTTGGTTAACAACTATACAGAATAGGCCATCATTAATACAAAACACAACCGCACCGCAACTACAATACTCTAATTCCAGAATAAATGTTTACAACAAGAGAGCAATCAACAGCTTTCTTAGCTGCCCTAAAAACCTGAAAAAAACTAGCAGCTTGGGCCAACAGTCATTCAAAATACAACCGCGCTGCGACAAACGAATTAATTAACCACCCGTATAAATAACTCTTTACGACTAGAATCAAATCGACAGCTTTCCTAACTGCACTACAAAAAGCTAAGCCAGACAAATACTCAGCTGAAGAGCGGGCTATTACATTGCCTAGTGTATACATCAGCAATGCCATAAAAGCGGTATGCTTGCACTTGGAGTACGGTGAGCGCAGGGATTCGGCTCATGCCAACAGAGCAGCGACCTACCACCTCCTTTCGTCGCCATCGCCAGGGAAGAAATGCAGGGTTCCAAAGCTGGAGCTCGTGGTCGCTAGCCCACGGTCTATCCACCACGTCCACGGTACCCAGAAGGGTTGCCTCCTTCTTGCCTTTAATATCCAAATTGAACAAAAATATTCTGGCTTAAAATGCTCTTATAATTGCTTCAAATTAAAGTTTGCCCTTCATTCAGTGCTCATTTTCACGAAGAAAGTTGGAAAATGTTGAATAAGGTGCTACAGTAATAATGCGGCCTAGGGTTGACCAGAGATCACGTGATACACGGGTTGCCTCCCCGGCCCCGCCTATCATCAAAGCTCAAGGACGTTTCGAAATTGACGTCAAAGAACTATAGCACATTGCCAATGATAAAGATATTTTGCGGGAAAATGTTCAAGTTCATCAGTAAACGTGACGAGATGTCACAATTGCACTGAAGTTACCTTAGTGAAGCATTAAAGGTGTATTCTAAAACACATTTCTTTTAGAAAATAATTTCATAGATCACTCCTTTATTACAATTACGTTCCCGAAATGTTTGTCAGCTTCTTGACCTCCGAAGAAGACGTAGGGATGAGTGAAGAGAAAGCTCAGCGCGTAGAAGAGTCCAACCACTTCTACCTGCTTCCTCTGCACCAAAACGTTGCGGTCCGGTAAAAAATTCCGCAGGCTCTACACTGGGATCATTGAATCGTGGCTCTTTTTTTGTCCCCAGGTCTAGTTGCTTAACTTTTCCGCCTATCTATAATGCCTAACTCCTCCGTCACGGCGTTTGTACATTATTATAAGGCGCGCTCACTAACATGTTTGTATTGTATGGTGCTCGCATGATGTTCTTTCACACTGCATTTGAAGAGGATGACATCAAATCTCACTTTTTATTCAGGTATGCTGCCTCAATATGAGTATGGCATCATATTTTATTTTTTATTCAGATATGCTGCCTCAAAAAGTTAGATATTATGGCATGATATCCAACGATTTATTCTGAGAAGTAAAGAAGTAAAGAAGTAAATCTTCTCGTTGCGCACTTGATGTCTTCTCACTGCAGGATTACAACGCATTTGAGCAGAAAACTCACACATTGCTTTCTTTACTCTGGCAATCTAACAAGCTCGAAGTATGAGTCACAATTCGAAAACAGCGTATAAAATAGAAATTAAACATCGAAATTCTATAAGAATATAGAAATATTATAAATCCAGGAACTAAATATACTGAACATTATGAGTCAGAGTTCGAGGACAGAATACAAAGTAGGAACTAACTTAGAAATTCAATGAAAATACTGAAAGCTCATAAATTCAGGAACTAAATATACTGAACATTGCGAGGCATAGCTTCGAGGACAGCAAATAAAGTGAGACCTAGACATCGAAATTGTATAAAAATACTGAAAGCTTATATGTTCAGGAACTAAATATACTGAACATCCGTATTTAGCGAGAACACGTACGGAGTCGTACACGTCAGCAGCAGGCCTTTCAGCCCGATGCGTAGGCGAAACTGCTTGCAAAACATCAACAATGACAAGGCGAGAATGAGAGTTTCCAGTGCGTCATGCAAAGAATACTGAACAGCTTTGGCTGGTTGAAAAAGAAATTGCGTAAAATAAGTGTTTGCTCTTTATTCAGTGCTGGATTTCATGGAACAAAGTTGAAAAATGTTGAATGAGATGCTAAAGTGAAAATGTTCTTGCTAAATTTAGCAATTTTTTGTGAAAAATACTGGTGCCTTATTCAACAATCTTGAAAATATTTTTGTCTGATTTAGCATTCGTAAAAAACGTTGGTATCTGATTTCGCAATTGTGAAAATGTAGGTGACTAATTTCGCAATCGTGAAAATACAGGTGACCAATTTCGCAATCGTGAAAATACAGGTGACCAATTTCGCAATCGTGAAAATACAGGTGACTGATTTCGCAATCTTGAAAATGCAAGTAACTAATTTCTCAATCGTGAAAATGCTGGTGACTAATATCGCAACCGTGAAAATGCAGGTAAGTAAGTTCGCAATCGTGAAAATGCAAGTGCCTAATTTCGCAATCGTGAAAATGCAGGTAACTGAGTTCGCAATCGTGAAAATCCAGGTGACTAATTTCTCAATCGTAAAAATGCTGGTGGTTATTTTCGTGTTTATGAAACATGTTAAAGCCTGATTTGGTGCTTTTGAAAATGAAACGTCCATTTAGATAGTACTGACGAAAACTATCAGCCAGGCACGCCCCAATACGTAGAAGCTCGAATACGTTCGCCGAAAATTTTTCCAAATAATTATGAAATCACAAACAATTTTTGAAACCTGACACTAACATAATCAAAGCTTACTAAAATCCTTTGCAGTAATTCTAAATGCCTTGCGTTCTTCTTCAATACCGAGGTCGTTTTTTTTAGTGCATTCACTTTTCGTAGTGCATTCGTGTTTCTTTGTGCATTCGTGTTTCTTTGTGCATTCGTTTTTCTTAGTGCATTCGTTTTTTAAATACATTAGTTTTTCTTAGTGCATTCGCTTTTCTTAGTGCATTCATTTTTCTTAGTGCATTCATTTTTCTTAGTGCATTCGCTTTTTTTATTGCATTAGCTTTTCTTAGTGCATTCGCTTTTCTTAGTGCATTCGTTGTCCACAGTGCCCTTCCAAACTCAATTGCTTTAGGTGGAACTGGCCACCTTAAAGAACCCCTTTAGTTAGTTATTTTCACGCTACTACAACGCCAGCCTTTATAACTTAATAATACCGTTTAAAGTTACCTCAAAAATCCGATCAATGATCATTAGTTGTAAAAAAATTTTGCCAGCGTGCCATCAATACACGACGATGATACATCATCAGTTCTTTCTACAAATATATTACATGATCAACGTCTTTCTTTACATTTTCTTGTTGGAAAACAAGGACACAATAAATTCAAGTTCTCAACATTGAAAACATAAACACGTGTCCTCGAGTTGGAGAGAGATGAGCATTATTAGATATGAAAATAACAACATAAGCATTACTAGACGTGAAAATAACATGAGCATTATTAGATATGAAAATAACAACATAAGCATTACTAGACGTGAAAATAACATATGTATTATTAGATATGAAAATAACAACATAAGCATTACTAGACGTGAAAATAACATGAGCATTATTAGATATGAAAATAACAACATAAGCATTACTAGACGTGAAAATAACATGAGCATTATTAGATATGAAAATAACAACATAAGCATTACTAGACGTGAAAATAACATGAGCATTATTAGATATGAAAATAACAACATAAGCATTACTAGACGTGAAAATAACATATGCATTATTAGATATGAAAATAACAACATAAGCATTACTAGACGTGAAAATAACATGAGCATTATTAGATATGAAAATAAAAACATAAGCATTACTAGAGGTGAAAATAACATATGCATTATTAGATATGAAAATAACAACATAAGCATTACTAGACGTGAAAATAACATGAGCATTATTAGACGTGAAAATAACAACATAAGCATTACTAGACGTGAAAATAACATATGCATTATTAGATATGAAAATAACAACATAAGCATTACTAGACGTGAAAATAACATGAGCATTATTAGATATGAAAATAACAACATAAGCATTACTAGACGTGAAAATAACATGAGCATTATTAGATATGAAAATAACAACATAAGCATTACTAGACGTGAAAATAACATGAGCATTATTAGATATGAAAATAACAACATAAGCATTACTAGACGTGAAAATAACATGAGCATTATTAGATATGAAAATAACAACATAAGCATTACTAGACGTGAAAATAACATGAGCATTATTAGATATGAAAATAACAACATAAGCATTACTAGACGTGAAAATAACATATGCATTATTAGATATGAAAATAACAACATAAGCATTACTAGACGTGAAAATAACATATGCATTATTAGATATGAAAATAACAACATAAGCATTACTAGACGTTAAAATAACATGAGCATTATTAGACGTGAAAATAACAACATAAGCATTACTAGACGTGAAAATAACATGAGCATTATTAGATATGAAAATAACAACATTAGCATTACTAGACGTGAAAATAACATGAGCATTATTAGACGTGAAAATAACAACATAAGCATTACTAGACGTGAAAATAACATATGCATTATTAGATATGAAAATAACAACATAAGCATTACTAGACGTGAAAATAACATGAGCATTATAAGATATGAAAATAACAACATAAGCATTACTAGAGGTGAAAATAACATGAGCATTATTAGATATGAAAATAACAACATAAGCATTACTAGACGTGAAAATAACATGAGCATTATTAGATATGAAAATAACAACATAAGCATTACTAGACGTGAAAATAACATATGCATTATTAGATATGAAAATAACAACATAAGCATTACTAGACGTGAAAATAACATGAGCATTATTAGATATGAAAATAACAACATAAGCATTACTAGACGCGAAAATAACATGAGCATTATTAGATATGAAAATAACAACATAAGCATTACTAGACGTGAAAATAACATGAGCATTATTAGATATGAAAATAACAACATAAGCATTACTAGACGTGAAAATAACATATGCATTATTAGATATGAAAATAACAACATAAGCATTACTAGACGTGAAAATAACATTAGCATTATTAGATATGAAAATAACAACATAAGCATTACTAGAGGTGAAAATAACATATGCATTATTAGATATGAAAATAACAACATAAGCATTACTAGACGTGAAAATAACATGAGCATTATTAGACGTGAAAATGACAACATAAGCATTACTAGACGTGAAAATAACATGAGCATTATTAGATATGAAAATAACAACATAAGCATTACTAGACGTGAAAATAACATATGCATTATTAGATATGAAAATAACAACATAAGCATTACTAGACGTGAAAATAACATTAGCACTATTAGATATGAAAATAACAACATAAGCATTACTAGAGGTGAAAATAACATATGCATTATTAGATATGAAAATAACAACATAAGCATTACTAGACGTGAAAATAACATGAGCATTATTAGACGTGAAAATGACAACATAAGCATTACTAGACGTGAAAATAACATGAGCATTATTAGATATGAAAATAACAACATAAGCATTACTAGACGTGAAAATAACATATGCATTATTAGATATGAAAATAACAACATAAGCATTACTAGACGTGAAAATAACATATGCATTATTAGATATGAAAATAACAACATAAGCATTACTAGACGTGAAAATAACATGAGCATTATTAGACGTGAAAATAACAACATAAGCATTACTAGACGTGAAAATAACATGAGCATTATTAGAAATGAAAATAACAACATAAGCATTACTAGACGTGAAAATAACATATGCATTATTAGATATGAAAATAACAACATAAGCATTACTAGACGTGAAAATAACATATGCATTATTAGACGTGAAAATAACAACATAAGCATTACTAGACGTGAAAATAACATGAGCATTATTAGACGTGAAAATAACAACATAAGCATTACTAGACGTGAAAATAACATATGCATTATTAGATATGAAAATAACAACATAAGCATTACTAGACGTGAAAATAACATATGCATTATTAGACGTGAAAATAACAACATAAGCATTACTGGACGTGAAAATAACATGAGCATTATTAGACGTGAAAATAACAACATAAGCATTACTAGACGTGAAAATAACATGAGCATTATTAGATATGAAAATAACAACATAAGCATTACTAGACGTGAAAATAACATATGCATTATTAGACGTGAAAATAACAACATAAGCATTACTAGACGTGAAAATAACATGAGCATTATTAGACGTGAAAATAACAACATAAGCATTACTAGACGTGAAAATAACATATGCATTATTAGATATGAAAATAACAACATAAGCATTACTAGACGTGAAAATAACATGAGCATTATTAGACGTGAAAATAACAACATAAGCATTAATAGACGTGAAAATAACATGAGCATTATTAGATATGAAAATAACAACATAAGCATTACTAGACGTGAAAATAACATATGCATTATTAGATATGAAAATAACAACATAAGCATTACTAGACGTGAAAATAACATATGCATTATTAGATATGAAAATAACAACATAAGCATTACTAGACGTTAAAATAACATGAGCATTATTAGACGTGAAAATAACAACATAAGCATTACTAGACGTGAAAATAACATGAGCATTATTAGATATGAAAATAACAACATAAGCATTACTAGACGTGAAAATAACATTTGCATTATTAGATATGAAAATAACAACATAAGCATTACTAGACGTGAAAATAACATATGCATTATTAGACGTGAAAATAACAACATAAGCATTACTAGACGTGAAAATAACATGAGCATTATTAGACGTGAAAATAACAACATAAGCATTACTAGACGTGAAAATAACATATGCATTATTAGATATGAAAATAACAACATAAGCATTACTAGACGTGAAAATAACATATGCATTATTAGACGTGAAAATAACAACATAAGCATTACTAGACGTGAAAATAACATGAGCATTATTAGACGTGAAAATAACAACATAAGCATTACTAGACGTGAAAATAACATGAGCATTATTAGATATGAAAATAACAACATAAGCATTACTAGACGTGAAAATAACATATGCATTATTAGATATGAAAATAACAACATAAGCATTAATAGACGTGAAAATAACATATGCATTATTAGACGTGAAAATAACAACATAAGCATTACTAGACGTGAAAATAACATGAGTATTATTAGACGTGAAAATAACATCATAAGCATTACTAGACGTGAAAATAACATATGCATTATTAGATATGAAAATAACAACATAAGCATTACTAGACGTGAAAATAACATATGCATTATTAGACGTGAAAATAACAACATAAGCATTAATAGACGTGAAAATAACATGAGCATTATTAGATATGAAAATAACAACATAAGCATTACTAGACGTGAAAATAACATATGCATTATTAGATATGAAAATAACAACATAAGCATTACTAGACGTGAAAATAACATATGCATTATTAGATATGAAAATAACAACATAAGCATTACTAGACGTTAAAATAACATGAGCATTATTAGACGTGAAAATAACAACATAAGCATTACTAGACGTGAAAATAACATGAGCATTATTAGATATGAAAATAACAACATAAGCATTACTAGACGTGAAAATAACATTTGCATTATTAGATATGAAAATAACAACATAAGCATTACTAGACGTGAAAATAACATATGCATTATTAGACGTGAAAATAACAACATAAGCATTACTAGACGTGAAAATAACATGAACATTATTAGACGTGAAAATAACAACATAAGCATTACTAGACGTGAAAATAACATATGCATTATTAGATATGAAAATAACAACATAAGCATTACTAGACGTGAAAATAACATATGCATTATTAGACGTGAAAATAACAACATAAGCATTACTAGACGTGAAAATAACATGAGCATTATTAGACGTGAAAATAACAACATAAGCATTACTAGACGTGAAAATAACATGAGCATTATTAGATATGAAAATAACAACATAAGCATTACTAGACGTGAAAATAACATATGCATTATTAGATATGAAAATAACAACATAAGCATTACTAGACGTGAAAATAACATATGCATTATTAGACGTGAAAATAACAACATAAGCATTACTAGACGTGAAAATAACATGAGTATTATTAGACGTGAAAATAACATCATAAGCATTACTAGACGTGAAAATAACATATGCATTATTAGATATGAAAATAACAACATAAGCATTACTAGACGTGAAAATAACATATGCATTATTAGACGTGAAAATAACAACATAAGCATTACTAGACGTGAAAATAACATGAGCATTATTAGACGTGAAAATAACAACATAAGCATTACTAGACGTGAAAATAACATATGCATTACTAGATATGAAAATAACAACATAAGCATTACTAGACGTGAAAATAACATGAGCATTATTAGACGTGAAAATAACAACATAAGCATTACTAGACGTGAAAATAACATGAGCATTATTAGACGTGAAAATAACAACATAAGCATTACTAGACGTGAAAATAACATATGCATTATTAGATATGAAAATAACAACATAAGCATTACTAGACGTGAAAATAACATGAGCATTATTAGACGTGAAAATAACAACATAAGCATTACTAGACGTGAAAATAACATGAGCATTATTAGATATGAAAACAACAACATAAGCATTACTAGACGTGAAAATAACATGAGCATTATTAGATATGAAAATAACAACATAAGCATTACTAGACGTGAAAATAACATATGCATTATTAGATATGAAAATAACAACATAAGCATTACTAGACGTGAAAATAACATGAGCATTATTAGATATGAAAATAACAACATAAGCATTACTAGACGTGAAAATAACATATGCATTATTAGATATGAAAATAACAACATAAGCATTACTAGACGTGAAAATAACATGAGCATTATTAGACGTGAAAATAACAACATAAGCATTACTAGACGTGAAAATAACATGAGCAATATTAGATATGAAAATAACAACATAAGCATTACTAGACGTGAAAATAACATGAGCATTATTAGACGTGAAAATAACAACATAAGCATTACTAGACGTGAAAATAACATATGCATTATTAGATATGAAAATAACAACATAAGCATTACTAGACGTGAAAATAACATGAGCATTATTAGACGTGAAAATAACAACATAAGCATTACTAGACGTGAAAATAACATGAGCATTATTAGATATGAAAATAACAACATCAGCATTACTAGACGTGAAAATAACATGAGCATTATTAGATATGAAAATAACAACATAAGCATTACTAGACGTGAAAATAACATATGCATTATTAGATATGAAAATAACAACATAAGCATTACTAGACGTGAAAATAACATGAGCATTATTAGATATGAAAATAACAACATAAGCATTACTAGACGTGAAAATAACATATGCATTATTAGATATGAAAATAACAACATAAGCATTACTAGACGTGAAAATAACATGAGCATTATTAGACGTGAAAATAACAACATAAGCATTACTAGACGTGAAAATAACATGAGCATTATTAGACGTGAAAATAACAACATAAGCATTACTAGACGTGAAAATAACATATGCATTATTAGATATGAAAATAACAACATAAGCATTACTAGACGTGAAAATAACATATGCATTATTAGACGTGAAAATAACAACATAAGCATTAATAGACGTGAAAATAACATGAGCATTATTAGATATGAAAATAACAACATAAGCATTACTAGACGTGAAAATAACATATGCATTATTAGATATGAAAATAACAACATAAGCATTACTAGACGTGAAAATAACATATGCATTATTAGATATGAAAATAACAACATAAGCATTACTAGACGTGAAAATAACATGAGCATTATTAGACGTGAAAATAACAACATAAGCATTACTAGACGTGAAAATAACATGAGCATTATTAGATATGAAAATAACAACATAAGCATTACTAGACGTGAAAATAACATATGCATTATTAGACGTGAAAATAACAACATAAGCATTACTAGACGTGAAAATAACATGAGCATTATTAGACGTGAAAATAACAACATAAGCATTACTAGACGTGAAAATAACAGGAGCATTATTAGATATGAAAATAACAACATAAGCATTACTAGACGTGAAAATAACATGAGCATTATTAGACGTGAAAATAACAACATAAGCATTACTAGACGTGAAAATAACATGAGCATTATTAGACGTGAAAATAACAACATAAGCATTACTAGACGTGAAAATAACATATGCATTATTAGATATGAAAATAACAACATAAGCATTACTAGACGTGAAAATAACATGAGCATTATTAGACGTGAAAATAACAACATAAGCATTACTAGACGTGAAAATAACATGAGCATTATTAGATATGAAAATAACAACATAAGCATTACTAGACGTTAAAATAACATGAGCATTATTAGATATGAAAATAACAACATAAGCATTACTAGACGTGAAAATAACATATGCATTATTAGATATGAAAATAACAACATAAGCATTACTAGACGTGAAAATAACATGAGCATTATTAGATATGAAAATAACAACATAAGCATTACTAGACGTGAAAATAACATATGCATTATTAGATATGAAAATAACAACATAAGCATTACTAGACGTGAAAATAACATGAGCATTATTAGACGTGAAAATAACAACATAAGCATTACTAGACGTGAAAATAACATGAGCATTATTAGACGTGAAAATAACAACATAAGCATTACTAGACGTGAAAATAACATATGCATTATTAGATATGAAAATAACAACATAAGCATTACTAGACGTGAAAATAACATATGCATTATTAGATATGAAAATAACAACATAAGCATTACTAGACGTGAAAATAACATGAGCATTATTAGACGTGAAAATAACAACATAAGCATTACTAGACATGAAAATAACATGAGCATTATTAGATATGAAAATAACAACATAAGCATTACTAGACGTGAAAATAACATATGCATTATTAGATATGAAAATAACAACATAAGCATTACTAGACGTGAAAATAACATATGCATTATTAGATATGAAAATAACAATATAAGCATTACTAGACGTGAAAATAACATATGCATTATTAGATATGAAAATAACAACATAAGCATTACTAGACGTGAAAATAACATATGCATTATTAGATATGAAAATAACAACATAAGCATTACTAGACGTGAAAATAACATGAGCATTATTAGATATGAAAATAACAACATAAGCATTACTAGACGTGAAAATAACATATGCATTATTAGATATGAAAATAACAACATAAGCATTACTAGACGTGAAAATAACATATGCATTATTAGACGTGAAAATAACAACATAAGCATTACTAGACGTGAAAATAACATGAGCATTATTAGACGTGAAAATAACAACATAAGCATTACTAGACGTGAAAATAACATATGCATTATTAGATATGAAAATAACAACATAAGCATTACTAGACGTGAAAATAACATATGCATTATTGACGTGAAAATAACAACATAAGCATTACTAGACGTGAAAATAACATGAGCATTATTAGACGTGAAAATAACAACATAAGCATTACTAGACGTGAAAATAACATGAGCATTATTAGATATGAAAATAACAACATAAGCATTACTAGACGTGAAAATAACATATGCATTATTAGATATGAAAATAACAACATAAGCATTACTAGACGTGAAAATAACATGAGCATTATTAGACGTGAAAATAACAACATAAGCATTACTAGACGTGAAAATAACATGAGCATTATTAGACGTGAAAATAACAACATAAGCATTACTAGACGTGAAAATAACATATGCATTATTAGATATGAAAATAACAACATAAGCATTACTAGACGTGAAAATAACATATGCATTATTGACGTGAAAATAACAACATAAGCATTACTAGACGTGAAAATAACATGAGCATTATTAGACGTGAAAATAACAACATAAGCATTACTAGACGTGAAAATAACATGAGCATTATTAGATATGAAAATAACAACATAAGCATTACTAGACGTGAAAATAACATATGCATCATTAGACGTGAAAATAACAACATAAGCATTACTAGACGTGAAAATAACATGAGCATTATTAGACGTGAAAATAACAACATAAGCATTACTAGACGTGAAAATAACATGAGCATTATTAGACGTGAAAATAACAACATAAGCATTACTAGACGTGAAAATAACATGAGCATTATTAGACGTGAAAATAACAACATAAGCATTACTAGACGTGAAAATAACATATGCATTATTAGATATGAAAATAACAACATAAGCATTACTAGACGTGAAAATAACATGAGCATTATTAGACGTGAAAATAACAACATAAGCATTACTAGACGTGAAAATAACATGAGCATTATTAGATATGAAAACAACAACATAAGCATTACTAGACGTGAAAATAACATGAGCATTATTAGATATGAAAATAACAACATAAGCATTACTAGACGTGAAAATAACATATGCATTATTAGATATGAAAATAACAACATAAGCATTACTAGACGTGAAAATAACATGAGCATTATTAGATATGAAAATAACAACATAAGCATTACTAGACCTGAAAATAACATATGCATTATTAGATATGAAAATAACAACATAAGCATTACTAGACGTGAAAATAACATGAGCATTATTAGACGTGAAAATAACAACATAAGCATTACTAGACGTGAAAATAACATGAGCATTATTAGATATGAAAATAACAACATAAGCATTACTAGACGTGAAAATAACATATGCATTATTAGATATGAAAATAACAACATAAGCATTACTAGACGTGAAAATAACATATGCATTATTAGATATGAAAATAACAACATAAGCATTACTAGACGTGAAAATAACATGAGCATTATTAGATATGAAAATAACAACATAAGCATTACTAGACGTGAAAATAACATATGCATTATTAGATATGAAAATAACAACATAAGCATTACTAGACGTGAAAATAACATATGCATTATTAGACGTGAAAATAACAACATAAGCATTACTAGACGTGAAAATAACATGAGCATTATTAGACGTGAAAATAACAACATAAGCATTACTAGACGTGAAAATAACATATGCATTATTGGATATGAAAATAACAACATAAGCATTACTAGACGTGAAAATAACATATGCATTATTAGACGTGAAAATAACAACATAAGCATTACTAGACGTGAAAATAACATGAGCATTATTAGACGTGAAAATAACAACATAAGCATTACTAGACGTGAAAATAACATGAGCATTATTAGATATGAAAATAACAACATAAGCATTACTAGACGTGAAAATGACATATGCATTATTAGACGTGAAAATAACAACATAAGCATTACTAGACGTGAAAATAACATGAGCATTATTAGACGTGAAAATAACAACATAAGCATTACTAGACGTGAAAATAACATATGCATTATTAGATATGAAAATAACAACATAAGCATTACTAGACGTGAAAATAACATGAGCATTATTAGACGTGAAAATAACAACATAAGCATTACTAGACGTGAAAATAACATGAGCATTATTAGATATGAAAATAACAACATAAGCATTACTAGACGTGAAAATAACATATGCATTATTAGATATGAAAATAACAACATAAGCATTACTAGACGTGAAAATAACATATGCATTATTAGACGTGAAAATAACAACATAAGCATTACTAGACGTGAAAATAACAGGAGCATTATTAGACATGAAAATAACAACATAAGCATTACTAGACGTGAAAATAACATGAGCATTATTAGACGTGAAAATAACAACATAAGCATTACTAGACGTGAAAATAACATGAGCATTATTAGACGTGAAAATAACAACATAAGCATTACTAGACGTGAAAATAACATATGCATTATTAGATATGAAAATAACAACATAAGCATTACTAGACGTGAAAATAACATGAGCATTATTAGACGTGAAAATAACAACATAAGCATTACTAGACGTGAAAATAACATGAGCATTATTAGATATGAAAATAACAACATAAGCATTACTAGACGTGAAAATAACATGAGCATTATTAGATATGAAAATAACAACATAAGCATTACTAGACGTGAAAATAACATATGCATTATTAGATATGAAAATAACAACATAAGCATTACTAGACGTGAAAATAACATGAGCATTATTAGATATGAAAATAACAACATAAGCATTACTAGACGTGAAAATAACATATGCATTATTAGATATGAAAATAACAACATAAGCATTACTAGACGTGAAAATAACATGAGCATTATTAGACGTGAAAATAACAACATAAGCATTACTAGACGTGAAAATAACATGAGCATTATTAGATATGAAAATAACAACATAAGCATTACTAGACGTGAAAATAACATATGCATTATTAGATATGAAAATAACAACATAAGCATTACTAGACGTGAAAATAACATATGCATTATTAGACGTGAAAATAACAACATAAGCATTACTAGACGTGAAAATGACATATGCATTATTAGACGTGAAAATAACAACATAAGCATTACTAGATGTGAAAATAACATGAGCATTATTAGACGTGAAAATAACAACATAAGCATTACTAGACGTGAAAATAACATATGCATTATTAGATATGAAAATAACAACATAAGCATTACTAGACGTGAAAATAACATGAGCATTATTAGACGTGAAAATAACAACATAAGCATTACTAGACGTGAAAATAACATGAGCATTATTAGATATGAAAATAACAACATAAGCATTACTAGACGTGAAAATAACATATGCATTATTAGATATGAAAATAACAACATAAGCATTACTAGACGTGAAAATAACATATGCATTATTAGACGTGAAAATAACAACATAAGCATTACTAGACGTGAAAATAACAGGAGCATTATTAGACGTGAAAATAACAACATAAGCATTACTAGACGTGAAAATAACATGAGCATTATTAGACGTGAAAATAACAACATAAGCATTACTAGACGTGAAAATAACATGAGCATTATTAGACGTGAAAATAACAACATAAGCATTACTAGACGTGAAAATAACATATGCATTATTAGATATGAAAATAACAACATAAGCATTACTAGACGTGAAAATAACATGAGCATTATTAGACGTGAAAATAACAACATAAGCATTACTAGACGTGAAAATAACATGAGCATTATTAGATATGAAAATAACAACATAAGCATTACTAGACGTGAAAATAACATGAGCATTATTAGATATGAAAATAACAACATAAGCATTACTAGACGTGAAAATAACATATGCATTATTAGATATGAAAATAACAACATAAGCATTACTAGACGTGAAAATAACATGAGCATTATTAGATATGAAAATAACAACATAAGCATTACTAGACGTGAAAATAACATATGCATTATTAGATATGAAAATAACAACATAAGCATTACTAGACGTGAAAATAACATGAGCATTATTAGACGTGAAAATAACAACATAAGCATTACTAGACGTGAAAATAACATGAGCATTATTAGATATGAAAATAACAACATAAGCATTACTAGACGTGAAAATAACATGAGCATTATTAGACGTGAAAATAACAACATAAGCATTACTAGACGTGAAAATAACATGAGCATTATTAGATATGAAAATAACAACATAAGCATTACTAGACGTGAAAATAACATATGCATTATTAGATATGAAAATAACAACATAAGCATTACTAGACGTGAAAATAACATATGCATTATTAGATATGAAAATAACAACATAAGCATTACTAGACGTGAAAATAACATGAGCATTATTAGACGTGAAAATAACAACATAAGCATTACTAGACGTGAAAATAACATGAGCATTATTAGATATGAAAATAACAACATAAGCATTACTAGACGTGAAAATAACATATGCATTATTAGATATGAAAATAACAACATAAACATTACTAGACGTGAAAATAACATATGCATTATTAGACGTGAAAATAACAACATAAGCATTACTAGACGTGAAAATAACATGAGCATTATTAGACGTGAAAATAACAACATAAGCATTACTAGACGTGAAAATAACATATGCATTATTAGATATGAAAATAACAACATAAGCATTACTAGACGTGAAAATAACATATGCATTATTAGACGTGAAAATAACAACATAAGCATTACTAGACGTGAAAATAACATGAGCATTATTAGACGTGAAAATAACAACATAAGCATTACTAGACGTGAAAATAACATGAGCATTATTAGATATGAAAATAACAACATAAGCATTACTAGACGTGAAAATAACATATGCATTATTAGATATGAAAATAACAACATAAGCATTACTAGACGTGAAAATAACATATGCATTATTTGACGTGAAAATAACAACATAAGCATTACTAGACGTGAAAATAACATGAGCATTATTAGACGTGAAAATAACAACATAAGCATTACTAGACGTGAAAATAACATATGCATTATTAGATATGAAAATAACAACATAAGCATTACTAGACGTGAAAATAACATATGCATTATTAGACGTGAAAATAACAACATAAGCATTACTAGACGTGAAAATAACATGAGCATTATTAGACGTGAAAATAACAACATAAGCATTACTAGACGTGAAAATAACATGAGCATTATTAGATATGAAAATAACAACATAAGCATTACTAGACGTGAAAATAACATGAGCATTATTAGACGTGAAAATAACAACATAAGCATTACTAGACGTGAAAATAACATGAACATTATTAGACGTGAAAATAATAACATAAGCATTACTAGACGTGAAAATAACATATGCATTATTAGATATGAAAATAACAACATAAGCATTACTAGACGTGAAAATAACATATGCATTATTAGACGTGAAAATAACAACATAAGCATTACTAGACGTGAAAATAACATGAGCATTATTAGATATGAAAATAACAACATAAGCATTACTAGACGTGAAAATAACATATGCATTATTAGATATGAAAATAACAACATAAGCATTACTAGACGTGAAAATAACATATGCATTATTAGATATGAAAATAACAACATAAGCATTACTAGACGTGAAAATAACATGAGCATTATTAGATATGAAAATAACAACATAAGCATTACTAGACGTGAAAATAACATGAGCATTATTAGACGTGGAAATAACAACATAAGCATTACTAGACGTGAAAATAACATATGCATTATTAGATATGAAAATAACAACATGAGCATTACTAGACGTGAAAATAACATATGCATTATTAGACGTGAAAATAACAACATAAGCGTTATTAGACGTGAAAATAACAACCTGAAATTATCTTAGATGTTCGTAAACGTGAATTTATCTAACTCTTCTAAGGCAGTTTTCAGCAAAAACAATGTGTAGAAACACGTGTTATATGTATACTTCTGCATACGATCCGTGAAAAATGACGGGGTTCAATGTTTCCCTTGAATAAATCATCCATATGTGGATGCCCAACAAATATATCCATCCCAGCAGGACCCGCCATTAAATAAATCCTCCAGATGCCGATGACCAACTAGTATATCCATCAAAACAGTACCCGCCAATTAATAAATCCTCCAGATGTGGATACCCAACAAATATATCCATCCCAACAGTACCCGCCATTAAATAAATTCTCCAGACGTCGATGACCAACAAATATATCCATCCCAACAGTACCCGCTATTAAATAAATTCTCCAGACGTGGATGACCAACAAATATATCCATCCCAACAGTTCCCGCCATTAAATAAATCTTCCAGATGTGGATGACTAGCAAATATATCCATCCCAACAGTACTCGCCATTAAATAAGTCCTCCAGACGTGGATGCCCAACAAATATATCCATCCCAACAATACCCGCCATTAAATAAATCCTCCAGACGAGGATGCCCAACAAATATATCCATCCCAACAGTACCCGCCATTAAATAAATCCTCCAGACGGGGATGCCCAACAAATATATCCATCCCAACAGTACCCGCCATTAAATAAATCCTCCAGACGGGGATGCCCAACAAATATATCCATCCCAACAGTGTCCGCCATTAAATAAATCCTCCAGACGGGGATGCCCAACAAATATATCCATCCCAACAGTACCCGCCATTAAATAAATCCTCCAGACGAGGATGCCCAACAAATATATCCATCCCAACAGTACCCGCCATTAAATAAATCCTCCAGACGGGGATGCCCATCAAATATATCCATCCCAACAGTACCCGCCATTAAATAAATCCTCCAGACGAGGATGCCCAACAAATATATCCATCCCAACAGTACCCGCCATTAAATAAATCCTCCAGACGGGGATGCCCAACAAATATATCCATCCCAACAGTACCCGCCATTAAAGATTCTTGTACTTGTGCACTGGTAAAGCTCGCATCACAGATACGGTCATTGAGCGTCCTGGTGAGCGTCACAGACACACGCAAGCAGCGAACACCAAACGAATATATAAACAAAACCACCCAGGATATTATTAGGTAAGAAGAAGATATGTGGGTCACAATTTGAACTTGAATCAGGGTTGTTAAGATGAGATTAGACTTCTCATTCAATAAGAAGAATACACTTAGTACGATAAACAGTAAAGTCGGAGCGTGTAATGCTCTTAATTCAAAACAAATCGTTTCACTTTACGAAGGACGAAAGAAATCTAAACTCTTCGTTCTGACATAATTACAGCCTCCTCGATAATGCCTGCACGTGGTAAGCTCTACTCTGCATATCTAGACGCAACAGAAACAAATAAGTGCCTGAACGAGAATTTATTTATTATTAACTAGAATTTATTACTTTTTTTAGCGATGGAAATATCGCTAATCGTGATTAATTAGTTCATGAAATTCATTTTACGCCCACGTCTTGTAAAGAAACATCTACAATCAGTTGTTTAACAGGGATCACTTATGTGTTTATAAACGGATAGAAATATCTATAAACGTGATTAATTAATTCATGAAATTAATTTAATACCTCCGGTTTGTAAAGTAAAATAAAGCGATAAAATCTGACGGAGAAGTGAGAGATGGGAAAAACAAAAGACAGGAGCTTTTATCATCCAAAGCAGAGGCTCATAGGGGCGGTGTCTTGTGGTTTGTCCTTTAGATCTATTCAAAATCCAATTATTTTGATGTATTTCACGTACTAACTTTTTTTTGTGTGAAGCAAACGAGCCGGAGGAGAGGGTTGGGTGCACATGGAAACGGCGTTTCCGTCATGGAAGCACCTCGGAAGAAACTCTTCCGTAGCAAACAATTCGGGATGTGAAAAGCTTCAACAGTTTTCTAGACCAGACGATCATGCTTCAAATATCTCTGAAAGTCATTTAATTTCCTTTATAACCCTGCCCAGTTCTCATATTTATAACAAGTGTCACTGATCAACGAACGTCCCTTTAGCGCTGGTCTTTAGCGTTGTTGGTATCTAGTTGGTTGGATACAATTCCAACTGGAACATTGACGTAATATTGAGAAAGCCAGAAGTGTGTAAGCATCAATACTTTATAGTAAAACGCTAGGCGTCTCCTTAAATTGACAAATAAATAAATTTACATGTTTTTTTCCGTAATTTCTTTTATGCTATTACAATGGAAATCACGATGAACGCATTAAATTGGTTGGTCTGTCTTTATTTCACGCTATTGAAGGACGCTCAATGACCGTATCTGTGAGACGAGTCTCACCAGTGCACAAGTACAAAAATATTTTAATCGCAGTAACCATTAGGATTGATATATTTGTTTGTCATCCACATGTGGAAGGTTTTTCTAAAGAATATATTGAATCCCGTCATTTTTACGGGTCGCGTACACTATTATATTTAAAGTATAAATTCATGTATTACTGTATACACACATTCATGCAGATACGCAGCTTTATTTTTTTCGTGCAACACTAAGTTGTCTGGAACAACTGAAAGGTGAATGAGCGTACCTGTGATACAGATTTCACTACCTCACGGGAGCTTATCAGATTTCTAAATACAGATGTTATCAAAATAGATGTGTGTGCGTCGCGCGTTATCATTAGAAGAATTATTTTAGGGACAATTTTAGTCGTTAGAAAAGCCTGTCTTGCAAGAACACCGATCACACATACAAATTAACACTCAATTATTTCAAGTTTCAGAGTGTAACAGATTAATGGTTACGTATCACACGATGTTATTCAACTAAATGATTTTATTTGAATAATTTGAACATTACTTTAGATAAATTGGATATTTTTAGGTACCACCATATTTTGAATGAACCTTGTGTGCTATTAATGAAATAAAACCATATGAATGAATAAATAGAAGATGTCAATAAATAAGAATATTTCATCCGGGAACAGAGTGCAATGTCGGATTGTATATATTCGTCAAAGTATAAATTCGCACGTATGTCAGAGCGCGGAAGGGTTAAGTAATTCGATTGATGCATCCAAGAAACACGTGCGACAAGCACCCAACAAAACTGCAGTCAAGTTTAACTTTCTTCATAATACTGCCCAGTCCTCACAGTACGAATCATTATACTACAGTCAATCGTGATCGAGCACACAATAGCAATCCTTGAGTATGACTGAAATACTGCCACACATTACGAGATCATCCTCAATTATCTACATTGTCGGCATTATTAGGCTAACATGCACAGTTGTGTTGCGACCTTCATTATTCAGGTTCATTATCGTTCTGCCAAGGTTGCGCTCGTGGTCTTCAACGATAATTACCAATTGTCGCAAAATTCAAGATAATTTGTTAATGGGATCGTGAAAATTTCACGTCGAAGCCATTTCAGGATCCACGCGGTAAGTGTCCACTGCGTCTTTTTAAAGTTTTAATGGATGTTCCGTGTCGATTTCAAATGAATAAGTTTTCAAAAATTAACAATCGCTCTGTGATAATCGGGAGGACAACTCACTGATAACTTAATGTTCCGACTTTTACCTCCCGCACTCACGGATGGATCGCCACTGAAAGTCTGAAACAAAACTGAGTAACGTAACAGACTGAGAGCTTGCGCGAAGAAACTGCCTACTCGTCAATGAAAGGTGAAACAACACGCACGCCACCTGTTGGATGAATTGGCTACTTGATGTATGGTTTTTTTTTTGGGCATAACTCTCAGTAAAATTATGTGTCTTTCAAGTGAGAGAAGAAATAATAAATGCTCATTTTGAACCATAAAAATCTGTATTTTTGAACGAGGCAAGAAAACACAGGAAAAAACTAGGCAACTCGCCCATACACAGCTCGGGGTGCGATAAAGAATATTTTCATCTGTACACCTTCTTGAGATGTTGTGCTAATGAAGATAATGATTGATTAGTTAATTGATTGACCACATAGAGCAAAAAAAACACAATCATTAAGCTAATGGCGTTGCTTACCTTGTTTGCATGACCTCGGGTTTATATTTTTGTCTTCATTATTTCCAATAAAAAACTCTCTCAAGGTTTTTTAACCTTTACATGTAAATGAGGCGCTCGAAATAGCAAACCATACCTCATTGAAAAAAGTATCGATTTTACTTTTAATATGCGACTGCGAAATTCAAAAAACTATGTCCACGAGCGACATTTTGTCGCCAGTTCGAGGAAACGACGTTGCCTGAGCGCCTAGCTGTTTCCGTCGCGATAGTACAAAAAAAGTAAACGCATACCTCACGCTTAAGGAGAAAAAGTTGTCTGTAATTATATCGTCTAACTGAACGGCTGATTTATGTGAACTAAACTTGTGCTAGCAGGAATTATTAATCTTGGGTTTGTGCATTGTATATGAAGTCTTAACAAGATATTGACTCCCGTAATTGATTCCTACTCATTTATTTCTGAAATGGCAAGAAACGAAGTGAGCTGGAAAATGCTCTGTTGACTCTTTAGTAAAGTATATATCAACAATGAATATATATATATATATATATACATTAATAAATAAATAAATACCAATTGAGAGAACAACAATCATGATATATATATGTATATATATTTATTGAGCGATGAATGTCAATCATTGCAAGTCTTATATACCTCCTTAGACAAAGTAACAGGATGCAAAGCCGGTGATTTGGCACACAAAAATCAGCCGTGCGTATCTCTGGGCATTCAGGTCGGGCATTGCAGTAACTTATGTTATGCAAAGGTGTGGGCAATTTTTGTCGCTCGTGTGCCTGGGGCTTAAAATCCCTGACAAAAGTGGCGAAAATGTTTACCTATACTCTCAAATTCATCAAAATCAGTTTAGTTTATATAATGGGGAGGTTTTCTTATCATACAGCGGCTGATCAATTACAGTTACTTTGAAAATGAATACGTAGAGAACAATGATTTCAACTTAATGGGTCAACTGAATTAGAATAATTATTTTCGGAAGGAGCTGTAAACAATTTAAACAATTTATTTACCACAAGCGATACAGCTGTAGATTGTTTCTTAAGTCTAGTACAATGGACACATTTGAGTATAGCTACTTGTGCATGGGCCCGAACAAGTTCAGCGACTTCTAAGGCATCCTACCATCAACGCTATTCTAAGGTGTACAGTTTTGTGTAACTTAATTCACTTAACCTAATTGCGCTCTACACACTGATCAATGAATTTGTTCGCTTAATGTTTATTGCACAAGTCTACAGAGACTGTCCAACTGTTGACATAATTACATAATTACATAATTACATCGTTGTACAATGATCATTTCTCGTCATAATCCCACGGGGAGCAGCTATCACCTTTCGGAAAAGTGAAACAAAAATTAAGAGAAGTAAAATTAAAATTCCAAAATGTCAGGACGACCACTTTAAACACATGCTGGGCATCAGAAATTTAAAAGTCTTCAACTCGTAATGTTGATGGCCGACATTAATTGAAAGACCTGAAAAAGAGTGGTACGAGGAAAATCTTGCAACCAGTACATTTGTTTTTTTTTCCTTTTTAACGAGTCAGTTTTTACTTCCCTGACGCATTTTAATTCCTCTATCAATGCAGTGTTTTTACTATCACCAAGTTTTCTTGAGAGCGGGTTCGATAGAATAGATTAAATTTAATTTTTGCCTACACATGCCATGAGTTTAATTTCAAGCATATAACGAATTATATTCAAAGTGTAAAACATGTTACATTCTGATAAAACGAACTGCAGAATATAGAAAAAAAAGTGACTAAAGAGAGCGACTAAAGTGAATTTAATATGATCAAAGTCAAAGGATCACAGCGCACTTCTTTTGGGGAAGCAAGTCAGCCCGAATTCCCCCACTCAACAAAGATGCATTGAGTGCTGTTCGACCGGGCGTATCCATCAGTTTGACCGCTCATTCATTAAAAGGCAGGAATTAATTCATTATGCATCAACTTTATAAGAACATTGAACACGCCATACATAGATCAACTTAATAGAATAAGCGTTTTTTCTTCATTGAAGTCAGTTATCAGGCAGCCAAACTGGTCACACAACATGAATTTTCTTGCGCAAAGGAAGACCTCATATACATGGCACCTTTATCTTTGCAATAGCACTGGGTTATTATTTGTCGAGTTCCAATGGTTGAGTCTCCATAGACTGGTTGCACAAGTCAATGTCAAGAGAACGCGCTCTGTGTACGAGCGGTCATATTATATGCACCTCAGTAATGCGTTACACTAGCTTTGAATTTACGGTACACTAGCTTTTGATTTAGATTTATTTAAATCCAATGCTCTAGCTTTGGATTTACGTTGTACTAGCTTTGGATTTACGTTGCAATAGCTCCGAATTTACTAAACACTAGCTTTTTATTTACGTTATATGTGCTAGCTTTTGGATATACGTTAAATTTACTACGTTTTGATTCGGGTTATACCAGCTTTGGATTTACGTTGTACTAGCTTTTAATTTACTTCGTATTGGATTTTGATCAATGTTATTGTAGCTTTTTATTTGCATTGTACTAATTTTAATTTACGATATACTAGCTTTTGATTTACGTTATAATAAATATGTATTATAAAATACGTTAACGAAAGTTAGTCTTCAAACTTTCGAGCAATAGTCCTTCTGGTTTCATGCACATGCAAAATCATAAACTTCATCTCATTCATTTTTCAACAGCATGAACGGCTACCGCAAATACCTAAGCTCATTTGTCACCATAAGTGGAGGCTGTCCTCTGAGGCGTTATTCATCAATATGTCACTGCTACGTATGACGCATTAATGTATTAACACTTTCACTGCGACGTGAGCCACCGGCGGTCACTGGGGGAGTTAACATAATGTTGCTGACCGACCAGTAGTAACTAACTATATTTTCATAAATACTAAATCAAAACTAAGTGAAGGTGCGAAATAGTTCATGTTTGCTATTTTCAACCTTGATTACTACAATTGCCTTTAAATTTGAGTTGAATGTTGAAGATCAGTTTAACACGCCGCAGTTGCAGTGTTAATGTACCTTTTTAAACTTATTTTATCAGAACCAGGGGAACTCATTTTTGTGTTTCCACCATTTTCCATCAAACACTGACATGGTTGTCACAGTATGTTTGAAAATTAGGGGTTTTTAATTTGCAATAATTTATTAAAAAACTAATCTTGCACATTTTGTTCATCGACTGTATTGGAAATACATTTTTTTCCTTCTTCCTTTAACTTTAGGATTGTTTGTCGCACAATCTCTATTTCTCAAATGCCCAAGCAACCATTTTTTTATGAAGGAATAGAATCGTTATTCAAAGGCAAAATAATGTTAAACTTTTTGATTACGACTCTTTCATAACGATATACGATTACCAAATATTAGATAACTGTTCAATGTCATCTGTGCATGGTAATGCAACATTGCTATATTGGCTTATCATTGCAAGTATTTACTTCATTGTTTTGCTTCCGCATTGCACATCATTTTTGCATGGACTTCCGCGATATCCTCATCGCGTTTCTCATGCTTGAAAATGTTTTCCGCAGACATTACGTCGGCAGAAACTTTCATTTATTTATTGAGTGGTAAAACATGTTCTCTCGAATAGAGACACGCTGGTTCCCAAGTGCTTGATATGCATGATATGTTGATATGGACGATATGTTGATATGGATGATATGTTGATATGCATGATATATTGATATGCATGAAATGTTGATATGCATCTGTTGATTTGCATGATATGTTGATTTGCATGATATGTTTATATGCATGATATGTTGATATGCATGATCTGTTGATATGCATGATATATTGATATGCATGATATGTTGATATGCATGATATGTTGATATGCATGATATGTTGATATGCATGATATATTGATATGCATGATATGTTGATATGCATGATATATTGATATGCATGATATGTTGATATGCATGATATATTGATATGCATGATATGTTGATATGCATGATATGTTGATATGCATGATATGTTGATATGCATGATATGTTTATATACATGATATGTTGATATGCATGATATGTTGATATGCATGATCTGTTGATATGCATGATATGTTGATATGCATGAACGAATAGTTATAGTTTGAAATTTCTACTCGTCATTCTTCTACATAATATAATCGTTGATCGAAGGTCAGTTTGGAGGCGTGTGTGATTTTGTAGGTGAATTTAACTGATGCCTTTTGTGTGAATATGTACGAGAATTAAGGCAACTTAGCTAAGCATTGCTCTCATTTTAACACTAAAGTACAAGTGTTGGAGTAAAATTGTTAAGCATGTTGCTTTCATTTTAGCTCTAAAGTACAAGTGTTAGAGTAAAATTGCTAAGCATGTTGCTTTCATTTAACTCTAAACGCAGTATCTTTTCATCGACTGCCGAACCGCTGCTTTAGAATACAATTTCGTTATAATGTTGTCGTTATCTAAGTACAAAATAATTTTGAAATAAAAACTAAATGTGAAGCATCAAGCGTAAGATGAAATGCGATTTCTGCTCGCACGACTGATTTTCAAAGTTTGAACGTTTCCGTACCTCACTCTACTGTCATGGCTCTTTTCCCAATCTTTGTTATTCAAATCTACCAGAATTCGAATAAAAAATAATATTTGATAACTTCGAAGCCCAAAATCTCCTGACGGAATATAATTATAAGAGTTTAGACTAGTAATTAATAACGTTGTGCGTACTAATAATTTAATCTCATGTACATTATATTATTCCCTCATACTAAACATTCATAGTTTCAATACCATTGGTTACGGGGGTATAGAAACGCTAAGCTCACGTGTCAGTATGAATGAAGATTATGTTGCCCAAAGCTTTCTTAATTATCAATGATCACCACCTTCTTTCCGTGAACGGTATTTATAGTATTAGCTATTGAACATAAAGTTAAGCAACCAAGGATATACTTTTCCTAATTTTCCTCCATAATTCATTCAGCTACGGTTATGGTTATTATGGTGCCTATAATGGTTTACGTACTAATAAAGGACCTTCATGTTTAGAAATATTAAGAAACATATGGTATAACTAATTTCATGTATCAACTTTATATGAAATAAACTGTTTTATCATTTAATTCGCATTAGACTGGCTTTTACAGTACTTGTCTTCGCTGTGATGCTTGAGGTCAGGTCACAAGATTTCAGTGTAGTCGTTCGAATAACAAGCATCAGATCCACGAAGTCTTGGGTGCTTTTTGCGGACAAGTTCACATGATGCAACCGATGGCCCTTCTTTATCACCAGTGTTTACGAATCAAAAAGAAGGTCAACTCATGCAAGTTCAGGACTCAGATTCGTGCGCAGAAATTAATTGTAAATTGTTGTCCCTCAGCTACAATACCGCGCAAGCTGGTTAATAATGGAAAAGTTATGCCAAAGATTAGTTCACGATATATTTTGTTGAGAAGAAAATATCTTTATATTGACGTATAAATGAAGACACCGTTTGCAATTTAACAAATTAGCTCTGTGACCGCACGGTGACCGCACAGTGACCACACGGTGACCGCACGGTGACCGCACGGTGACCGCACAGTGACCGCACAGTGACCACACGGTGACCGCACGGTGACCGCACGGTGACCGCACGGTGACCGCACGGTGACCGCACAGTGACCGCACGGTGACCACACGGTGACCGCACGGTGACCGCACGGTGACCGCACGGTGACCACACGGTGACCACACGGTGACCACACGGTGACCACACGGTGACCACACGGTGACCACACGGTGACCACACGGTGACCACACGGTGACCACACGGTGACCACACGGTGACCGCACGGTGACCACACGGTGACCACACGGTGACCACACGGTGACCACACGGTGACCACACGGTGACCACACGGTGACCACACGGTGACCACACGGTGACCACACGGTGACCACACGGTGACCACACGGTGACCACACGGTGACCACACGGTGACCACACGGTGACCACACGGTGACCGCACGGTGACCACACGGTGACCGCACGGTGACCGCACGGTAACCACACGGTGACCACACGGTGACCAAACGGTGACCACACGGTGACCGCACGGTGACCGCACAGTGACCGCACAGTGACCACACGGTGACCGCACGGTGACCGCACGGTGACCGCACGGTGACCGCACAGTGACCACACGGTGACCGCACGGTGACCGCACAGTGACCGCACGGTGACCGCACAGTGACCGCACAGTGACCGCACGGTGACCGCACGGTGACCGCACGGTGACCGCACAGTGACCGCACAGTGACCGCACGGTGACCGCACGGTGACCGCACAGTGACCGCACAGTGACCGCACGGTTACCGCACGTTGACCGCACGGTGACCGCACGGTGACCGCACGGTGACCGCACGGTGACCGCACGGTGACCGCACGGTGACCACACGGTGACCGCACGGTGACCACACGGTGACCACACGGTGACCACACGGTGACCACACGGTGACCGCACGGTGACCGCACGGTGACCGCACGGTGACCGCACGGTGACCGCACGGTGACCGCACGGTGACCGCACGGTGACCACACGGTGACCACACGGTGACCACACGGTGACCACACGGTGACCGCACGGTGACCGCACGGTGACCACACGGTGACCACACGGTGACCGCACGGTGACCACACGGTGACCGCACGGTGACCGCACGGTAACCACACGGTGACCACACGGTGACCAAACGGTGACCACACGGTGACCACACGGTGACCGCACGGTGACCGCACGGTGACCACACGGTGACCACACGGTGACCACACGGTGACCACACGGTGACCACACGGTGACCACACGGTGACCACACGGTGACCACACGGTGACCACACGGTGACCACACGGTGACCACACGGTGACCACACGGTGACCACACGGTGACCACACGGTGACCACACGGTGACCACACGGTGACCACACGGTGACCACACGGTGACCACACGGTGACCACACGGTGACCACACGGTGACCACACGGTGACCACACGGTGACCACACGGTGACCACACGGTGACCACACGGTGACCACACGGTGACCACACGGTGACCACACGGTGACCACACGGTGACCACACGGTGACCACACGGTGACCACACGGTGACCACACGGTGACCACACGGTGACCACACGGTGACCACACGGTGACCACACGGTGACCACACGGTGACCACACGGTGACCACACGGTGACCACACGGTGACCACACGATGACCCCACGGTGACCACACGGTGACCACACGGTGACCACACGGTGACCACACGGTGACCACACGGTGACCGCACGGTGACCACACGGTGACCACACGGTGACCACACGGTGACCACACGGTGACCACACGGTGACCACACGGTGACCACACGGTGACCACACGGTGACCACACGGTGACCACACGGTGACCACACGGTGACCACACGGTGACCACACGGTGACCACACGGTGACCACACGGTGACCACACGGTGACCACACGGTGACCACACGGTGACCACACGGTGACCACACGGTGACCACACGGTGACCACACGGTGACCACACGGTGACCACACGGTGACCACACGGTGACCGCACGGTGACCGCACGGTGACCACACGGTGACCACACGGTGACCACACGGTGACCACACGGTGACCACACGGTGACCACACGGTGACCACACGGTGACCGCACGGTGACCACACGGTGACCGCACGGTGACCGCACGGTGACCACACGGTGACCACGCAGCAAAGAACGTAAAGCGAATATGGCATAAAAATTCAAATCAACGGGAATTTTAAAAATGAAGCACTTTCGTTCATTTAGACATTTATAATGTAAATTTTGTAAATTAGATTCACTCACGGACTTAAAATGTGCTTCCAAATAACTTCTGAGCTCGGCCATCATTGTCGATGTAGTAGGAGGGAGATGGTTTTTTTGGCTTATTATTCTTTCTTATGTTCATTTTCAATACGTATACATATTAATATGTGTTTTTTGTGTGCATATATATCTACACACGTACATGCATGGATTTTCTGTGTGTATGTGTGTAGGTTTATGTATTTCTACATAAATATATATATGTTCCTATTTTTATTTTTTGCGGGAAAACAATCCAGTGAATAAATTCACTACACTTGCTAAGTGATTCAGAAACAGATCTATCATCACCCCAAAATGTGTTTATGTGAACATAAGAAACGAAAAATACAATTAGACAAAATAAATAAAGCGCAATTAGAGCACAGGAATCTTTGAAAAATTACATTTTTCTCAGCGTGTTGAACAAGCCATGAATTTCAAAATGAAAAGGAGAATCAAGGCGTATATAAACATTTTTAATTGTAAACGTTCCGGAAAATCTATTTTCCATCATCCATGCCATCATCATAGCCATGAATTTCAAAATGAAAAGGAGAATCAAGGCGTATATAAACATTTTTAATTGTAAACGTTTCGGAAAATCTATTTTCCATCATCCATGCCATCATCATAGCCATGAATTTCATTTTGCCTGTAAGTTTGTTTAACGCGTTTCTACATGTGCATGTTGTGTTGCGGGATGTTCTTTATAAACTAATTTGTGTGTAACCTTTTATAAATACGTGATATTCATTCACGACGGTGTTTCAATCTGCTTCGATATAGCGTTTTTTTTTACTTTTCTTTCTTCGATTCAACTAATAATTTAGGAATTCTGAAGAATTCTCCAGTAGTATTTAAATTATATATAAGTTGTCAGCCATCTCTTGGAATATAAAATATCGAAGAAATGATATTTTTGACTTAATTAGCCCTTGACAGGATTAATCTATTAGCACGTCACGTATGGTTTGTCTATTAGTACGCCTCGTCTGGTTTGTCTATTTGTACACCTCGGATAGTTTGTCAATTAGTACGCCTCGTATGGTTTATCTATTTATACACCTCGAATAGTTTGTTTATTAGTACACCTCGTATGCTTTGTCGATTAGTGCACCTCGTATAGTTTGTTCTATTAGTACACCTCGCATGGTTTGTCAATCAGTACACCTCGTATGACTTGTTCTATTAGAAGACCACGTATTGTTTGTCTATTAGTACACCTCGTATGGTAAGTTTGTCTAAGAAATTTTTAAAAGCCAATATGCTGCCATGTATCTCATGTGTGGACTTTTTTGGATATAAACGGGTTTTCTTTCTTTCTTTCTTTAAAGAAGTAATATTTCCTCAAACCATAACAAACGAAATTGAATACGGCGCAGCATCAGATTACCAACACCTTGAATATCTCGTTTGAAGTTTCACAACAATGAATGCAGACAACTGGCATCAATTAAGACTCCATTGAAGTCCTCAATGAACTATGATTGGTCAGCCGTAAAAAATGCACAGGAACTCGACGCGTTGCGGCAATGCCCTTGATCTGCTAAACCCGACAGTCTCGTCTCACCGGCACTCAATTCGTGTAAAGAACTAAATCTCGAGAAGATTGCAGTTTATCTTAATATAAATTTAAATTATTGGATAAAATGAATGCGAGTCGTGCGCATGATTTTTGTAGAATTTGTAGCTTGCTTGAGAGCTAGCTTTCTTCCACTTGCTTTCACGTTTGTTTGCTTGTTTGTTTAGTTTCTTCAACCCTCCTCGTGCCTTGTGAAAGTGATACCTACACAACATGATTTTTGTGACCTGCTGACCTACACGTCAGCAGATTTTTGTTTCTAACGTGTAATTCATTTCCATTGATTGAAATCCATTTTTAAGTTAACCCAACATAAAATCAGGAGAGTTTAACACTTCGACTGCAACGTGAGCCGCCGGTGGTACACGGAAGCGATTTTCATAACGCTGCTGTTCGGCCAGTAGTCACGAACTCAATTTCCATAAATACTTAATCAAAACTCGCACGATCCAGTCAATATTTGCTATTCTCAACTTTGTTTGCTACAATTGAATAAATTTAAGTTTAATATTGAACTTTTGTTTTACCAACCGGAGTCAAAGTGTTGAAAAACGAATAAGACGCATTTAAAAATTTTTGTTGAAAACATTCATCAGATATTAAATAGCTCTAATATAAAGTAACTCAATCACTATTGACGGTGCGAGTTCGTTAGGGTCTTATAATCGCTAACAATGAGCATCAGTGAGCGCACATCGTTAAAACGACTTTGCTTGAGTTTTGTAAAATGGATATAGGAGGCCTCTTGGCGCTGATAAAAGTACACAAATAAAAATGAAAATGGAAAATAAGCTACTTCACTCTTTTATGGTATGTTTTCCAATAAAACCTACTTTTGAACGTTTCCGTCACAGGCCATCATAGTTTGTGAGAATTCAGTAAAACGTGGTAAAAGGAACAATGAAAATTCATTTTTATGCTATGTTATACAAATAAATGAATGTGATTTGACTGAGCTTGAACAAGCTCTGCAAGAATTAATTTCCACTAGGCTCTTCCTATGTCTTGAAGTTTCTATGCCTACTAGTTTGAAGGTGAAATAACAAATTGGTTATTACTTATGAAAGAAAGTTTTCTTCTTTTCCGGTTTTTTTTTATTTTTATTATTAGATACAAGTTCCAGCTCTCCCCATCCACGCCAGGCTCACAACATTTGCACCTGAGAAGAAAGGGAACCAGAACTTAGAATTTAGCATGAACATAGTATGAAAGATGAGTATGATATTATGGAAATTATAGTAATTATAGTATTGGCACAAAACCTGGTGGAAACAAAATAACGGTCCAGTTCTATGAGATCATCCACTTTAAATAAGATGGCAAGGGGCGAGGTCAGGAGTTCCACTGGCAGATTGCCTCACCTTGTGGAAACTCAGGATTATGAAGTAAAAATCCTCGGCAGACCCTCCAATGGCCCCCAGTTAGTGGATCCACGCCTTCCCCCTTCGGAGGGCTCGGACTCCCAGCGGCCGTGGTGAGAGTGGCGACGTTCGACGATGGTCGCTCAAACCGCGATAACTGATGGCTGAGGCTCAAGAATCGCTGAAGAATCACCAGCGGAGAAATGTTAAGGCGGAATGGAGGCTGTGTTCTATCTGCTCCAGCAGTCTTGGAAAGCCCTGAAGTGTTCTTCTGCTGGGTTGGTCAGCAAGCCAGTAAAGTGGATAAAACATGGACTACCCGTTTCCACCAGAATTTTGTACATATGTACAGTAGAGCTATTACTAAAAAAGCTAAAAATTCACTCATGGAGCTTACTGCAATACTCTGATGTTTTCACAGAGCTGACAGACGTGCGTGAACGTTCTTACAGAGCGTTAATAAATTAATAGAACGATCAGAATAAATTAGAGAGAGCAATGAATTTTCTTTTATATGAAGCATTCGAAGGAACAACATTTTATCGCAATGCACAAAATCTTTCAAAATACGACTCGCTGTAAAGAATGAGGAGAATTCGTCGTTTCAATTAATGCAAAGTAGGAAATTTTCTTTAACCCTAACCAGCGCAACTCATGACACTTCAAACAATGTTGATTGGAAATTATTTCTCGATTTTGTGAATAATTTTTTTTATGATAGGCAAATTAATTTGATTTTGTAGCTCATATGAAAGCATTAAGGATTAACCAGTTTGTCCTGCCAAACTTACCTGGAAGCTCGACTACTTATCAACTTGCCGTGCCAGAATTGCAAAGAGTTATAGAGGTCTAGCATGTTGGTCATCTAAAAATTGCGAAGGAAAATTGATGGTTGGTTAGTTTGTCGTTCCAGTATTCGAAAGAAAGTATAGAGTAAGTCAGTTTGTGCTTCCAAAATTACGGAGGAAATTTGAAGGTTAGTCATTTTAAAGGGCAAAAATTGTAAGATAAATTTTGCGTGAACCAATTTCCCTTGTGAAAATTTACAAAGAAAACTTGAATGCGAGTCTGTTTTTCCTGCCATTATTGCAAGAAAAATAGAAAGTTACTCAGTGTGACCCGACAAAATTGCAAAGAAAATCGTGAGCTCATCTCACTTATGGAATAAATGGGACCTGTTTACTAATTTTGCTCTATTTGACCCTTCTGTGCTGATAAACGGGTCCAAATGAACCAATATCGGCGACCGTAACTTAATCCAACTTTTCTAACATCACCTAACCTGCATCAACCTCAGCTTATTCGTACTTTTCTAACCTAAATAAAATAATGCATTGATTATATATTTACCCAACGAATCGTTATGGTAGGGAACACACTCGAATAATGAGTTATCTGACAAAAATCTATTTTTATTTGACAATTTCATTTACTAATTAGTTATACCTTAAAAAACAAGCACAAACTTTCTACGGGTAGAAAACTTAGAAAAAAACGTTTAAATCCTAGTCTAGTGTACTTTAATGATCGGAAATGAAAATATACCAGAAAATAGTGAAAGGACATAGTTCATGGGCAATCTCAGCGAAGAACCGATATTGTCTGGCCTGCATGGCTAAAAGGAGATTTTTCTTAAAACAAATCATTATTTAAGTTCGCTGTCGTTCAACTGCCAATGATTAATCAGTTTCTGCAAACTTATGCCTGTTGGATAACAAAAATTATTCTTTAGAAAAGTGAGTCAAGGAGGTACGTATTTGAAATCGTTTCCACAAAGTTTCAATAGTTGCAATTTAAAATTCGACAAATTCCTGAAATATTCATGAGTATAATTTAAAAATACACCCTTTTTTGTCCGCCATTCCACCAATAATTCATTTATATTCAAAGTGTACAGGGTGGCCCAGAAGTAACTGACCCTTTTAATTTGCTAATAAAATGAAAACTAAAGTTGAAACTTGTTTTATTTGAAAGATTGATATTTTTTATGGTTCATTTCGGTATCCTACTTCCTCAGCTAGCAAATTAAAAGGGTCAGTTACTTACGGCCAACCCTGTAGAGTTACTTGTCAATTCATCACACGAAGACCGCCAGCGTAAGGGCATATGAATCGGTCTCTTATTGAGAATTATTCCACGGTTAGGAATAACATGCCATAGCTTTCCAATCATTATTTCACATTATCTCAGATACTTAATTGTGTTTCTTTTCTTTCGTGTGTTTTGCGTAAGGAAAGAACTCAATATTCTCAAAATTGGTTGCACTAAATCGTTGCTGTACGCGAGCAATAACATCATTGTAGATAGTTCATGTCACTAAATATGAGTCAATTTGATTTTTATTAGTACTGAATATTCGCTGATAACCTGCAGATTGGAGGACACACGAGGTTTTTCATTTATCATTTTTCTATCTATTTGCAAAATTTAACATAGTTGCTTGCATCTGTCTAAAAAAAATCGAGGTACTCTGGAAAATAGAATACGACCAACAAAAAATCGATCAATTGGTGCAGTTGTGTTTATTCCTAAATCAAGGCAGGCGATTACATGCAATGAGCTGTTTACAAGATAGAATCAATCAGAAGTAATAAAAGGTTTGAATTAAGTATTATTAACGGCTTAAAAACGAAATAAAAGAAAAATCATACACTTGAAGTTACGAGAGTGTGAGCTGAATAAAGATTGCATAATGAGATCTACCAACAATTTAACAGACGGAAGCAGACATGGGAGTGCGAAGGTTACAATTTGTAAAAATTGAATAGGGTGTGAATCTTGCTGTAAAGTGAGTTGAAGCGAGAAAACAATCAGTAAATGAGAAATAAAAGAACGGAGGTAACTGCTAAAGACTCTGCGGTCATATGTGGCAACGTGCGTATCCTAACTTACGTTATCATCGAAACGCAGGTTATCCTCAAGTCTAGAGCCTAGAATCTAGACTAAAGTACAGTTAAATTGCAGTGACTAGGAAACATTGTAAGGTGAGTTATATCTGCTAAAATAATTACATACTGGTGAGACACATATCTTCCATAGAGACGCGACACTACGTAGAGGAAAAGATGGTACATCGGTTAGATGATAAATTCTCTGACAATTTACTCCATCGAGCGTATCAGTAGAACAATAAGCATGAGTTATTTTGAGACAAATTGACACTGCTGAGTGCCCTTTACCAAGTAGCGTAGCCAAGTCACCAGAAAAATTACGCTGCTAGCTGTATCGCCACGAGTACATCAATTATTTTAAAAGTCTGTTCCAGGGACTTGATTGTGACAGAGACAGCGTGAGATAATCTCAACATCGAAAATTATTGCTGATCTTGTCCTTGAACTATGGCATTTAATAATTTTCTGGCATATTTTTCTCATATGCGATCATTGCAATACACTAGGCTAAGATTTAATTTTTTTATAGATTAATAGATTTCTTGACTTATACCAGGGAACTGTTTGAGCGTTCTATGCTCATCTTTACTGGAAACAACCCTTTCTTCTTTTTTTCTTTCTTGAACGTTCCCTACTCCAGCGCTGGGAGGAACGCTGCCCAACTCTGCGTGACAACTAAATGGCCGTTTACACTAGAAGACATTTCGGCCGTGAGGCGCCACAAGTGTATACGAGGCTCACCACTGAGTTTCATATTTGTGTGTGTTTATACGAAGTTCCCTATTTGATACGGTAGTTACGAGGCTCTTGAGTGTTGCGGACTACGAATTCGATCAGAGCGAATAGGGAACTTCGTATAAACACACAGAAATGTGAAACTCAGTGGTGAGCCTCGTATACACGTGTCGCGCCTCACGACCGAAACGTCCCCTAGTGTAAACGGCCCTTTTAATTTCTACTAAAAGAGCCAAAGCTAACAACTTCCCTCAGTTTGTTCATCAGACTCATACGTGAATGTAACGTGATATTAATGGGAGACAAAATTTTGTGTATCCTTATCTACGAGGTTTCAAACTTGTGATGTGCTTGGTTTGTTCATCTCGTTCTCGCTTGACTAACTTAAATCGTACACCGTTATACTTACTAATTACACGCACGTACACGAAATTTTTCTTTAAAATTCTAATAACATTTTTTCTAACGCAAGTTTTTAAGTGATGTTTAACTAAGAATTTCAACCTTTTCATTAGGGTTTATTCTAGTTTTTGAATGGCATAGCTTGTTTACCGAAGCAATAGGCATCTTCCACGATCATTTCATACACAAATAATATAAATCATTTTCTATTAGAAATTCTTTACTTTTTCCTTGTTAAAGAAATTACGTGCTCCCATTCGATCAACAGGCAAAAAATATACAGCGTATAAATTCTGCAATGCGGTCTGTTCTTGCGTCAGCATAGACTGCTCAAGCATACTAAACTTTTTATACCCATCTCAATTGCAACTTAGAAGGTCTGAGACGCCATTGAAATGAGAATTTGTTAAAAATGAAAGTTGGGCGTCTGCCCCTCACAAAATTGAGATTGCTTCTTTGCTATATACTTACTTTAGAATGCTCAACACTCATTTTCAATTGAAGCTTTGCTAACGGAGAAAATTTTGCAGAAATTTGCATTTGTTAGGACTCTCCGGGTCCGCACACGACATCTGTGCCAATGAACGCTCGAACTTCGTACGTCTTCATCTTGCTCGAAACGCAGTTGCCCGGCGCGTGTCGTGCGGAGAGGTGGCAGGTGGTATATGGGAATTAAAATGACTTTATTTCCAATTAGGGTTGTCTTGCTGTAACGCTGTGCTTTATTGGGGCTAAATGGCTGTTTTATGATGAATTTCATTTGTAGCGGTACTTGAAGCTGTGCCAATCATCCGTCAAGTGCCAAGTTTTGTTTAAGGCAGTAGCCATGACGACCCGTTCCGCACGTGCGCAAGCGTGAGCGGATACGTAGAAACGTGTGATAAGTTGCGGTCACTGGCTTGACGTCCTAGAAAATCTTTTACTATTGCGAATGGCCGTCGTGTGTTTATGTATATATATGTTTCGTGTCACGCTCTTGAGAATAGATGGGAAGAAATTAGCGATGGCGGTCTTGGTTTCAGTTCACTTGTAAATTAATACACTCATTTCCGCTGTATAGGTGCACTATAATAAGTCACTTAAAAAAAATTGAGATATCTAGAGCCTGATATATACTCGGGTCCTTATCGTGGATACTGAGTTCGGCGGGGAATTGCATATTACTATATACATACACAAGCGCGCAGTTGCTTTCAGCAATGCTGAATTTCTGCATCTAGGAATGTCACGTAAGGCTATATCTACTTCTAATGCGGCTCTAAAATAATGTATTCTATTGAAAGTACACTGTTTTTAGCAATTATACTGAAAAAAGATTATGATACTACTAGGTTAAATACTAAGACATCTGAAACTGATGGAAGACCGACATAGGCTAACAGATGTTTAATATCTTATTTATTATTCTTTATTATTTAATTCAGTATCTCATAATATTTATCTATGGAGAAGTGTCTCATGGGAAACTTAATGGAGATAATAAACACTTTCATAATATGAGTAAAACTTGTTAACTGGATGCTGATGGACAAATTAACTCACACCCCCACGAATTGAAATTAAACGGGGAAATCTTTGCTTGAAATTACTCTAATTTTGCAGGAAGGAATACGCTGTTCACGGCAAAATGATACCGTATTTTGGTCAAGATTGAGAGTTTTATGTTATTTATGTTATATTATAAGTAGTAATATACAGTATATATTATATTGGTTATTATGATATGAATATTAATATAAATGTTATATATTATTTTATTTCATGCTATTTAATATTATTTGTGTTAACGACTGTTTGGAAGCCAAAAATGTCATCAGAATTCAAAATACTGTATTAGACAAAAAATTCCTGCAAAGAATGGAAAACTATAAAAAATGCATTTTGATGAGCATTTTGCGTCCTTTGAAGAAAAGTTAGTGACCAATAACGTCAGTTTCAGGGTCAGAAAAGGCATACGGCAGGTTTTTAAAAGTATTTTCAGGTATGACAACACCCACTTAAAAAAAATGTTTGCCTAAAATGTTCGTTTCACTGTTATTACTTTTAGTTGTCTGTGACTAAAATTAAAGTTTCAGTGCTGAAGATTGCTGTTTCAACGTCTCCAATATTGGTTTAGTACCTATAAATACAGTTTCAATGCTAAAAAATGCTGTGTTTGCAGTCAAAACTTTCAGTTTCAGTGTCATAAAATGGCAATTTTAGTCCCAAAATGACACTTCGTGTGCAGAAAATGGCGGATTTAATTCAAAAATAGGAATTTCGGTACCAAAAAGGGTCGCCTGAAGGCAGAAATTGCAGTTTCACGGTAACAGGGAGCACAGACCGCGACTGTGTAAATTTCTAAGATGACACTTGCATTACCAAACATCGCGGTGTAATTTGCCCTTAGCGGTTCGCAATTCATATAAGCACGCACGTGTTGAAAAAACTCAACTGTCCAATGATTCACCGGAACCTTCAATTTTACTAGTACTAATACGTCCATGGACATTAAACTGTCATTAAATGCATTTAAAATCTTCACGTGTGATATCATACTATCGAAAGATCAATCATGCGCATTCACGCTCGTATGCTTGTTGTGTAATCTTTAATTTCTATGCATCTGTCGATAGTGTCTGGCAGTCCACAAATTTTTGACGTCCGTTACACGTAAGTATGAACAGATGTCCGAAGTCAATGAAGAACATCAAATGCATGTGAAACATTCACAAATTATATCATACTATCAAAAGATCAATAACGTACTCGCTGCATATTCATTTCTATGCATCAGTCGATAGTGTCTGGTGGTCCACCAATTTTTGACGTCCGTTACACCTAAGTATGAACAGATGTACAAAGTCAAACAAAGTCAATGAAGAACACCGTATTCTGTGGAGACAGAGATACGATATCGGGCTGGTGATAAGAGACCTGTCGCTCACGGATGTGTTTAGTTGTACTGTGACGGTGTGTGGTGTGTAGTATGGATGTGCTTATATAGTGTACATGTGTAGTGTGTTTGTGCTTATAGTGTAATGTTGTAGTACGTGCATGATGTATTGTGTAGAATCTAGTACGTGTAATATGGGAGTATAGTACAGGAGTCTCCTTTCGTGCGGGTAATAATCTAAGCCATCCGACACGTCTATAGAAGAACATTGTTTGAATAACAACCATTTTTTTAAAAACACAAATTTCAAAGTTTTGGATTTAGCTCCAAATTTGTCTGATCTCCACATTTTAGAATCGATGTGCATTTAAAAAAATGTCCGTTAATAAATGAATGTGACACGGCGGCTTAACTTTCCATTGTTTATTGAAATTTGTTATAGTTTTTGTTTTATTATTTTCTTTTTAATGTCAAGGTTTTATTTTCGGTTCATTCAGAAAAATTAGAGTTAAAATTATTTTTCAACATTTTGATCTATTGTTTTTCATAGCACTGGGGATGGATTTTTTATAATCCGAAGCGCTTTTTTATCGCGATTTTATTGTTACGTTGGCTTGCCTTTTTATCTTAAAAGTGAGATTGCCTAAAAACCGGCCTATTTCACCTAGTGTATGATGTATAGTGTAGATTGTAGTGCGTGTGCTATATGCTGAATACATGCAGCGTGGGGATGTGTTAATACCGTTGTTTCCTGAGTTTTGTTTGTTGTTTTTTACTTCGTGTGTGTGTAGCGTAATGTGTTTTGTGTTCTGTGTTCGTTGATGAATATATGAAAACATAATTTCAAGAAATAAGTTAACAAAAATGCACCTGTGCATAATACACACATGCGCACACAACACTCATCACCACTCTATATATAGAGTTTAAATAAGAATATAAATTAAATATCTAAATATATATTTAAAGTTCTGATGAGTTTTGTGGGTGCATGTGTGTATTATGCACAGGTGATTACCCTTTCACTTATATCTTGAAATTACAATGTTCTCATATTCTCTATAACTTTATATCACTTAAACACAAAGTGTAAGTCGCGGTGTCCACCTGAGAACTAAAATTTGCTGTCATCCTCATTCGAGTAAATATCGGAAAACTCAGCGAACGCAGAAAATCACTGGAACAAATTCCAAGCTCAGAATAAACTTGCATCGGACACTACAGTTTTTAAAACGTTTCACGAGTCCATGGCAGAGCGCTCATTGAGCATGAATAGCACGGTAGAGGAAACAAGGTAGGGTTATAAAATGGGAGAAAATACACCTACTCTTTTTCGGCTAGCCAGTAGAAAGGCTCTATTTCAAACAAATTTAATAACGTCACAAAACGCCTCCTCGTTGGGCCAATAGTGGAGCCAGATTTGGGGGTAGCAGTGCTACCAGATGCAATATAAGCGCTGCTATTAGTTCGCAGCCGTGGCGTCACCAAACCACTCCGTCAACGAAAAAAAATATTGGTTTGAACCTACCTTGTTTCCTCTACCGAGATGAATAGCTGAGCTCAATGCGAGTGAAATAATTTAGTAGAGCATGCATGAAACATGTACGAATTTATTTAATACATGCGAAATAATCTTAATATATTTAGCTGAATTCAACGCGCGCTCAATAATAAGTTAATAAGTAGAACGTGTATGAAACATGTACGAGTTTACGAGGCCTGTCGAAAAAGTATCCGACCTTTGGCCAGAAAAAATACTTCAACAACCTGACGGGGTTGGGACCCTAATCCCCTTCAAAGTAGGCTCCTTGTGCTTCCACACACTTAGCCCACCGATCCTTCCACTGCCGGAAACACCTCTGGAAGTCTTCTTTTGGAATGGTGTTCAGCTCTGTCGTCGCGTTCCGCATTATCTCTTCTCTACTCTCAAAACGGGATCCTTTCAGTGGTGTCTTCAATTTTGGAAACAACCAGAAGTCGCAAGGAGCCAGGTCTGGAGAGTAGGGAGGTTGGCGAACGGTCGTAATTCCATGTTTGGCCAAGAAATTGCGGATCAAATGGGATGAATGTGCGGGCGCGTTGTCGTGATGCAAGTGCCAGTTGTTCGCAGTCCACATGTCTGGTCTTTTGCGCCGAACTGCATCACGAAGTCGCCGGAGAACATCCTGATAGTACTCCTTTGTCACTGTTTGTCCTTCCGGTGCGTATTCGTGATGCACAATTCCACGGACATCAAAGAAAACAGTCAGCATCACCTTGATTTTGCTTCGCACCTGCCGCGCTTTCTTCGGCCTTGGAGACTCGGGATGCTTCCATTGGGATGACTGTCTTTTTGTTTCTGGGTCGTACCCGTACACCCATGACTCATCTCCAGTTATCACGGTGTTCAGAAACCCAGGATCAGTGTTGGCGGTGTCCAGAAGGTCCTGTGCAACGTCACGACGGAGGTCTTTTTGTTCCGGCGACAACAACTTGGGCACGAATTTCGCAGCCACTCGGTTCATGTTCAAATCGTCACGCAAAATGGCATGTGCAGAATCTTTACTCACTCCAACCTCTTGGGCAATCTCCCGCACGGTCAAACGACGATCTGCCATCACCAAATTTCGCACCCTCTCAACAACAGCTGCACTCCGAGAAGTTTTGGGCCTGCCACAACGCTGCTCACTCTCCGCTGATGTGCGGCCATCTTTGAATCGGTTGAACCACTCCTTAATTTGTGTTACACCCATAGCATCTTCCCCAAACACCTGCTGAATCTTACGAATTGTTTCAATTTGAGAATCACCAAGCTTTTGACAAAATTTGATGCAGTGTCTTTGCTCAATTCGTTCAGTCATCTTGCAAGAAAACTAAATCCGACAAACACTTAGAACAGCACCTTACTTGGCGACCACCAGCCAGTGACTGGCCCAAGTGAATGCGGTGAAAAAAGTCAAGCATGCGCATTAAGATTCCTCCTTCCACCGTGCACAGTGGCGCCGCCTTAGAATCACTACTTTGCGCGGGAAAAATTAAGGTCGGATACTTTTTCGACAGGCCTCGTATTTAATGCATACATACATACATATACCGGGCTTATCCTCCCCATGGGAGGGTAGCCGACAGCAGGCCACAATCACCACACTTAGTCACTAGGAGGCGAGAGAGGCAGCACTGGCCGCACCTGAACTGCCAGGATCAGCAGCAGCCCAGCACAACCACCTTCCACAGTCAGGCCCGACAGCAACAGCTGGTTTACCCCGACCGCTTCATTGAGTGCAGCCCCTCCCCCGCACATGACAGGTCAACCCCATCACACGCGGGCAGCTTCCAGTAACGCGTCAAAAATAAAATTTAATGCATGCGATATAAATAGTAGACCTCACATAGAATATATTCAAGTGAATACAGTGCACGCGCAATAATATAATAGAACATGTGTTGAACATGGACGATTTTGCTTAATAAATGCGAAATAATCCAGTACAGCTCGCGTAGAATATGTCCAGCTTATTTTATCTTATCCTCACCAGAAACGAGCGCAAATATTTTTACCCAATGATCCTCTTTCAGTCGAGTACTCCACCTAAATTTAGCCTTCAAACGAGCTCCTGTTGTATTTACTCGTCGGTTTTGAGCCTCACCTAGCGGAAAATTCCTATAAACCAGATGCATCTTTTCAGAATAAAACGCTGAACACAAAAACGAGAAAAACATAAAGTAAATACTAGCTCTTCATAATCAATACTGTATCATACCATAACCAAAAAATAATAATACTTGGAGAAGCGGTGGTTGCATGTGAAATGATATTCCTTAGGCCATGTAGAAAGCGAATTCTGGCTGGTATTTCCTGCCATGTTAGCGCACAACCGCACCACAGCCTGTCTGCCTGTCTCATCTGACGCAACACAGCGTGCTCCTTGCGGAGCATGTGTCAGTGCGCAAAAACTGTCCAGAGTGGCAGCTGTGGACACAAGGCTGCGTGCGCACGTTTACTCGACTGAATGTGTGACTTCACTTGCCAGGAGACGTAACGTAGACATCTAGTTGCCAGGAGAAACGTAGTCTAATTGCCAAGAGACGTAACGTAGACGTCGAAGTGCCAGGAGACGTCGAGTTGCCACAAGGGATGTAGCGTAGACGTCGAGTGGTCTGGAGACGTAACGTCGAGTTCCCAGGAGACATAACGTAGACGTCGAGTTGTCAGGAAACGTAATGTAGACGTCAAGTTGCCAGACGTTACGAATTTTGGGTGACGTGGAATGTCACTCGTGTTATCTGGTACGTCCGACGCCGGAATGACTTCCGCTGATATGGTGCAATTGAGGACGTGTGGATGGCAATTGACGTTTTATCTATCAGTTGAGAGATGGTCGGTCTCAGATGACACAAAACACAAAATTTGCAATCAGTAATATGTTGTTACGACGATTTTAAGATTAAATTTCACCCGCTCCTAATCTTAATCTGCAGCAGAACTCGATTTTCTCCCGTAGCGTAAGTTCATTAACAGGAGAACTTTTACTGCCGCTACGAGCACGTAAATTGATTCAAACCCCGCCCAATGATTGTTACAGTTGGGGATTCGTATTCATTGCTAGTTTTTTAGCTCATGATTCCACGTAAATTTTATTTAAACCCCGCCCAATGATTGTTACAGCTGGGGATTTGTATGCATTCTTTGTTTTTTAGCTTATGATTCTTAATCCTAAACACGGAGGAGATGGTGAGTTTAACTTACGTACTAAGTTGAACAAAATGGTATCAGCCTTCGCATCTCGGCTAAAGATAAACCTTCGGGACTTCTATCTTTCGTATCAACTTTACTTTTTCAGTTTTCGTACTAAGCTTCTTCACTTTCTCTTGTATGTTTTTTCTTCCTTCCTAATTTGCTGTTTCTGTGCGCGGAGTATCCTGTGTGGAAACACACCGGTGTATATGCATAGATTACACGTTTTCCTCAGTCCATAGTAAACGGTCCCTTCCCTTTCGTTTGCGAAAACATCTTTGCAATGGAAAATGAGCTTCAAACTAACTACGATACTGCAAATAATTTTCCACTCTCCCGAAATTAAGCGCATCCTTGTTGAGGGTATTTTCATTATACGAAAAAACTGGCTTTGATAATTCATTCCTAGAAAATCTTTGTTGTTGAGACGGTATAACAATTCTGTGCAAGAATCCGGGAACAAACAGAAACAGTTTCGCTTTGGAGACATCATTACGGAATAATACCTGTGTAGTGTAATAGGAGAATAATACCTGTGTAGTATAAATACGGGAATAATACCTGTGAGCATAAATACGAGAATAATATGAATACGAGAATGATGCCTATGCAGCATAAATACGGGAATAATACATGTGTCTTATAAATACAGGAATATCACCTGTGTAATATAAATACGAGAATGATACCCAGGTATCATAAATACGGGAATAATTCCTGTGTAGTATAAATACAGGAATATTACTTGTGTAATATAAATACGACAATAATACCTGCGTAGTATAAATACGACAATAATACCTGTGTAATACAAATACGGGTCAAAGTTTTATTCAAGTCACTAAATTCAGCTGAGGTGTATGAAGAAGATGACAAATACGACACCTGCTGTTGCTAAGCACATCGTGAAGGTCAAGTTAACGTCAGGCCCGAATGAGAGCGGCGATGCGCATCAATTGGATTTCCTTCAATTTAACATCCATCAATTTTATCTCCTTCATTGTAGGATCCATCACTTTGATGTTCTTCAATGTGGGATTCTTCAATTTGATGTCTTTGTAATTTAAGATCCATTGATTTGATGTTCTTTAACGTAGGATTCTTCAGTTTGATGTCTTTGTAATTTAGAATCCACTAATTTGACTTTCTTCAATATAGGATTCATCGATTTGATGTCCAACTGTAGAGCAGTATATATGACTGCATTGCATTAATTAATTTGATGTCCTTCTATTGAAGATCCATCGTTTCGATATCCTTCAATTTAAAATTCATTAATTTGGTGTCCTTGTAGAAGTCATAAATTTGATATCCTTCAATTTAGCATTCCTCAATTTGATGTCCTTCAATTCAGCATCCATCAATTTTATGTCCTTCAATTAAGCATCCATCAATTTTATGTCCTTCAATTTAGCATCCATCAATTTGATGTCCTTCAATTTAGCATCCATCAATTTGATGTCCTTCAATTTAGCATCCATCAATTTGCTGACCTTCAATTTAGAATTCATCAATATAGTGGCCATCAATTCGGGGTCGATTTGGTGTTCAATTGAGAAACACAATTTACAACGAGCTCTGGTACACGAAGTGTGTAAATTACTGTAAGTTTGAGATGTGAGCGAAATAGTTTTTTGTTCAACAAAAACTGACTTTTTAAGTGCAGGAAAATATTGTGGAAAACGTGAATAAGGGATCGTATTTCAATTCAAAACAATATACAATTCATGATTTCATGCCAGTGTTTTATACTCTATAGCAGAAATTTTAGGATTACTGCAACACAAAGCAAATCGAAGTCAATGATAGGGGCAGAATTGTCCGACTTTTTATTGAAGCCATTGGCTACAGAATGCGCTTTTGACTTTGTTCTGGAACGTATTCTATTCCTCTGCACTACAGGCAAGCTACAGTCATGCTGCACTACAGTTAACTTGCTATGAATTGCTCAGAAGTTCATCAGTTCAGACCTAACGCGTGTTGCTGTTGAAAAAGTCTTAAATGCGACGTTATTCTTGGGATTTACAGAGTGCACACTAATGTATGCAGCATGTGCAATACGTTGCTGCTTGTGTTTTGTGGTTGAAAGCACTACTTTTTCGCGGGGAGGATTCGAGGATTCGTATACTTCACCTAGCCCGGCCTGGTGTTTCTTCCCGTTGGGATTGAGAAGATAGTTGGCCACAGTTTTTTTTTCCAGGTTTTGAAAAACAGTAGGTGCATCATCGACCTGTGATGATAGAAATACCGTTCTGTTGTAACGTATTTAAAGGGCCACCGAAAATAAAAGACACTAGATAACATCAATATGATTGAAATGATACATTCTTCTAGAATACATCCTCTATAACAATATTAGAAATTTCACACTGCAGCATATAAATTCTTCAGTGAGAACATAACCAAATTTGGACTTTCCTTAACTACGAAAAAAATTACAAAATCTTAATGTTTCTTATGAGTTTCATGTTTTTGATGACGAATGATATTGATTAGTTGCCGTGTTTGTTTCCTGCGACGAACTTTCGGTGTTCAGTTTTTTTCATGAAGAATATGGATTCATTCCTTCGCTCAAAATTAAGGTGAGCTATATTAATTGGCTGGAAACATTTGCATTTGTATCGCTGTTGATGAAATCTTCATTATAACTTGCGCAGTACGGGTGAATAACGCGTGAATAGCCCATGAATAAGCGTAGAAACCTGTTAATAACCTGTAACTAACGACAATTCAATTTTTTTTAACTAACGAAAATTTAATTTTTTTAACTAACGACAATTTAATTTTTTTTAACTAACGACAAACTACATCTGAGTGTAAATAGCACTTGAATATCGCGTAAATAACATTCAACGAACAGTAATTGATTTCAAAGTATCAAAAATAAAGCAAAAGAAGCATAACTAGGTATATTCTGAACACTACGCAAACAGCGGTTAGGCAGGACGTATATAACACATTAATAACACGAAATAACTCGCTAATAACACATAAAAGCACGTTAATAACACGTAATAACACGTTAGTAATGCGGTAATAACACAGCAACACGTAATAACGCGTTACTAACTTGTTACTAACACGTTAATAACACGCAATAACACGTAGCTGACGCGGCTCAGTGATGCGTTGTGCGGCTGTCGAGCGTGAGTGATGTGCTGGCGGTGAAAGGCGCTCTGTGGCTGTTCAGATTGATGGGCCCAGAGATCTATCTCCCTCCGGGTGAAAACAGGCAAGATTTGTACGTGTGCTTGAGCCGATGCTGTCAACTGATGATTTATGTTCAGCGTCTGGTTATAGCTTCAGTGTTGTTTGTTCGATAGTTAAGTTGATTTGTGATGGGGAGGTTTTCTATAAATTTTGCTTTGCCTGGACGATATGGTTTCATGCGTGCCTCAGGGATCTGTGTGTGGAAACAAGCACGATTTGCACCAGTGCTTGCGTATCTACAGATGATTTAGGTGTATGGTCTGGTTATTGCTTAGTGTTATTTGTTCCATGGTGTTGTTATGTGATAGGGAAGGTTTTCTTCTAATTTTGCTTTGCCTCTAAAATTTGGTTCATGTCATTGTTTTCACCGTGGCCGAGTGGTGAAGAACGCGCCTTTCACGGGAAGTTGTCTGCAGTTTGAACCCCGGCAGTGCCGCCCGGTGATTTTTCTCCGCTGGGAAAAGGGAGAACTCAGCCGCAATTCCCCACTCCACCCAGGTGTCGGAAATGGGTACCGGGTTTCCCGGGGGTAACCGTCATGGCGTTCTGGTGTTAGTTATAACTTTTAAAAACCGAAGGTATTTGAAAAACCAATTTACAAGATGATATTTATCAGGCTTGATTGATTGGAATAAAGTATCCTTTTATTTTTCAAAATTAAATTATTTTCAAATTGTAATTAAATTTTCAAAATTATTTAAATTATTTATTCCAAATTATTTTATTCCTTTCAAAATTCATTAATTTGTATTATTGATTCCTTTCATTTTTTACGTAAATTTGTGCTTTAGCAGACTCCGTCTACAGATGATTCAGGTTTAGTGCCTGGTGATTGCTTCAGTGTTATTTTGTTCGATAGTGTTGCTTTATGATGGGGGAGGTTTTCTATTAATTTTTCTTTGCCTCTAAGATATGATTTCATGTCATTGTTTCCGTAATTCTTTCCATCGGGAACATGTGATTGCGGACTCCGAAGTTGAGGTGCGTCAGTGCGTTTACTTGCTCGTACACGAATTTAAACAATTTAAACAACTTATTTACCACAGGAGATACAGAGGTAGAATTCGAATACGTTTCTGACGCCTTATACATCAGAGCTGTGCTGCTTGCAGGGAATATTACCTTTATTTCTTAGTTTTCATCACCGGACAAGGAAAATAATAACAATGATAATTTGAAAGAGCTTGCGGCTTCTTCGGTAATAGTGGAAAACGGAGAAGACGAGACACTGTTGGGGAGACTCTTCTACTCGTTGAGCTGACATTTCAGTTACTTAAAAGCTGCAACACCATGTGAAATTAATTGTAAATTGGGATGGCGAATAAAAATAATTCTTTGCATGTACTTGTTTTCGTCGTTGGATATTTTGCGTTTGGACCTCATATTTCAGGTTGTTACACAACTGCATAACACAAGTTCGCTACGAAATGCCCGCCTTTATTTAGTGATTTGGTTGAATACGCGGTGGCTCTGTTTGTATTATGTATATCTGCAGCCATGGCTACATTCTTCTGTTGTCCTTTGTTATCATTTTATTAATTCTGATGCTTCATTCTTTGCAGAACTTAGTACGACTTTTGCGCTCAGTTTCATTAGATAATTTGTCAAGTTTTTTTCAGAAATTTTAGTTTTCAGCTTATGTAAACTGTACTATCGTGGAAAAATTTATTTTATTCAGGACTATGAACGAAACTTGTTGATTTCGTTTTCCTTCAAACGGATCCACCACGTAGTGTACTTGCTATTCGGAATCCAACTACATGTGCGTGTATCTCCGGAGCTCAACGCTCTATCTGTGTGCCAGCAACGCATTTTGATGTTGGATCTCCTGGAACTTGTACCAATAATTGTATAGAAATAATAACTCCGCCCATCACTGAATACCTCATTTGAATACAATGAACACCTCTGCCCATCACTGAACACAACTCGACCCATTACCGAATACCTCAAAAGACCTTCAACTGTGCCAACTCCACACAGACCTACCAACCCACGTGAGCACCCCAACCCACCGCGATGCCTTGCCACCAATCCCCAAACCTCAACCTTTCCTACTGCCGCCGTGCCCTCATATTCTTGGTGGGTGCCTTGGAGTGTCTGTTCTTCGGCGGCGCCGTGTTCGGCTGGCCTCAGCTGGTGCACCTCCTCAAAATGGACAACGTGTACGCCAATCTCTGCAACGACAAAAACGCCCCTGGTCCTGGCATCAATCAGTTCGATGCTGTCCCTTATGGGGGGATCTTCAACAACAGCAGATGTATGGCACTCAACGCTACTCCCATCTTTCTGCCCGGCCACAAGGTGCGTCCACTTTTGGTCTTTGGGGTTTGGGAAATGTCTTCTACAGTGAAATTTTTCGTGAAATTTTATTTAGAGTCATTTAGTTTTGGAAACGTACCCTGAAGTGTTTTTTTCGTGGAACTCGATTTAGAGTATTTAGTGCGGTTTTTGCGGTTACATTAAAAAAATGTGTACTGGTGCTTTGGGGTATGGGAAACTTCTTCTCAAGTTGGATTTTTCGAGGAATTTTATTTGGAGGTATTTAGTTCCATTTTTGGGGTCGCCCAAAAAATGGGTGTAGAGGTTAAAAACCTGGAAATGGTATTTAGTTTTGATTGATTCATGATTTGCGTGCTAAATGTACAAAAACACAATTGACACATTTATTTATCGGTAACGTGATATACTTTATTTTAAGTCATATAATGATTTTAGTAATTTTTGTCTATGGTACTGCATATAATATTCATATCGTAATATTCATATCGTTCTGAGTATTAATTTTTCGTTGACTGACTGATAATTTTTTATTTCTCATGAAAAAGAAATTGGTGTGTTTTCACGCACTCGTGAGCGACATCACTCACTTCACACCATTTATAGATTTAGATAGTCCTTAACTAGGTATCTGTGACACGTTCATCTGTTCACGGATTTGTTGAACAACTCTCATCACTGATACCGAAACTCTTGTACTCAATTGCCTCTTTTTATTACTCGGATATTGCAGTGTGAAATGCAATTTGTATTCAGGCGTCGTCCCGTTCAATGCTGGCATTTTCTTAAGTCATATGCTAACACGAGCATAGCTGAGCTTCTACGTGGAATAAGAATAAAGTATTATACAGTAGTGAATAATACATGTACGTTAGACTATAAGTTATCAGTGCTCTCAAACTCTTTCATAAAATATATCAAGAACAGGGTTTTCCAGGGTTTTCGTTATATGCGTAAGTGATATGTTGGAAGTTGATTTGGTCCAAGTCCGAGCTTGTGTAGTCCTGATTTAAAAAAAAATTCTCTTCTCGTGCAAGGCACTAGCAAAAGTTGTTAACATAGAGTACCCCGCCGAGCATTTAAACTGTGGCTTCATTGTACTAGAGAAGTATGGCGTTGCCATATTAATTCTGGCTAGCTGCTCTCGAAAATTGTGTTATGACAGTTTTGTGTATGGGGTAAAATTAATGAAATAAAGTAATGCATATTTAGTTGCTTGTAAAGCTCACCACTAAATGTTCCTGAGCTCAACTAGATTTTCTCACTTCGTCAAAACAAACTCGTTTCAGCTCAGCTCTCCCGCTGATGTGAGAGAGAGAGAGAGAAAGAAAAGAAAATAGAAAAAAAATTACTTCCAACAAAGATGATACAAAAGATGATACAAAGATGATACATCGTTAGTTTTTAAAGTACCTTAAAGTACGGAGCCCACAGAGAAAGGGAGAACGAGGAAGAGAGATTGCCTTGGTCAGATCGAGAGCATCATTCTATTCTAACCAAAATAACCCCCTCTGATGGCGAAAACAGCTGTAATATGCCTAATGTTTACCCTTGCGTTAGATACTTACACCTTGCATCAGTTACTTGCACCTTGCTTATACCTAGCTGTACCATGCCTGAGATACCTGCACCTTTCATGAAATATCCGTACCTTGCTTGAGACACTTGCACCTTGCTTGAGATACCTGCACCTTGCAACAGATACTTGCACCTTGCATCAGATACTCGCACCTTGCATCAGATACTCGCACCTTGCATGAGACACTTGTACCTTGCTTCAGATACCTGTACCATGCATCGGATACTAGCACCTTGTATCAGATACCTGTACCTTGCATAAGATACTTGCACCTTACATGAGGTACCTGTACGCTGTATACATGACCTAGGTATCGACATTACTGACCTTTTAGATGAAGACACAACTTTAGTCAAGGACTCTCGCTTTTTTGTCTGGAGGGTTCGAGCAATCGAAACTGAGAAGAGCCCCATGTTCCATCCCTTACGGAAATGGAAGAAACCAAAATGCCCTTCCTTACACTGGGGTTTTAACCCTTGGACGTCTAATTTTTCTACCGATATTACCGTTATTATAACCACCGTTGTTAGACTGGCTCTAGCATCAGGTCGTCTCCAACATCAGTTTAGAGACGGACCGGCCACTTGGCGGTGAACTTCAAAAAACACGTAAGAGCATCTCCTTGACAAGAAATAACTCATCCGATCATTTTTATTGAGTGTTCCATGTGGGAAACGTGGGACGTGTACCTGGCGTGATCGCATTAGTCGAAAAGCATTGACTAATACGATCACGCCAGGTCAAAAACATTAGTCAAGAAGCATTGGAAAATGCGACGCATGATAATAAACGTATTTGTTTGGTTATAATAAAATATCCTTTTTGCAGGTCGGAGTGGAGTCCTGCGCTCCTCAGGACGACATGTTTGCCCTCATCTTCACGATCGCGGTGGCCTGCTATGGCATCCCCAGCTTCCTGGTGGGCTACCTGCTCCACCACGCCGGGCTGTGGGCCGCCAGGATCTCCGCCGGGTTAGTTGCCATCCTCTGAACTTTGTTCGTATGCTGGCAGATGCAGTGGTGTCCTTAACGCGTTTGTGTGAGTCAGGAGGTCAGGAAATCTGAACTTGATTGATGTACTGGGAAGATGCACATGTATCTTGATAGCACGTGTGTTAGTCAGGAGGTTTGGAAAAATGTCATCAAAATGATGGCTGAATACCTCTACTGAAAGTTGATTAGGAAGTTAAGGGAAATGCCGTCGAAAATTTTATTAGAAATTTAAAGGAAAATGCCATCAAAGAGTTTTTAGGGAGTTAAGGAAAACGCAGTGACAAATAAAGGCCTTTCAGCACCATTGTAAGTTAGTTGGAAAGTTACCGTAAAACCCACTGGAAAATGATGAATGATCTTCAGCAGTTTTGTACCCCTGAAGTCAAAAATTATGTGTTTTTATATAAATTTAAAATATAATAATTTATTCGTGAAAGCAGTTTTAAATTAATATTTCAAACACATATCCTTACATCGTCCGATTATTCTATTTTTAGGTGAGGGTAGCGCCGGAACGAATTTCATGCATGAAAATAACGTGTAGTTCAAAATAGTATAAATTTGCCGTCATTATGCAGTGTTCAGGTATCGAGTTCACAGGATGAGAGTAGAGACCAAGCAGGCAGTAACATATTTTATCTTGAGAAGTATAATACTTGTGTGTTCATTTGGGAAGTTTTAGTAAACCATCGAAAGCTTGTATGTTATTTAAAATTTTCAATATCTAAAGCATATCGTTGCTAGAATTTTCAACAAACATAGGATAAATAATTTATGGGAGTTAATGAAAATGAGCGATCTACATAGTTGATTTTGAAGGAAGCCATAATGTTGTTACTGGGTTACCAAGTACCTTTACTACATACAAGACAACCGTAACATTATTGCAGTTCAGTTAACCTCCAAATACTACACCCAAAGCAGCAAACCTTATGTGACAATCTATACATAAGTAGCTCAACGCCCCCACAGTGACTGAACTGTTGGCGCATCAAAGGCACATTCTCAAAAGTAATGAGTGTGGAAATAAGGGTGCTTGTTTGTTGTCTGTCAGCGCTTCGAAATGGAATTTCTCGATTTGTTATAAGCAGTTGATTGTCTATATGAGTGGTTAGTTTGGGTTGGGATAGGTTATAAAATTGGCTTACCTTCACGTTAATTTGCGTAGCCCTTTACTGTGTTTGCTACCTGTCAGTACTGTGTAATTTTGTTCTCGGAGTTTTTATGTTTAGTTGATTGTCCGAATAACGTCAAAATACGAGTAGACCATTTATCTGACCTAATCTAACCACCTATATTAGGAATCAACTATTAATGAGAAGTGAGAAAATTAAATTTCAAAAGTTTGACCGTTAACACATTAAGAACCCTGAAAAGATGAATTTCAATGCATTTTTGGGTAATAGTTATTGAAGTATTTTGCAAAGGTGTAGTATTTCACCCTGAGGCGGGGTTGTATTTCACTCTACCTGGACTGCTCAAACTTGGACAAAGTTTGTTTAAAAATTAAATGATTTGTTTATGCATTATTCTCCAACTCAGCCAAGTCAAATTTCGTTTCGAAAATATACGTATTCATTCATTAGATATTCTGACATGGCCGTATTTTATTTTCAAAAAATACTAAATCTGATATCTTGTTACAAAAACACAGGCAATCTGGCAAGTCTGATCTAGAGTAGAGTATCGAAAAATCTTCTCTTTTTTCATACATACTATTACAGGATGATGTTCAAAGTTGACAACAACGTAATAAACAAGTTTGGGTTCTCGTTCAGCTACTGAGCAGATTGTCACATAAGGTCTTTACGCTTAGTATTTGTAGGTAAACTGCAGTAATATTCCTGTCGTCTCGCGTGTAGTAAAGGTAGGTTGTGACGGTAGTTTTGTGTCTCCGGCTTGGTAGAATGTGACGGTAGTTCGGCTGTTTCGAGCTTAATAAAGGTAGACTGTGACGTTAGTTTGATGGTGTCGGGCATAATAAAAGTAGATTGTGACGCTATTTCGGCAATCTCGAGCATAATATTGGAAGACTGTGACGGTAGTTCGTCACTCTCGCTCATAACAGAGGTAGATTGTCACGGCAGGTTGACGACCAGTCTCGAGCTCGGGATCATTTTCTGCGGATACATAGAGATTGTATTAAATGGTGCGCATTCACCATTTCTGTGCGAGAGACTGCAGTAAATGGTGTGCATTCACCATTTATGCGCACGAGACTGTAGTAAATGGTGCGCATTCAACATTTCTGCGCACGAGACTGCATTAAATGGTGAATGCGCGTAGGCGTGTAAGATGTGAGACTGGTATTTGTAATTTTAGTGGGTCACCTAATCCATTTTTATTAATGGCATGATCGAGATGACGTGTTGCGTCCTCAGATTTTCTAGTTTCAATACTATACTCTCCAGAATGGGAAATTTTGTTGCCAAAAGAGTTTGTTTGTCAGGAATATTTTGTTGATTATATCGGATTTCCTGTCTCATTTCAGAGCGATGCTGTGCGTGGGCTTCATTTTCTTGGGCATTACTACTAAAGGTGGGTTGTTCTTGGTATCACTTTAGTCCGTTGGTATGAAGGTGGGTTGTTACCACTAAAGGTGGGTTGTTCTTGGTATTACTTTCGTCCATAGGTATAAAGGTGGTTTGTTATATTAGCATCACTTTCGTCCGTAGGTATAAAATGCCCGTCCTGTATTTATTGATCAATAATTTACTTCTGGAGCTGCTTAAAGAGTCCATAAATGCTGCCCCACGGAGAATCTCAAGCTATGATTGGCAGGCTCGAGTTCACGCTCCCGTTGTCATTTCTTCCTCTTTTAAGTTGATGGTATCACACAATAAAGGTGCTCGCAGCTAACCGTTTTTAATCATCTTAGTAATAATTGGCGGTCACAGCAATTTGAAATTAATTTTTTTTATTAAAACCAACCCATACTTAAGTAATATTTGCATTAGTGGTTACTACTTTTCGATCGTACATGACCCATCAAGAATGACGGCAGTTGATAACGTTCGGAAAGAGACGAAAATTATTTAATTGGATTGAGCATCAAAATAAGGAGAAAATTATGATTACTCAGACTTATATAGTCTCGCTGTGTGATGTGCATCCATATTTGAGAAATTGATTTTGGCGTATCAAATTCTTCATGTGTTACGCGATAAAATAACGGTACTAACATGAATTAAAGGTACCGTCTTAGATTTAGAGTTCCAACAAAGGTTAAGGGTACCAACATAAGTTAAGGGCGCCAACATAGATTAAGGGGTACCAACATAGATTTAGAGTAGAACTAGATTAAGGGTATCGACATAGATTGAGGATATCACAAACATAGATTAGGGATATCAACAGATTAAAGGTTCACCGCTGTAGATCAGCGGAGAGATTAAGGGCACGTGTCATTAAAAGTACTAACAAACAAATACACACACACCGGCTATAATTATGTTGTATTTATGATATAATCATGTTGGACTAAGTAGAATAAAATTTCTCTTACTCGAAAAATTGCATAAATGTTTGAATTTATATTTCTTAAACTGGTACTGGGTGTGGATAAGTCGTATAACTCAGGAAATTTTCTATCCTTCGATGAAAATTTGTATCCTTTAACGTAAATTTTTATCTTGTAGATTAGATGCCAAATTTTCAGTAGTAATCTTTTATTTGGTGAATTAAAAATACATGAACTTTCTCTGTTCAGCAAGTTCCTTTTTCCCTTAATACTTTTTTGGCTTGTGGCATCTCAATAATAGTTTAATAAAATATTCAAATTCAATATTTAATTTGAGATCAATTATTATCTGTTTCAATGAACGCGTCTTTTTTATTGACGTATTATCTGGAACGGAGCGTCCTGATTGATTGTTGTTCCGTCAATCATCAACAGATCTTGTTAATTGACCTATCATTATTGACGCATCCTGATTAGTTGTTCCCGTCAATCATGAACACATCTCATTAGTTAACCTTCTATCGTTATTGAGACCAGAACATCCTGATTGGCTGTTCCCGTCCATCATCCTGCTGGCGCTGGGAGGCAACCAGCTGCGCATGAGCGGCCTGCAGTTCGCTGACATGTTCCCTACACACAAAGCCACCGCCATCACTCTGCTGACGAGCATGTTTACCACCTCTGCGTCTCTTTTCCTCATCTTCCAGGTGAGTTGTAGCATGTTTACCACCTCTGCGTCTCTTTTTCTCATCTACCAGGTGAGTTGTAGCATGTTTACCACCTCTGCGTCTCTTTTCCTCATCTTCCAGGTGAGTTGTAGCATGTTTACCACCTCTGCGTCTCTTTTCCTCATCTTCCAGGTGAGTTGTAGCATGTTTACCACCTCTGCGTCTCTTTTCCTCATCTTCCAGGTGAGTTGTAGCATGTTTACCACCTCTGCGTCTCTTTTCCTCATCTTCCAGGTGAGTTGTAGCATGTTTACCACCTCTGCGTCTCTTTTCCTCATCTACCAGGTGAGTTGTAGCATGTTTACCACCTCTGCGTCTCTTTTCCTCATCTACCAGGTGAGTTGTAGCATGTTTACCACCTCTGCGTCTCTTTTCCTCATCTACCAGGTGAGTTGTAGCATGTTTACCACCTCTGCGTCTCTTTTCCTCATCTACCAGGTGAGTTGTAGCATGTTTACCACCTCTGCGTCTCTTTTCCTCATCTTCCAGGTGAGTTGTAGCATGTTTACCACCTCTGCGTCTCTTTTCCTCATCTACCAGGTGAGTTGTAGCATGTTTACCACCTCTGCGTCTCTTTTCCTCATCTACCAGGTGAGTTGTAGCATGTTTACCACCTCTGCGTCTCTTTTCCTCATCTACCAGGTGAGTTGTAGCATGTTTACCACCTCTGCGTCTCTTTTCCTCATCTAACAGGTGAGTTGTAGCATGTTTACCACCTCTGCGTCTCTTTTCCTCATCTACCAGGTGAGTTGTAGCATGTTTACCACCTCCACATTGCTCTTCCTCGACTTCCGGGTGAGTTATTACAGCATGGTTAACTACTTCTTTGATCTTCAATTTGATCATAATGTTTTCTATGAATTCAGAAAAGTTGTACTTTTCATTAAGCGAATGATCATCAGGAATATAAAAATGAAGATTCGTTTTTTTCGCATTCTTCGTTTCTAAATTCCTGATTCCATATAATGTTGCAAAATGTTAAATAATCTCAAGTTGTATGAAATTTTTATAGGTGACCATACTTTGCAGGCAATATTTCTTCATAAGAACATCGACGTAAGGTTGTTGTTGCATATTGAAACACGGCCTCAATACTCATTATGGTCTTGAAATGAAATTTCGAAATTTTTCATCCCTAAACTTGAGTGTTTTCTCAATAAGTATGCGTTCTATTTTTTCAACACATTGCTTTTTGTGCAACCAATTAGATTAGGAGTATTCATCATCGTTTTTATATCCGGGGCTTAGTGACTGATGAACATGACAGGGTTAATTCTCAATCATTATGATCCAAAGCTAAGGCATCCACGAGCCGAATAGTTAAATGATTGTACTATGTCGTAGCGGTACATCTAGCTGTATCAGTCCATTTGAAGAACTCACGTATCTCCACTGTGTAAGTCCACTTAAAGAAGTCACGCTACCACCAACTATACCGAACTGTAAAAGTGGGAAAATCCTCCTCCAGTCACACAAGGTGTCCACAGCAAAATGTCACCTATGACCGTAGTATGCATATATGATACCGGAACGATAGAGCAAAGTTAAACTGCTGAATGGTTCCGGTATCATGTATACGTATATCGGTCAGTGGATACACTTTTGTGGACACCCTGTATAATTACAGTCCGGGATTACGTCAATTTCTTCTGAAACTGATTTTCTGGCCGTAGATTGGCGAGCGTTTGGCGGTGGAGAGAGCCATCATCTGCTGGTGCCTGGCTGCTGTGTCGACCTTCGTCATCTGGATGTCGTTCATCATGCCACCTCACCACATACCGTGCGAGGACGAGTACTGTACGTGTCGTGTTTGTGTGTGTGTGTGTGTGTGTGTGTGGAAGTTTTGCGTGTCGTGTTTGTGTGGAGAGTTGGACGAGTACTGTTCGTGTCGTGCTTGTGTGTGTGTGTGTGTGTGGATTTGGACGAGTACTGTACGCGTCGTGCTTGTGTGTGGAAAGAGTTGTGCGTGTCATGCTTGTGTGTGTGTGTGGAGAGTTGTACGTGTCATACTTATGTATGTGGAGAATTAAAATTGTTGGTGGAAAATAAATTGTTTTAATTTTTAATTATTTAATAATACGAGTAGTTAAAGTACCTCATGCTGACATGTAGTATACATGTATGTGTATGCCCAAAAGGTGTCTAAAATTTGATTTTTAATTGATTTTCTTGCACAATAACTCTTATAATGAAGATTAAAATGCACAAAATCGAGACCATAATCTACGTAAAGTTGTTCAAAACCAATGCCGCCATTTCAAACGAAGAGTGTTTTTTCTACTCAAATGATTATGCAGATTCTGGAATATTTTAGTTTTGAGTATATTAGTTTTTTCCGGAACAAAGGTGTTTGAAATTCGAAGGAACCTCTTGCTCCGCATAAACAAGAAGCTCAACAGGAAAATGTAAAGCAAGAAGTATTACAAATAAGAAGTCCAAAATGTTCAAGAAGTTCTCTAAAAGTTAAAAAGTTTATAGATGAAAATATTGAAATGAGAAGCATGTTTAAATAATTAAGATACACACAGACATGAATAAGATATTCAAGTATCCAATAAAGCAACTGCTTTTGTACAGTTAGTGTAAGATTATTTCTACGCCTTTTATGGTCACCGTGGCCGAGTGGTTAAGATCGCGCCCTTTAGGGGAAGGTGTCGACAGTTCGAATCCCGGTAGTGTCGCCCGGTGTTTTTTCCTGTTGGGAAAAGGGAGAACTCAGCCACAATTCCTCACTCTACCCAGGAGTCGGAAATGGGTGCTGGCGGGTAACCATCATTATGTCCTGGTGTTAGTTATAAGGCATTTGAAAAACCAATGTACAAGATGATGTGTATCAGGTTTGGTGGATTGGAACAAAGCGTCCTTTAATGCATTGGCTTCTCTCTTCCTGTAGCGGACGCGACCGGCAGCGCCGAGTTCACCAACCTCACGACTGAGCAGCTCTTCCATATGGACACGTGAGTGGTGTGGTGGTGTGGTGACTGGTGTGTTGTGGTGGCTGGTGTGGTGTGGTGTTGGGACTGGTGTGTGGTGTGGTAACTTGTGTGGTGTGGTGTGGTGTTGGGACTGGTGTGTGGTGTGGTGACTGGTGTGTTGTGGTGGCTGGTGTGGTGTGGTGTGGTGGCTGGTGTGGTGTGGTGTGGTGGCTGGTGTGGTGTGGTGTTGGGACTGGTGTGTGGTGTGGTAACTTGTGTGTTGTGGTGGCTGGTGTGGTGTGGTGGCTGGTGTGGTGTGGTGTGGTGGCTGGTGTGGTGTGGTGGCTGGTGTGGTGTGGTGGCTGGTGTGGTGGCTGGTGTGGTGTGGTGTTGGGACTGGTGTGGTGTGGTGGCTGGTGTGGTGTGGTGGCTGGTGTGGTGTGGTGTTGGGACTGGTGTGTGGTGTGGTAACTTGTGTGTTGTGGTGGCTGGTGTGGTGGGGTGTGGTGTGGTGTTGGGACTGGTATGTGGTGTGGTAACTTGTGTGTTGTGGTGGCTGGTGTGGTGTGGTGTGGTGGCTGGTGTGGTGTGGTGTTGGGACTGGTGTGTGGTGTGGTAACTTGTGTGTTGTGGTGGCTGGTGTGGTGGGGTGTGGTGTGGTGTTGGGACTGGTATGTGGTGTGGTAACTTGTGTGTTGTGGTGGCTGGTGTGGTGTGGTGTTGTGTGTTGGGGTGGCTGGTTTGGTGTGGTGTGGTGTGGTGTGTTGGCTGGTGTGGTGTGGTGTGGTAACTTATGTGATATGGTGGCTGGTGTGGTGTGGTGTGGTGGCTGGTGTGGTGTGGTGGCTGGTATGGTGTGGTGTGGGGGCTGGTGTGGTGTGGTGTAGTGGCTGGTGTGGTGTGGTGGCTGGTGTGGTGTTGTAACTTGTGTGTTGTGGTGGCTGGTGTAGTGTAGTGTGGTGTGGTGTGGTGTTGGGACTGGTGTGGTGGCTGGTGTGGTGTGGTGTGGTAACTTGTGTGTTGTGGTGGCTGGTGTGGTGTGGTGTGGTGTGGTGTAGTGTGTTGGCTGGTGTGGTGTTGGGACTGGTGTGTGGTGTGGTAACTTGTGTGTTGTGGTGGCTGGCGTGGTGTGGTGGCTGGTGTGGTGTGGTGTTGGGACTGGTGTGGTGTGGTAACTTGTGTGTTGTGGGGGCTGGTGTGGTGTGGTGTGGTGGCTGGTGTGGCGACTGGTGTGTTGTGGTGGCTGGTGTGGTGTGGTGGCTGGTGTGATGTGGTGTGGTGTGGTGGCTGGTGTGGTGTGGTGGCTGGTGTGGTGGGGTGGCTGGAGTGGTGTGGTGGCTGGTGTGGTGTGGTGGCTGGTGTGGTGTGGTGGCTGGTGTGGTGTGGTGGCTGGTGTGGTGTGGTGTGGTGGCTGGTGTGGTGTGGTGTGGTGGCTGGTGTGGTGTGGTGGCTGGTGTGGTGTGGTGTGGGCGCTGGTGTGATGGGGTGTGGTGTGGTGTGGTGGCTGGTGTAGTGTGGTTTGGTGGCTGGTGTGGCGACTGGTGTGGTATGGTATGGTGTGATGTTGGGACTGGTGTGGTATGGTGTGATGTTGGGACTGGTGTGGTGGCTGGTGTGGTGGCTGGTGTGGTGACTGGGGTGGTATGGTGACTGGTGTGGTGTGGTGTGATGTTGGGACTGGTGTGGTGTGGTGGCTGGTGTGGTGTGGTGTGGTGGCTGGTGTAGTGTGGTGTGGTGGCTGGTGTGGTGTGGTGGCTGGTGTGGTGTTGTGTGGTGGTTGGTGTGGTGTGGTGTGGTGGCTGGTGTGGTGTGGTGGCTGGTTTGGTTTGGTGTGGTGTGGGGGCTGGTGTGATGTGGTGTAGTGTGGTGGCTGGTGTGGTGTGGTGTGGGGGCTTTTGTGGTGTGGTGTGGTGGCTGGTGTGGTGTGGTGATTGGTGTGGTGTGGTGTGGTGGCTGGTGTGGTGAGGTGTGGTGGCTGGTGTGGTGTGGTGGCTGGTGTAGTGTGGTGTGGTGGCTGGTGTGGTGTGGTGGCTGGTGTAGCGACTGGTGTGGTATGGTGACTGGTGTGGTATGGTGTGATGTTGGGACTGGTATGGTATGGTGTGATGTTGGGACTGGTATGGTATGGTGTGATGTTGGGACTGGTGTGGTGGCTGGTGTGGTGACTGGGGTGGTATGGTGACTGGTGTAGTGTGGTGTGATGTTTGGACTGGTGTGGTGTGGTGGCTGGTGTGGTGTGGTGTGGTGTAGTGTGGTGTGGTGGCTGGTGTGGTGTGGTGTGGTGGCTGGTGTGGTGTGGTGTGGTGGCTGGTGTGGTGACTGGTGTGGTGTGGTGTGATGTTGGTACTGGTGTGGTGTGGTGGCTGGTGTGGTATGGTGTGATGTTGGGACTGGTGTGGTGTGGTGTGGTGGTTGCCTGCTGAATGTGCCCTCAGTTGCCGATGGCCTGAAGCCCCCCGCCCCCAGGTGGAGAGTGGAGCCGAAGCTGAAGGAGGTGCCGGAGCTGTCGCTGCTGGGCGCCTCCCTCTCGCTCTCCTCGCTACTGCTGCAGCTCTGGCTCGCCGTCAACCTCCTCGCCGTCAACATCTACCAGATGACGTACAACTCGTGGATCACCAGTGAGTTATCTCTCTGTTACCGGGCAATTACTTCTGGGTTACCAGATGACGTGCAACTCCTGGATTACCAGTGAGTTATTTCTCGGTTACCGGGAAATTACTTCTGGGAAATTACCAGGGAGTTACTGGGTTACCAGATGACATACAACTCCTGGATTACCAGTGAGTTACTTAGTTACCTTTGAGTTACTTCTGAGTTACCAGTGAGTTACTGGGTTACCAGTGGGTTACTGGGTTACCAATGGGTTACTCGGTTATCAGGGAGTTACTGGGTTACCAGATGACATAAAACTTCTGGATTACCAGTGAGTTACCCAGGTACCGTGGAGAGACTCTTGGATCACCAGTGAGTTACTTTTCGGTTACCAGTGAGTCACCCAGTTATCAGTACTGCGTTACCAGTTAGTTACTCGGTTACCAGTGAGTCACCCAGTTATCAGTACTGCGTTACCAGTTAGTTACTCGGTTACCAGTGAGTCACCCAGTTATCAGTACTGCGTTACCAGTTAGTTACTCGGTTACCAGTGAGTCACCCAGTTATCAGTACTGCGTTACCAGTTAGTTACTCGGTTACCAGTGAGTCACCCAGTTATCAGTACTGCGTTACCAGTTAGTTACTCGGTTACCAGTGAGTCACCCAGTTATCAGTACTGCGTTACCAGTTAGTTACTCGGTTACCAGTGAGTCACCCAGTTATCAGTACTGCGTTACCAGTTAGTTACTCGGTTACCAGTGAGTCACCCAGTTATCAGTACTGCGTTACCAGTTAGTTACTCGGTTACCAGTGAGTCACCCAGTTATCAGTACTGCGTTACCAGTTAGTTACTCGGTTACCAGTGAGTCACCCAGTTATCAGTACTGCGTTACCAGTTAGTTACTCGGTTACCAGTGAGTCACCCAGTTATCAGTACTGCGTTACCAGTTAGTTACTCGGTTACCAGTGAGTCACCCAGTTATCAGTACTGCGTTACCAGTTAGTTACTCGGTTACCAGTGAGTCACCCAGTTATCAGTACTGCGTTACCAGTTAGTTACTCGGTTACCAGTGAGTCACCCAGTTATCAGTACTGCGTTACCAGTTAGTTACTCGGTTACCAGTGAGTCACCCAGTTATCAGTACTGCGTTACCAGTTAGTTACTCGGTTACCAGTGAGTCACCCAGTTATCAGTACTGCGTTACCAGTTAGTTACTCGGTTACCAGTGAGTCACCCAGTTATCAGTACTGCGTTACCAGTTAGTTACTCGGTTACCAGTGAGTCACCCAGTTATCAGTACTGCGTTACCAGTTAGTTACTCGGTTACCAGTGAGTCACCCAGTTATCAGTACTGCGTTACCAGTTAGTTAATCGGTTACCAGTGAGTCACCCAGTTATCAGTACTGCGTTACCAGTTAGTTACTCGGTTACCAGTGAGTCACCCAGTTATCAGTACTGCGTTACCAGTTAGTTACTCGGTTACCAGAGAGAAACTGAATCGTTGCTAGTGGTAACTCTGTTACCACTTACCAGTAAGTTACACCTGGGTTACCAGAGGGTAACTGCAATTCTTGAGCAACTTGTCAGGTTACTTGTAAAGTTCTGCGTTATCAGTGACTTCGACAGCCGAGGTTCTGATGTCTGACTAACTAGCGACTGGAGTAGGGGATCTTGTCAAAGATTGACCCACACTCTGATTAGTATCTGGTCAAGAATTAACCCTTACATTTTATAAGATCTGGTGAAAGATTAACCCATACATTGAGTAGTTTCACTTCAAAGATTAAGCCGCCCCTTCCCAGTCAAACTTTTTCGCCAGAGCATGCATGTTTTTCGCCGCCTAAGCGATTTAATTACTTGGGCTGCGAAAAACATGCATGCATGCGGCGAAAAAGTTAGACTGCGTTGTTATGCGTGTTATGGTTGCACGACTCCCTACGTTCTACTGAATAACGTAACACTACATCTAAAGATAACTCTTGGCTTACTCATCTCCTTTAAATGGATCGCACCGACTTGTAAATGATACATCCCTGTCGAAGGCATCCAAGCGTCTTTGTTACTTGTTCTACCAATTTTTCAGAAGCTTTCCTAGTCTCGAATGCTTATCAACGATTGGAATTCAAATTTCAAGCCTCGTGTTGTACATTTTCGTAACTGGAACACAATCGCTCAACACCTCGTCAACATACACCTGCCCTCACCACCGCTACCTCAACACCCCACCTCCACACCATAGCCCTACCCTTGTGTTGATAACCACCCCTATTCGAAACACCCCTATTTAAACCATCCCCATTAAGACCACCTCTATTTAGACCATCAATACTGACTATAATAATATCAATAGTCTAAATTTATTCAATATTTAAACAATAATATCGATCACATTTATTTCTACTCCCCACTCTCCCCTTGCAGTCGTGTCGTGCACGAACAACGAGGCGGAGATGTTCTCGCTACTGTACAGCTACGTGAACTTCATCTCCGTGTTTGTGGCTCCTGCACTGGGGCTCCTCCTCGACTGCCTCGTGCGGCGCGCTCGTTCCAGGGGTGTGTGTGTGCTGCTGTGTGTTGTATGTGGTGTGTAGATGTGTGTGTTGTGTGTGTTGAGTGTGTTGTGTGTAGGTGTGTGTGTTGTATATGATGTGTTGTGTGTTTTGTGTGTATTGTGGTGTGTGTAGGTGTGTTGTGTGTGCTGTGTTATATGTCGTGTGTCGTGTGTAGGTGTGTGGTGTGTGTGTGTTGTGTAGTAAGAGTTGGGTGTGTGTGTTGCGTGTAGTAAATGTTGAGTGTGTAGTAGGAGTGTGATGTGTGGCGTGTGCTGTGTGTGGTGTGTGTATTGTGTGTGTAGTAGGTGTGTGTTGTAGTCAGTGAGTCTTGCGTAGCGCGTATTTTCAGTATTTGCGCGTTATTTTAATGATTTTTTACATATTGTATGAGCCTTTCATGAATCATCGTTTATAAATTATTTTATAACACTCATGCCCCTCACATCCGTGTGCGTTCCTCCGATGTAAAAATAATCATACAACTGAGCCTGGATTATTGTTTGTTTGTTTGTTTATTTGTTGGTTTGTTTGTTAATTGGTGCACGGTATGTTGTGGGGGTGTTGGTGTACGGTGTGCTGTGTCTCTTGTGTTCATGGAGATCGAGTTACATGCATAATTATTTCAAAAGCTAGTCTCTTTATTTTACCAAAGACTTAGTTCATGTGCCACTGCTTCGAAACACGTTCGTTTCAGCGCTTCGAACGCCATTTTTCCCCTTTTAGGACCTCACATATTCAGTGTGTTAAGGCAGATTTTTCTACCTTGTGTTTTTTTAAGCTTTGCATCTTATTTTAACGGCATCAAAACATGTTGTAACATCAAAACACATAATACCAGCATTACAACAGCATCATAAAACGTTGTAAGGACGTCACAATGGCATCGTAGCGAATCATAACTCGTCATGAAAGCGTCATAACACGTAAGAAAAAAAGAAAAGACACACTGTATTTCCAATATAAGTGAATCAAAAAACTCATCCTTTGTTTTTTAAATAACTTAAAGTAAGTCTTTTTTATATGCTTCACAACGTCATAATGGTACCATAACAAGTCATAAGAGTGCCATAATGGCACTATAACAAGTCACAAAAGCGCCATAATGGCATCATAACAAGTCATAATTGCACCATAACAAGTCATAAGAGCGCCATAATGGCACCATAACAAGTCACAAGAGCGCGTTAATGGCACCATAACAAGTTATAAGAGCGTCATAACACGTCGTAAGAGTGCCATAATGGCCCCATAGCAAGCCATAAGAGCGTCCCACGGTTACAGGTCAGTCGTACAGAGACCGGCGCACCAAGGAGATCCAGGCGAACATCACGCCGCTGCTGCTGACGACGGTGTGCACGTTCTGTATGTACCTGCCGCTGCTCTTCTTCCACCCCGCCGGCGTGTACTGCTCCCTCGTGTTCATGGCCCTCACGCGCCCCTGCATCGTCGCCGTCGCCACCGCCTACCTCAGGATCAGGTCGCGCTGCCTTCTCTTGTTCTTCTCTTTATATCTGTGTTGCAGTATTGCTGCTCGGGAGTTGTGTTGCATAAATAATTCATCGCTTTTTGAGTGTTTCTTTGGATGTATTTATTTGATTTTTCGTTCGGTAATACCTCAAGATCAGGTGACTCTCTTTTGTTGCCCTTATATTTGTGTTGGAGTGTTGTTACTCTGGAGTTGTGTTGCATGGGTATCTTTAAATTACAGTTATGATGCATGGATGTTAAATTTTTAGTAGGGCAGTCCCTGTTCGGGCGCCAAATTGTTAAATATTCAGTAGGCGGATCCACGTTGGGTGCCAGTTATAGATTATTTAGGTGGACGAGTCCTGTTCTGCCCGATTGAGAATTATTTCGATTGGACCAATCCAAATAATTCTTTTATTTTATTTCTTGGGAGCCAAATTGTAGATTGTCTCTGTTCTCGGGTTCTGAGGGCCGTAATTTCAGAGGTTTCTTATCCCGGCCAGTTATCTTCCAGTTATCTTCAGGGATAATAGAAAGTCAGGTTCTGCTGACTTAATTTATTTAGTTGGGGATTGCCCACAGCTTTTCAAGATGCGAATAGTTTTCCGTAGTTCTTGTAGTTGGTCGAGCCGATATAAAAATCAAGCTAAGGAATTTTTCGAGCCGTTTTTCCAAGCGTCGATTTTGAGCCGAATTGAATTCTAGCTATGAGCTAGAAGCTTCGAAGTTTTCGTGCCGATATGAAATTCGGGCTAAGGAGTTTTTCGCGCTTATGAAACAGGCTTCGATAGTTGAGCCGAAATGAAATTCAAGCTTTGAGTTTTTCGCTTTCGTATTTCTATCCAAGTTTTCTTCTTAGTTTTCTTCATTGAAGTTTTCTTCTAAATTTTGCCATTGAAATATTTCTTTCTGAATTTTAGCCATTGAAGTTTTCCCCTTTTTGAAATTTTGAAGATCGCGATGGAAGTACGTTTCTCAAGTATCTGTGATACGCGAGTTCAGTTATGCGGGGAGGATTATTTTCACTCCTATTAAATTACATAGGCACTAGTCGACATGTTTGCTTCTGGCCTAACAATGGATATTGTTGTTTGATTGCTCGTTTGGATCCCCTCAGGGGGATACAACTATTGTATCTATGGGAATTAGCGCTCCCAGAGGGACTATATATGCGAGGGCCTGAGCTAAAGGTTAGGTAGGCTTCCTTTTTGTTGAAATAGAATAGGTTTTTGTTTTGTTACGGACCATCTTTTTTCGGTTCACTGCTGTCCTGTTTTTCAGCACCTACTTCTTTCTTCTTCAACTTTGATCTTGTTTCATGAACTTCTTTCTCATCTTACTGTTTCTGTGCCCTTTCTGCATCGATTCCACGTTCCCTTAACTCCATACTAAATGGTGCCTTCTTCTTTCCTCTCTTTGGATCGCCTTTGTTGCGGATAGGGAGGCTTAAACTAACTAATAATCTAATCTAATAATCCGCTCGTTTGGATATCGTTTGGTTTTTCATTTGTTAATACCTCACGATCAGGTGGTTGCCTTTTGTTCTCTTCATATCTGTGTTGGAGTGCTGCTACTATGGAGTTGTGTTGCATGGATATCTGTGTTGGAGTGCTGCTACTCTGGAGTTGTGTTGCATGGATATCTGTGTTGGATTCTTCGTACTCTAGAGTTTTGTGCCATAAATAGTATTTCGGTTTTTGATTGTTCGTTTGGTAATGCCTCAAGATCAGGTTACTGCTTTTCGTTGTTTTTTAACGCGTTTTTTCGCGACGTGAGCTGCCGGTGTACACGGAGGCAATGTTTATTATGCTGCTGACCGACCAGTGGTCACAAACTCAATTTTCATATGTACTTAATCAAAGATAAATGAAGGCACGATCCAGTTCGTGCTTGCTATTTCCAAAATATTTAGTTCATGTTTACTATTTTTAAAATTGCTTACTACAATTAACTTTAAATTTGAGTTGAATGTTGTACTTCAGTTTAACTCATCGCGGTTAACACTTGTTATTGCGGGAGGGAGAAACTTCGCATCAGCATTACTCTGAGGGAGATATGAAAATTATAACACATCATATTTCTTGGATTTCTGTGCCTGACATTATTAGATTAAAAAATAAAGGTGTAGTAAAGCCTGTGTCACAGATACGCTCATCGCACAATTTTCGTTGTCCAAGGCAACTGAGAGAAAAGCTGCTTCATTTAATTACTGACCTCATGAATCCCGGCGCTGGTGGCGATTTTCTCCGTTGGGTATAGGGGAAAAATTCCAAGCACAATACCCCACTCTACCCAGGTGTCTTAAATGGGTACTATTCTTGACCGGGGGAAAGCGTCATGGCATCCTGGTGTTAGTTATAAGGCATTTGAAAATCCAATGTACAAGGTGATATGTATCAGGCTTGAATTGGAAATAAAGCATCCGTAGATGCCTTCATTATTATGAAATGATTTGCGTGTTGTTTCGATCGTTATCAACTACCGTCATTTTTGACAGGCCGTGTGCGCTGATTCATGAATATTCACGCGGTTTCTGTTCCATGTCACCACGTACGATTTACTCCAGATTTTCAGTGCGTAATGACGTGTTTGCTTTTGGGTTTTAGTGTAAAATGACTGGGTTGCTCCAATTTTCAGTGCGTGTTTATATTGTTTGCTCCAGGTTTTCTGTGTACAATTACTTCGTGCTTGCTCGTTGTTTTTGTTGTGTTTGCTTCTGATTTTCAGTGCATAATGGTGTTGTGTTTGCTCCTGGCTTTCAGTGCATAATGGTGTTGTTTACTCCAAATATTTTGTGCACTACATGATTTTACTATCGATAAAAGACCTTTACATTAAGAATTTTTTAAAATCCAGTGTGTCATTATACTTTTCATGTATTACTTTTTGGGAATGAACAATTTGTATTCATTTCTTAAAATGATAATGGGTAACCGTCATTGAGTCCTGGTGTTAGTTTTAAAGCATTTGAAAAACCTATGTTCAAGGTAATATGTATCAGGCTTGATTGAAATAAAAAACCCTTTATCCGTCGTGGTGTTAGCTTTGAGGCATTTATAAAACCCATGTACAAGATGATGTATATCAGGCTTGGTTGAAATAAAAACCCCTTTCTCAGTTTTGAGGTATTTGAAAAATCCATGTACCAGATATGTATCAGACTTAGTTGAAATGAAACCCCCTTTGTTAGTTTTGAGGTGTTTGAAAAACCCATGTACCAGATATGTATCAGACTTAGTTAAAATAAAACCCCCCCTTGTTAGTTTTAAGCATTTGAAAACCCCATGGACAAGATAATATGTATCAGGCTTAGTTGAAATAAAACCCCTTTATCACTGCAGGTTCCCGGTGGAGCACTTCAACAGGATGGTGGGCATCCACTTCACCGTTGCCTCCGCCCTGCTCATGCTCCAGTTCCCGCAGTACAAGTGGTCGCAGCACATGTACCTTCCTGTGAGTCCTGCTCCGTAACACCTTAATTCATCGCTCCCTAGTCATACTCAATTGAATAGATTTTTTAAACATAAACACCTTAAATGATACCTCCATTATCATAATTGTGTTGTAATTGTATCAGTTTTCATGTGAGTTGTGCCTTAATCGATCACTCCATCTTCATAATTGTGTTGTAATTGCATCAGTTTTCATGTGAGTTGTGCTCAGTAACACCTTAATCGATCACTCCATATTCATAATTGTGTTGTAATTGCATCGGTTTTCAGGCGAGTTGTGCTCAGTAACACCTTAATTGATCACTCCATAATTGTAATTGTGTTGTAATTGCATCGGTTTTTCAGTGTGCAACATCATTATTGATCGCTTTATAATCATAATCCCGTCGCAATTGTTTTACTTTTCCAGCTTCCTAACCAATGGGGAGAGTTAAGAAGCTGCTTCTTAACCAAGTGCGAGCTCAATGCGCAGAAATAAATTCTCTATGACGCTTTTATTCGTTGTCTCGTTTTCTATAATCACCAGAGGAGCTGTTGTGCTCTCATGAAAATACCGCAATCACAAGACTGGGCTTGAACCTGAATCTTTCGTGCCCAAAGTTCGAGGCTCTACCCTCGTCGCCGCAGAAAAAACAATTATATATCCTCAACCTTTTCAGTGCCATATAAATGATTTTTTGTGGAAATGACAAGCTTGACAAGTAATCTCACCTTATCCACGTCGGAAATTTAGAAGGTAGACAACTTTCCTTAATCCTCAACGATTTTTTATGGGAGCACAGGTATAGATTAAAGGGAATCTTCTCCACGTTATGTTATAAAAATGAAATTAATCTTACGTACGTTATGTGAAAAAAATTAAACTAATTCTACTTATGTTATAAAAATCGCATCTGGTAGTACTCAAGAGTTCTAAAAGCATTTCAATTCTTGCCCTTAATTATTAAGTTAAATTATATCTTAAATTAAAAATACCGAAATCAATAATTTCTGTTCTAAAAAGGCATATTTAACGGTAGAAATTCCTTCTTGGAGGTATTAAATTTCTGTAAAAAAAATGAATTACTGAGTCTAGAAAACATAATTTAATCGTTTATAAACTCGTGCAATGCAAGCAGAAACACGCAAGTTTTGTACTCAGTGTTAGATTCTCCATGCATTGAAGGTCATGTCATACGTAGTAAAGTACACAATTAAGCTACACGATAGTGTATGGTCGTGATTTAAGTTTTTTGAATTTTTTATCAATTTTGCGAGTTACATGTTCCCTTTTTGAAGAGCTGTATTTTTCCGCCCGGCGCCTACGCCGATGCTGGCCCTTATTTTTTTTTATAAATTTCACAAGTTACATGTCTTCTTTTTGAAGAGCTGTATTTCCCCTCAGGCACACGTGACGATGCTGGCCCTCATTAGGTTTATTTTAAATTTTGTTGAATTTCACAAGTTGCATTTCCCGTTTTTGAAGAGCTGTATTTCCCCTCAGACGCACTCCACGATGATGGCTCTCATTGAGTTTTTATATTTTTGATAAATGTCACAAGTTACATGTCCCCATTTTGAATAGCTTTATTTCCCCTCAGGCGCACGCGACGATGCTTGCCCTCATAGCGCTGAGCGCCCTCAACCCTCTCCACCTGCTGGTGCGGCCCCTCTTTGTGTCTTCCCTCGGCAGCGAGCGCCAGGCCACCACTGTCCGCGCTGTCCGCCAGAAGGACGACCGATAATCATGTTTTGAGTTGTCCATCAGCCGTGCTGTGTTTGTCCACCACCGTCCGCGCTGTCCGCCAGAAGGACGGCTGATTGTCATGTTTTGAGTTGTCCACCACTGTCCGCGCTGTCCGCCAGGAGGACGGCCGATAGTCATATGTCTTGAGCTGTCCACCAGCAGTGCTGTAACTTGGTCCATGTGTGAACTAAAGGTTTTGCATTTCCTCGAAGTATTTTTCATGGAATGAGTTTATCATGAGTGTTTACATTGTTTTTAGGAAAAATTATGTGCGCAAATTTTTTCCGCTTACTAGAAGAGCAAAACTTGTATTTTGCCTTTTCTTCAAGACTTTATCAAATGAACTGTTGGATTTTATATTTTGTAAATATCATAGAGGTGAAGGTTCTTTTCACAATAGAAGTGTTCGTGCAGACTGAGTTCTTGTTTTAAAATGATCTTACTACATTTATTTACATGAAATGCTCTTGGCGAACGTTGATTTCCATTAAATATGTGTTAGCTAACTTATTTGTTAAACTTTGGAGCATGGATCCACTTCTGCTACACTGATTGCCTGTGTAATTTTACTGATTAATTTTTACTCTTTTTCATAAGTTACAAATTTTATTTTCCCTTTTCTTGAGATATCGACAAGTTTTATTTCTTTTTTTTTGACAATTTGAAGATTTGTATTTCCATTTTTGACGCATTGACGAGCTGTATTTCTTCTTTTTAACAAGTTGACGAGTTGTTTTACCCCTTTTTGACGAGTTGACGAGTCGTATTCCCTCTTTTTTAAAAATCGACGAGATTTATTTATTCTTTTTCAAGAGTTTTTCGACCGCAGAGTTGACCCAATGAAAAATAGTTGTTTAGGAACGCACACCTGCGGTCCAGCGTGCTTTATGCGAGTCAAAGACCAGTCTGTCAAAGCCGTATTTTTATACCTCTTTACAGTCCATCTTCGAGTAATTCTACCTCATCGCGTGCTAATCTCAACTTATACAGATAAAAATTAGTCCTAACCAATAAGGTTTGGCTCAAGTTATGGCTAAGTTGTACGCATGTTAATCAGTTGAGATACGCTTACGATGAGGTAATGTAACTCGAATATCAACTGTAGGACTATGACGACTAACCCTGTTCGAAAATTCGATCCCTGTGAGATAAATCGAGTTCTTAACAAAATAATAATGGAGTTTTGATATCAGCTATTAAGGGGCAGCATGAAATCATATTCTACGTGAAATAATATCTGCCTTAATTTTTCTTGCCTTCTGTGTAGAAAGTAAGAGAAAATGTTGCTCAAATAAGTAACAGTTGTTCCTGTAGTGCATGACGCCGCCTGGAAGCAGCCGATTTCAAGCTGCGAGATAGAAAAACCGTAGGTTTTTTGTTCTAAAAAAACATGGTTTGACTTTATGTAAATTGTGAAAGACCTTTCTGCTTCATTGTTTTGTATAAATAAAACATGGTTTGAATTTATGTAAATTGTGTAAGACCTTTCTGTTTCACTGTCTAAAACGAAAAAACATGGTTTGAATTTGCGAAATTTATGCTGGGCCTTTCTCCTTTGTTTTTCTATATGAAAAAAAAAACATTGTTTGAATTAATGTACATTGCACAAGGTGTTAGTTGATTTTGTGAGACTGTCGCAAAAGACATTTCACGGTGACTGTTTTCATAGATTACATATGTGTCAGTGTGTGTGTATGTTGTATGCATTTCTTGAGTATTGTGCTCGCCGTGGCAGAGGGGTTAAAGGCCTCGCCCGTGATGGTTTCGAGGGTTTGAATCCCGGCGCTGGGCGGCGATTTCCCCTTTTGGGTATGTTGGGTATAGGGGATAACTCGAGCACAAGAAAAATAAATAAATAAAGACCGTCATGGAGTTCTTGTGTTGTTATAAGGCATTTGAAAAACATCATACAAGATGATCTGTATCAGGTTTGATTGGAAATAAAGCATACTTAGATGCCGGTGTGTGTGTTGTGTAGTCGTACGCGCATGATATGACCTGGATTGCTGTGCGTGATAAATAGAGCTTCTGGAGTAATATGTTTAGTTGATAAAATGAATGTTATGCGTACACATTGAATGTTTGTTTGTATACTTCTTTTAAGTTATTGGTAATTTGAATGTTGTACATAAATATTGAAGGCTTGTATTTGTTTAGTTCAATAGTTAATATGAATGTTATACATATTGAACTCTTGTATACTTTTTATTTGATTGAATTAATTAATTCACTTGTGGTTCAGAGGCAATGAAACTTGCATGCTTCTATTCTATTTGATTTTTTACTATATAATGCTAGTTTATTTCATTACTTTATTTTTTATTTGTGTAACAATTGAGGGCAAAAAATCGAGCATTTTTGCAATCTTTGTAGTACTATGTTCATTTAGGTACAGAAATCACATATGAAGTCTCGTACAAATTGAATAACTATTTTCTTAACACTTGTAAATAAAAAAATAGTGCGCATTTTACATTTTTAATGTGTATATAGCTTACATTTATTTAAATTGAGCTAAGGTATGTGTGTGAAAACTTGGTTTTTGAATTTTAAAACCCTTAGAGGTATCAAGATAATGCTCTCTTGTATTCAGGTTGGGTCTAGTTTATACAACAGCGTGAACAATAGAATGTTTCTGAAATAAGGCAAATCTCTGGTACATATTTAATTAATAAACTCTTAAAAAATACCTTAATTTTGCAATAGGTAAAATCTGAAAAATTGGTGCGTAACATCTGGAAAAGTACCGTATGAATTCAGAGAAATTCATTAAATGAAATGTGAAAAAAATGAGAAGTGAATCCCAGTAAAATAAATTTGTAAAGTTTTTCCGGTAAATTTGTGAAATCATTTCGTAAGTGCTGACTAAAATTGAGGTGATCCGTTACGTTCCTGACACAACTGGAAGTTGCAAATGTTTTAAATAATTGTGAAAAAAAACATGAATTCGGTGGAGTGCGGTTCGTCGCTACCACACACTGTGACGTCACTGATGTCACCCGAAATTTTGACCAATAACTAACCGCGTAAGAAAAATTGTATTAATGTTTTTCAGTCTTCGTCAGCCATTCAGTCAGTCACATCTCGCCTGTCACAGTCAGTAGTTTTTTTAATTGCTTAGTTGACACTAGTTAATATTTTTGATTTTATCTTGTTGATCTCATCTGGAATATTTCACCAGGTATATTTATACACTGGGCTTACTTACTGATCTAATAGATCAGCCCACCTGGTATAAATAAGGCTGTACACTTGATATGTATACTCCGCATATGACAGATCTTCGAACTTGGTAGATCTCCAAAATTGGTAGATCCACTCCCCTTGGTCCTGACGCACAAATCTGGAACGTTCAATCACGTTGAAAATGTTCGAGACTCAGCGAGCTTTCATCTATCATGGCAGCTACTAGAGTTGTATTTATTCAAGTGACTTTTCCCTTTTGTTTTCGGTATTTCAACATGTCTTAGTACTCTAATTTTATCTCTCATAATTCTCGAAGCGTGTGCCATACTGTGTATCTATGGGCTGTGAATATAGAAATTTGCGCAACCGGAGTTTCAATGGAACATAGTTCTCCAGTGTAGCGCAGTTCGTATTTCTTCTCTCGCCTGAACTTAGTATTCTGCGCGAAATTTTATACTACATTGGTCGGTGTTTGTAATATCTGTAATGTTTTTGCTTCATTCTTTTGTTGTCGTATATATCATATGTACCAACGCAAGAGAGGTTGTAGAGATGTTCTGTGCCAACTCTAGAGAGGTTGTAGAGATGTGTACTAAAACAAAAGAGGTTGTAGAGATGTTATGTACCAACGCAAGAGAGGTTGTAGAGATGTTCTGTGCCAACTCTAGAGAGGTTGTAGAGATGTTATGTACCTACACAAGAGGGGTTGTAGAGATGTTACTTACAACACAAGAGGGGTTGTTGAGATGTTAGGTACCGACGTATGAGGGGTTGTAATGATGTTATGTACTAACACAAAAAGGAGTTGAGATATTATGCACCAATACAATAGAGGTTGTAGAGATGTGATAGTTAAACACGCTAAGAATAGATGTGAAAACTTCTGTCAGATAATTCTTACTTTCTAGTCAGTAAGTTCACATATTCTTGTGAATACAAGATATTTTTCACAAATAATATTTCATTGATTTTAAAAATATTTTTGTCGTTCATTGCGTTACAGGATTCAAGTATGATCAACAGTCAATAGATGTTAATAAAAAAGTACTTTTTCCTGTGTTTCAGCATAATTCTAATCCTTCTCACATACAGCCAATCGTCCATCCTCGTGGCGTCATCCCATGTAGCCTTTTATTTATACAAAGAAGTTATTTCCAGTGTTTTCTCTGACTTGAATTGAGCATCGTATTAGTTGAATAATGTCACGAAATAAGTCTTCTTCCTATTCTTTAGTCGCATTCAAATCAACTTATTTTTTCCATGTAAGTTGAGAAAGATTGAATTACTACTAGGCATAATAATTATATTGTTATTGATGAAAATAAATTGGTTAAATATAAAATAAATTGATTAATAATAATTATGATAACAATTAAATATTATTTTTTAATTATATTATTAATAATGAGGTCATATCACATAACTCAAGAATCGATTGGATCTACGTGTTTTTTAGCGACTTTTGGAACAGTGAGGAAGCGTTCAACTGTGCGACAGTACAAATCACCAATGGCTACTATCTTACTACGCATTCACAACTCCAAAAGATAGTAACAGTGTGGCATTTGTACTTACTATCAAGATAAAAAGAAACGAAAGGATAAAACAGATAATGTTATCCAAATAGCTGAAGGTTTAACGAAGCGGCTTATTTTAGATCGTAATTCGACTTCGGCGCTTCAGCGAAAATAGGTACATGTATCTGTGAGCATGATGTGCTATTTAGGACGCCCTTTGTAGCCGAGGGCTAGTGGTTAAGTGCGCTGGCATCTCACGTGAAGAGTCGTCGGTTCGATCGATACCCGGCACTGCCAGCCCTGTCTTTCTCTCGGTTGGGGTAAAGGAATGCGTAGCCTTCATTCTTGACTCAACATAAGTCTTTGAAATGGCTTTCATTACGATCGGACATTAACTTTCTTCGAATCCACCCGCAGTTACAAATCCTCTGTAAAATTCTTAGGAGTTGAATTTGAGAAACACCCAGCCTGAGGTTTGCATAATTCGTTTCAGACACTCCGATGCCAGTCCTATCTTCGCCTTCTATCCGTGATCGCTGCCCACAGATGAGGCCGATTTTACCATACTAAAACGTGGTACCAGGCACTAACATAACCTAAAATTGATTATACCGCCTCTCAGTTCTCTACTGCAGCTAAAACCCCCTTGAAAAACCAAATGGAATCCAGTTTTCGTCCACGGAATTAAATCTTGGAGCTCTGCGCTTCTATTAGCCTGCTGATAGAAGCGCAGAGCTCCAAGAATTAATTACGTATGATAAAGCGGATAAAGAATAAACGGAGAAGCAGATAACGCGAGGATAAAGGATAAGCGGATAAAGCGAGGATAAAGCGAGGATAACGCGGACCTCTGCACACTCAGCTTCAGAGAACCCAGGTTATTCTTTCCTACTGCTGTCAAATACTTCTTTTACCACACTATCCAATGAAATGACTTTATTTCTATTATTCTTAGAGTGTGGATATCAAAATCATCATCTTCCTCTTTCATGCAGAGCCCACGAGATACTTTAAATCGTGCGAATCAAATACCAAGTTATAGCCCCAAGATACCTTTGTTTTATAGATATATCTGTACTATTATGAATGTTTTTTACTCCTCTCATCTTGCCAAAAGCTAGCATAACAACTATTGATATCAGACCTTTAACTATTGATGAACTTTTGATGTCAGACCTTTAACTATTGATGAACTTTTGATGTCAGACCTTTAACTATTGATGAACTTTTGATGTCAGACCTTTAACTATTGATGAAATTTTGATGTCAGACCTTTAACTATTGATGAACTTTTGATGTCAGACCTTTAACTATTGATGAACTTTTGATATCAGCACACCTACTAACCAGCATACTACGGCCACACTGAATGCGTTAAGTAGCCCAATACCCTCCACTGCATCTTCAAAGATTGCCATGAGCAGAAGGAGTTTTATTCTATCCTGCACAACGACTGTACTTTATTGCCCTGCAGCCTTGGGCACGAATAGTTCAGTAAATTCTGCTAAACGTAGGGATGCTTAAAAGAAGCTATGAGCTTCAAACGCCAACAGCAGAGGGCTGGAGTCACTAACGATGGTGATACACCGAAGCTAAACAGAGTAACGAGGTAAGTCACTGTGCTAGTATTAGCAATCAATACTTGAAATTAGCATGGTGATTGGTTAGAATGAAATATATATCAGGATGAATAATTTCGGGAAGCATGTTGTTACTGCTCCCCGTGGTACAGTGGTTAAGGGATCAGCCTTGTATGTTGGAGACGAGAGTTCGTATCCCGGCGCTGGCGCGGAGATTTTCCCCGTTGGGTATAAGGGAAAGCTCAAGCACAATACCCCACTCAACCCAGGTGTCGGATATGGGTACCGGCTTTACGGGGGAACCGTCATGGTGCCCTATATATAGGGTTAGTTATAAGACATTTGAAAAACCAATGCTTAAGATCATACGTATCAGGCTTGATTGGAAATAAAGCATCCCAAAGATGCCGATGTTTGTGTGTGTGTGCACAGGTCATTTAAAGTTGAGGCACTTTCACTCATCCCGTAAACCGGTGCTGTGTAAATTTATTCGTCTACTTCGATTTTTTAATTGTTCAGTTTGGGAAATTTTCTTTAATGTGCGCCGGTGAGTACAAACGTTGAAGAAAAAAATCGAAAAAGGATGTCCTTGAACGAGAGCCATGAACACGTCAAATGAGGCAATACCGGAATCATGGCATTTCTTCCGGGAAGCTTCTATGTGGCTCACAGCTTTATGGGCACAGCTGTAAATAAAAATTTATTTCACTAAAGAGACCAAATACGTGATGCGTTAGTGTTTGTTCTAGTCATATTTCTATGTTCAGTTGCTTTCGTATTCAAATCTGTGTAAATGTTAACCGACAAGAAATGCTTTCTTGTCTGGGGACATCTGGGAACCTAACTTAACGTGATGTTATTCGTAGTCAACTACGTACGTTGTGTACCCAGTGCTCTCAACTCCGTTTTGTTTTTAATTCTATATCTACAATTACCATTTACGTTCAAAATTAAGATTGAACCTGGTAAATCTTTATAAGAGCACTTGATGTTGATAATTGCTAACACCGTGTTGTCAAATTTGGAGTAGTTACATTTTTGACGAAAATGCCGAAGTGCTTTAGGCACTAGAAAAATGATTAATGGAATGGAGCATTTATTCGATTTGAAACAATTTTACTTAGCTAGCTGTTTTATGCCCTTATTAGGCACTGAGTGCACTAATTCTTGAAATAATAAAAAAATGAAATTTTTGCACTAGATATACAAGTACTGAAAAAGTAACAACTTTTTATCTCATGTGACGACAATGAAGCCATATTCTTCAACTTGAGCACTTGTCTCACCAGTAAACCATTACACAATTCCAACTTCTGTGATAAAATTTATTAGATTTTTCGGTAAATCTGAAGGAGATGACAGTTGTCGATTTTGTAAATTTCGATGCCTTAGCATAGTTAACTAGATTGAAATAAACAAGTTTTCTTCTATGCACTTTTTGTCTCAAATGAGTATTTTATTAGTTATAGCGGTAAATGACTTAGCGCAACTCCAGTCTTTGAAGCGGAAAGAAATTCTTGGTCAATGTGAAGTTTAATGCAATCACGGAAATTGATAATTATATCCGAAACAATCACTAAAGGAACCCATTTAAGAACGTTTTTCAAGAACGTCATTCTGCTCGCTGATGCGTTATTTTCGAATTATTGAACTTTGAAGTTGGCCGTCGCGCGCCCAAGGAAGCGAGCGTAATTTAATTAAAAACGGAAGCAAAACCCCTATTACAAACGTAAAGAGGTTGGGTCGTGAGGGGTAGCCACAGTTCTTTTAGTGAAAAGTATAAATAAAGCTTCTAAACCCCCCATTAGGGTGACGACCGCAATCTTGTTTACATCGGGTCTAACATGGCGACCACCATGGGCGCCGCCATCTTGGACCCGATGTCAACAAGATTGCGGTCGTCACCCTAATGGGTGGGTTAGAAGCTTTATTTATAATTTTCACTAGAAGAACTGTGCCTCCCCCTCACGACCCAACCTCTTTACGTTTGTAATAGCTTCCGTTGTTAATTAAATTCCGTTTCAAGCGCTCGCTTCCTTTGGCGCCAAGGCCAACTTCAAAGTTCAATTATTCGAAAATAACGCATCAGCGAGCAGAATGTCATTCATGTAAAACGTTCTTAAATGGGTTCCTATAGTGATTCCTAAGATCGGAATTCTTATTTTCCGTGATTGCATTAAACTTCACATTGACCACCAAACCTACCGCTGTACCTCGTTAAATACTCATTTGACGAAAAAAGTGTATAGAAGAAAAGTGGTTTATTTCGACGTTATTACCATGATTCAAGCAACAAAAATTTGAAAATCGATGAGTAGCTGTTTATTCGAGCGCATTCGTCATCAAAGACGAAACTAAACTTCCCGCCATAACTCATTAAATACTCATTTACGACGGAAAGTGCATAGAAGAAAACTTGTTTATTTCGATCTAATTAACTACGTTTAGGCACTGAAAACTCAAAAATCGATTACTGACCAACGCTACACATTTACCATTATTTTGGTCAATATTGAGTTTAGGTGAAGCCGTGAAGTGGGGAAATTAAGCCTTCCGTTTCACACAATCACCTAAGAAGCCCATTTCAAAACGTTTTACAGGAATGACATTTTTTCCGCTGATGCCTTATTTTCAAATTATTAAACTTTGAAGTTGGCTTTCGGGCGCCAAGGAAGCGAGCGCGCCATGCGGAATTTAATTAATAACGGAAGCTAACCCCCTATTACAAACGTAAAGAGGTTGGGTTGTGAGGGGGAGGCACAGTTCTTTTAGTGAAAATTATAAATAATGCTTCTAACCGACCCATTAGGGTGACGACCGCAATCTTGTTTACATCGGCCGGCTCAAAGATTGCGGTCGTCACCCTAATGGGTCGGTAAGAAGCTTTATTTATAATTTTCACTAAAAGAACTGTGCCTCCCCCTCACGACTCAACCTCTTTATGTTTGTAATAGAGGGTTAGCGTCCGTTATTAATTAAATTCTGCTTGGTGCGCAGGGTGTAATTTCAGAATTGCAGGGCATAAATTAGAAAAAAGTTCGAAAATTTTTTGATCTAGTTAACGTTAAAATAGTTCACATTTTCCAAGTATCTATTTGGTTTTGAAAAATTTCAAAATCTGTTCATGAAGAATAGTTCATTTCATTAAAAACCTTGGAAGTTATTCAAATAACGATATCATTGGATAATTTATAAGGCTACCAGGTACCTAGAAGTAAATGATTGGCAATTCCTGAAAGCTTTCAAGTATTGAATTCAGTTGAGTTTAGAAGTAATATAAGTGTAGTGAAACTAGCCTGCTAACTAATTGTCTCACCACTAGGACGCCATTCTGTCAGGATGCCAATCAGGCAAGGGTTAGCTATTCAGGCTAATTAGCTAGGCCCAGACACTAGGGTAAGGTGCGGGATGGACAATTAAGAAGGTATTAAAACATGACAAGTATAATAGACATAACACGTATAATCTCAGGACGTGTCTTGCAAGAGCCGTCTTTCTATTACACAAGATCGTAGCTCTTCCGCCAACTAAACACCCCGCAAAAACACCTAAAGTACAATGGTAAAAGAGGGCGCAGGATTACCCAAGCACGGTATAGAGACCATGGTACCATGATAGAGACTAACACAAGCATCAGGCTGAATTCAGGCAAGAAGCTTAATTTAGCCTACTCGTAGTCAAGTGCACTGCATGAAGGTCCTAACGCAACAGCCGTGCAAACGTTAACTTTGGCTTCCGAATGGCTTAAGCCAGGCGGTCGCAGTATGGAGCGCTACGTACCGTACAGCACTACCCGCAAGGTACAAAACACGCAGTGAAATAGTTTCACTACATAAGCTAGCTGCCGAAACAATAAATAGCTATTTTGAATCCATGTTGTTGATATTCTTTCTCGTTATTACGATGTTTGGTTATACCATATTGTAAACCTCTGTAGAAGACATATTTTTTAAATAATGTTTTTAACCTCCTTGCACTTGGTTAAATTATTGTGCTTGTCTAAATTAGTCTCAAAATTAATTTACGTAATACTCAAAATTTCGAATCTTTCTCCAGCAATATCAATCATTTGAGTTCTATGAGCTTCACGACAATGTTCTGGAAAATAAAAACATCTTAGAACGAAGAGACCTGCAAAGCACTGATAATGATAGAATCTCAATTCTTCGATTACTCGGGCTCTTCGTGCACTGTACTACTTTGTCTTTCTCGCGAATCCGGACGAATCCTTCAAAAATTCTCAGCTTTCTCTCGTCTTTGTGTGAAGCACAACAAAATTTGAAAATATTTGCATTTATTTCAAAAAATTGATACTGTGTTATTGACATTTAAGCTGTTACTTACAAGAGCTTCTTGAGTACCAGACGTCAAAAATTACCTTTTTTAAAATTAAACTCTTATGCACAGTTAATCTTCTCGTAGCAAAATAAAACTATAGAGAAAGCATGGAAAATATGATATCTCTAAAATTCATGTTCTTACGATGAAGCGCTGTTTCGATGTAACTCAAACTTCTACGACTGACAATAATGAGTTAGTTGCGTGTTTTTCTAACAGGCCCTTTACGCGATAATATTTCATTCAAATCTTGTTAAATATTTCACAGGAATTGAAATAACTAGCAAGCAAAACCTCATTTGTATAGCATGAGTAACCGGTAAAATAATAATAATAATTTTGAGGTCCTCAGAATGTTAGGCAATACACCGGCATGTGTATCTACTTATATAAAGACTACAATTCTTTAAATTAGTTACACAACTGCTGCACATTCTGCCGAACATCTCTTTAAAACATTGGTTACTTACGAATAAAAAAGGTAAAAAACTACAATTGGCGAAATCACTGAATCAGAATAAAAGTAAGTAGAAACGCTTCAACGCACCCACACTTTTCAACCTTCAAAATTTTACTGACACGATTTAGAAATAATTGGCGTCAGCGCAATGACTGCAGATGGCTTGGTCACTTAAATATCAAAGCACTGGTTGCAATTGTAAATGGAACACTCAATGTCTCCACAAATTGCGAATCATGTTTAGAGTAATTAATTGTATTTTTTCAAACAATTTTGCTCCTCTGGCATTGATCAAGAACAAAAAACTGTAATGTAGGAAATTTTTGCACAACATTCAAAATTGAAATATGTTATCGTAACTTACATGTATCAACTGGCATTACTGAACACAAGAGTGTCATGTTAAATATTTTGTTTTACGATGATCGTGATTCATAATTTTATTATATATGAAATTGTTATGATTTCAATTGAGGACGTTTTACATTAGGAAATTTTTAAACCCCAATATGTTGTAAGGCATCCCATGTATCACAATTTTTGGAAATGAACGGGTTTTCTTTCTTTCTTATACCATCTAACTTCATCGAGAAATATCCAGTAAAAACTTTGGTAGAGTAATTTTATCGGATATCAAATAACTACTAAATTTACAATGAATCACATTTATCAATGTTGAAATTATCTGTGCGATGGATTTTACTAATTTACATAGATGTTCTCTTTGTGTATTTTATACTTAAAAACCGTTAATTGCATTTTATCCGCAAACGTGAACAACGAAAGAAAATCATTCCAAAATACCTGTTCAAGACACCCACGGTCATTTCAAATGTCACGCTTTGCTCACATTACATTTTTTAGCCCTAATGCTTAATATTTGATTTCAAGCCACCAAATTGATTGGCAGAAATTGGTTTTCTTTAACTTCATGACGTGATTAATTATAAACAAAATATAAAAAGTATCATACAACTTATTCTAAGACAAACCAAAATAATGTGTGAATATTTACGCACTCTAAAGGAAAAACGGAATAACCATATAATTTTTCAACAGCAAGTATACTCTACCATGCTTGAACTTGAACTTGAACTTGAAATTGAGGGCCGACAGCGTCGGGGCCTTTGTAACGGCCTACAATTCCCTCCACAGTTATCACACAAAGAGTTCAGCGCCTGGTACCAGACTTGTCCACTAAACTACTCAGGATCTACCAATCCTTGTCACAAGCTGCCATTAGATGGCGTCACTGGGATAGCCAGTGTGTCAAAACACCATCCCCAGGCATATTGGGTCATTACTGACCACTCTACCTGACTGGCTCATTCCAGTCACTGTCTCTTACTCCAGGCTCGCACAAGAAACATTTTCATAGCTTCAATGATACTCAAATTACACTCCTGATCCAATCCAGCAAGACAGCTCATACCGCAATCATCTTCAGCACATCTGGCATACCACTCATTCTCTCCATACTGCTCAAGCACCACATTCATAAAACTTTCTCTCTCTTGCTCATACTTACTACATTCCAGCACAAAATGCTCAATTGTTTCCTCCACTCCACTAATACACTGCCGACATAATCTGTTATTATTCTCATTCCACCTCCATGTACGTCTGTTCACACTCAATGACTTACATCTCACAGCAAACAAGAGTTGACTTCCAAAACTACCATCATAGAACATCTCAAACTTAGGTGCTTCTTTTTTCATATACCAGTCAAGTGTAGGCTTCCGCACCATGCTAAGCCTCCACTTATTCAATCCATACTCTTTTGTTTGCCTCTCAATCTCTTTCTTCCACCTCTTGCAGTCCCACTCAGGCCCTACACCTCCAGGATTTATTAAACTCCAGTCATCCACAGGTCTCCCAATTCTAACATGAATAATCTTTTGCATACTAAGCTTCCTTGCATGCCCCCAACACACTTTCTCCCAATAGCTTACACTCAGATTCCATTCAAAAATTCGCTTTACCCATCTGCTATTCTGCATTCTTTCAATTCTCACCTTATAATTCAGCACCGCTTTCATCATTCTTTCTGAAAATAGGCTCCACCCAAGGTCACCTCTAATGGCTTCTGTAGCTGTCCATTTTGGAGCACCCAATGCTAACCGTCCTACCTTATTTTGTATTACATCCAGCTTTTCAAGATCACTTCCATTCCAGGCAAGAGCACTCATACCATACATGACACTAGGTACCGCAACATACTTCCACATTCCTCTCACACATTCATACTTGTTTGCTCTGTATCTGGCCACGCTACTTAATCGTCCACTCCACTGCATAGCTTTTGCCACTTTCTCACCCTTAGTTCTAGTGCATCCATCTTCACTTATCATACAACCTAGATATTTGTATTCTTTTGTTCTACCTATTCTGATTTCTCCAATATTCCACAGTCTGTCTCTATCAGTCTCATCACTATTTATAACCATAACCTTGCTTTTGTCGGCACCGAAGTTCATCTTGAAATCTGTACTATATCCGTTCACAATGTCAAGCATCCTTTGCAGTTCATGTCCACATCCACTAACCACAACCACATCATCAGCATACAACAAACAGCTCAGTCTCTCATTACCAACTTTCAGTCCTAAGCCACTCCTTCTCAGTCGAACTGCTAATTCTTCTGTGTACAATCCAAACAACAGGGGAGACAGAGTACAGCCCTGTCTCACTCCTCTAACACTCCTCACTTGCCCTGTTTCCAAATTTCCTAACCTGTATATAGCGCTTGTGTTCTCATACAGACTTTGTACAATTTTCACTATTTTTCTGCTAAACCCAACTTTTCTCAAAACTTCAAAGAGCCTAACCCGATCCACTCTGTCATACGCTTTTTCAATATCCAGGAATGCTAAATACACCTTCTTATCATCCTTCCTCATTCGCTCAATTATTTCACTCACTACAAACAGATTATCTTCCCCACGTCTATCTTGCCTAAAACCATTCTGTTCTTCACCTAGGACTCCTAATTCCTCAACTAAATTTTTCATTCTCTCATTCAAAATACCACAAAATATCTTACATACAGTGTCACCCAGTGCAATTGGTCTGTAATTTTTAAGTTCTTTCATACTCTTATGTCCACCCTTATGCAACAGAACTACATTACACTTGTTCCAGTCATCCGGTACTCTTTCACTCTTCCATATCTCATCAAATAAACATTTCAACATACTGACTACACTCTCTCCTCCACATTTATAGAACTCATATGGGATTTTATCAGGGCCACATGCCTTTCCATTTTTCACTTTCTTCAAAAAACTTACAATCTCTTCACAAGTGATTTCGTCTTCCATTTGCAGCTCACGTTCATCAATCAGAAAATTTATGGGTGCATCATCTGTAACCTGCTCATTCATTCCACCAATGTCCTCCCAGTATTCTTCAACTGCTTTCACCATTTGCATCCTATCTTGCACACTGCAACCATTAACTACTAATTCATCAACTTGAACTTCACTACTTCTATCATTACCTTGTATAAACTTATACCAATCTTTTATTCCATCCGGACCTTTCTTTCTTAGATTTCCAACTTGGTGTCTCTCCTCTTTAACTCTAGCCTCATTAATCATTCTCCTTACTTTCTTCTGCTGTTCCTTGTACTCATTCCATGCACTCTGCCATTCATCCTCAGTAATTCTGTTTCTTTCATACATTTTCCTCATACTGCGTTGTTTCTTATTTAAAGTCTTTCTTCTCATTCGTTCTTCCTTTATCTCACTTGTAAACCACCTGGCATTCCCTGTCCCTTTCCTACATTTTATTCTACCAATCTTTTGCTCTGCCACATCATACAAGGTTCTTGCAATCTCACCATTTAGGTCATTTACATTTCCACACCTGTTCCAGTTATACCTACTCAATTCATTCTTAAATTCTTCCCAGTTTGCCTTTTTTATCTGCCAACTTTCTTTCACACTACTGACCTTCTGCATTGACTCCTTTCTACCCCAGTTATATTCAAGCACAAGCATTTTATGGTCACTATCAATATCAAAATCATCTTCATCAACAAACATTTCATTGACACACTCTCTTGCTCTACTATTCACAATCATATAGTCAATTGCAGTTTTCCATTCCCTGCTTTGCCATGTATGCAAGCCATTTCCTATTGTGACATTCAGGTTTTCAAGTTCATTCTCATCACAAAAATCTATCAATTTTTATCCATTTGCATTCACCGGCTCACCAAGTATACCAACATGGCCATTCATGTCACCCATCACAATCAAAGGGCACCTGCAGTGTTCTCGTACAATCCTTGTTAATATTTCATACTTTTTTACATTCTCTTCATGAGCTAAATTTCCATCAGTTGTCATATAACATACAATCACAACAATACATTCTCTGGCATGCATTCTTTCACACTTAATTGCTAACAAATCTTCACTTTCAGGTTCATTTCCAACAGGAAGTTCCTCTAATTTCCAATTTAGAGCATTCTTTACAATCAAACCAACTCCACCACCTCTTTTTTGCCAATTTACACGCCCTTTTCCTATCATATGATACTTATTCTCCTTACATGTTAAACTGACTCTATCACGCATTTGGGTCTCTACTACACCAACACAATCCAATTTTCCATTCTCAAATTCTACTACGAGGTCATCTAACTTTCCTGCATTCCATCCACGCACATTTATACTTCCAAACCTTACAACACAATTGGAAAATTCCAGACGTTCCTCACTTTTGCTCTGACGGATTTTCATTCAGACAGTTCCAACTTCCATTATGACATGAGTAGCCCTGATCCACCGGATATATTTCTTGGAGAGTTTCATCTCACCTTCTTTTGTAAGATGGACTCCATCTCCAAGAAAACACCCATCCTGGATCACGCTATCCATGTCAAGGAAGCTGGAACCCAGCTCACGCTTTCTCACACTCTCAGCTCTCATACTCATAATCCTTTCATGCAACTCTCTATTCACCTCCTTTCGCACCCTTTCATACTCCTCATCACACGCAGGCCTTCTTAGGAGGCTAGTCACCGCCACTCTAACATTCTTCTTCCGCGCCCTATCAACAACTTTCATAATTGCATTCACCGTCCGTTCTCTCCCACATTCAAGCAACCCATTGCCACCTCCTTGCAGTACAACCATTCCTTCATCCATTCCATCTATCACTCTCTCAGCATGCCTACAAATCTCCTCCACTCCTTTCCCTCTCATGCTCGTACATCCACTACTGTCACTCATACATACGAACCTATCAACATTCTTCACCATGCTATCTCCACATATTCTAATCATAGGTCTTACTCTCCCTTTCATGCTACTCTTTCGCTCACTTCTTTCACTCAGATCATTCTTTCCATTCACCTTCCTTTCATTCGCTTCCACTACAGGCTCCTGCACCTCATGTGGCACCTCAACAGGTGGCACATTCACTCTCTTTCCATTTGTACCTCTTTCATCATGCTCATTCATCCTTCTACTCTCATCTGTCACATTTGCACCATCATTTGCTTCATTCACACTCCTTGCACCATCATTTGCCTTATCATCCACTTCATTTGCACTCCTTGCACCACCATTTACCTCTTCATTCACTGCATTTGCACCATTCTCATTCTTACCTTTGTTCAGCTTCCTTTCATCCTTCAAGTCAGCCTCTAAAGCAACCATCAAAATTGTCAATCTCTCAACCTCCTCTTTCAACTTCTTACTCTCATCATTCAAACATTTCCAGCACGTAAACACAAGATCACTCAACTTTTTCCGACTCATTTCTCTCAAACCTTTGCATGCATCTATATCTATCCACTCTTTACAAGTCATGCACTCAATCTCCTCATCCATTCCACTTGCACCTCCCTTCCTACGACCAGTCCTATTTCTTGCCATCCTCAAACACAGACTTCTCTCTCAGTACAAATTTTACAGGCAGAAGAAGTCTTCACTCACCAAATCTACTGAAAATCAAGTTATCAAACCAAAAGAAACAAAAACGTTTCCTACTACTCTCACAGTCACTCTCTACAATGTCACACACTATACTCTTTATATGCAAAGAAAGCTTACCAGTCAAAAAACCTCAGTCAAAAAATTGCAAGTCACCACACCAAAGTCCAATGCTCAGTCTCAACTCTCACGAAACAAAAAAAAACTACTCTCACGAGCACTCCATACAAAATCACACACTGTACTCACGTGAATATACAAACTATACCAGTTTTTCAGCAACTTCACTTTAATTCACCACAATTTTCGTCGGAGAATCAGACGCACGTGCACACCGTATCGTATCCTACTGTGTCGGAACTCGGAAACGATGCGTCGGATCGGAAACGAAACGTCTGAAGGAAATCAAAAACAAACCTTTCTACCTGAACACGCACACTGCTTCAGGTATGCACACTGCTTCACAACAGTGACAACACGCATACAACTGCTAGGTAGCTGCGGCGCGGAAGGAACAGCTTTCCGGAGCAAATGGAACTCTCGGAAGTTCATTTCTCGTGAACGAGCTCAATTTGTGTCTCGTACAAGGCCGAATAGCGAATCATTCTTGTAAGAATAGCATTAAGGGATTCTTCTCCGTCTCGTTCACAGGGAACAATAATGAATAACTATTACTCTGAAGGGGTTTTTGACTAAAAAATTTACCTTTTCCTAAAGCTGAAAGTTTCCTTTTTCCAATGAAATAACTTGAAGGCCATTTAAAGCAAGATATATGGTATAAAAATATCTTTTAATACGATGAATGACGCTTTTTTGGAAAGCATTCGTTCATCTGCGCGGTCTCGCTTATCAGTTCATTACGAAACATGGTCTGAGGAGGTGTGCGACGCTCCTATCACTCGATCCAGTCTACGTTGATTCTTTCACTTATAAAATGAAAAATGTATAAAATAACAATTATTTTATGATAAAAACCTTTTAAAAACTAATTTTAAGTTGTATTTGTTTCAATTTATTGTGCCAATTTTGATTATAAGGTACTTCAAAATAGTTCACAGAAATTCCCTGGATTGCTACATCAAGTTCCAATTTGCCATTGTGTCCAGGCATAAAAAAGTTCCCTGAAATTCTTCCCTGTTGGTGCGTCCGCTTCTTTCGGCACAATAATTTACCGCTCTAACTCTAAAACTAAGCATCAGCGGAAAAAATGTCATTCTTGTAAAACGTTTATAAATGGACTTCTTAAGTGATTAATAGAAACGGAATTCTTAATTTCCCCACATCACCTAAACTCAATATTGACCATTATTTTAGTTAGATAAAATGGGAAACTTTTAATACTTGCAATAAAATTATTTTAGTAAAGTTGCATTTGGTAATGGTCAATTTCTTATTAAAAACTGTTGTAAATGATTACTTTTAGAGGCATTAGTCATTTTGAAAAGCATTATTTGAATAACAAGAGTACTGAGAATTTGATAAATTGGGGATTTTCTTTAATATAAAGCTCATATGTTGTATGCAAAAATGGTCAATATTGATTTTACTGTTGTCAACAATCTTGAAAATTTCGGTTAATGTTGAGGATTGTTCGGGAATCAATATTTAATTTTTGGGTGCCGAAACATAGTTAATTAGATCAAAATAAGCAAGTTTTCTTCTATGCACTTTCCGTCGTAAATGATTATTTTACGAATTATAGCGGTAGGTTTAGTTTCGTCTTTGATGACGAATGCGCTCAAATAAACAGTTACTCATTGATTGTCGAATTTTCGTTGCTCGAGTCGTGGTAAAGACATCGAAATCAACAACTTTTCTTCTATACACTTTTTTTGTCAAATTAGTACCTAACGAGGTATAACGGTAGGTTTGGTTTTGTCTTTGATGACGATCGGGCTGGAAGCAAGATAGCATTGCAGTGATGCTGTCCGACGTGCTGCTTGAATTACTTCCCGCTTCAAACACTTGAGTTGCAGTAACTAATTCACCGCTATAAAATCCTTATTTACGACGGAAAGTGCATAGAAGAAAACATGTTTATTTCGATCTAATTTACTATGTTCAGGATTCAAAAAGTGCATAATCAATTCCCGAATAGTTCTCAACATAACCATAATTTCTTCCACATTTAGGTAATTGTAGACATTTTAAGATGTTTTAAATGGATAATATTGTGCTCGCAATTGCTTAGTTTTTAAGATATAGCATAAATAATGTTTAAGTAAGGATAGCATTGACGGCAGTTTTGAAACGGCTCTTCCAGCGTTTCACGGTCGCGTTACACGCAAAGCTTCTTGGCGGGAGACATTAACCTCAGTATGGCTAAGCTCAAATGTGTTGCTGCAAAATATTTTTATACTTTCAATCCTTTGAAGAATGTGTGTCCGGTGTTTTTGAAAAAGGACTTTTCAGTATTAAGAGCCCTTTCAGAAGATAAATCTATATATGCTACCAATTTAGACAAAGGAAGAGGTGTTGCTATATTAGACTGAATAGATTATGTGAATAAGGTAGAATCTATCTTAAGTGACTCTTCAAAATTTATAGCTGCTCGAGTTGACACTTTAAGACTCACTCTTCAAGTTTAATGATAAAATTTACAAACAAGTTGATGGTTTGGCAATATCTTCTGCTTTGTCCCCCATTGTGGCTAATATCTTCCTTAACAATTTTGAAGAGAAGTTTTTCAAGCCATGTCCAGATGATTTTAAGCCCATATTTTATCGGAGATACCTGGATGATACGTTTATTCTTTTCAAAAACAACAGAAATTCTGAGCAGTTCTTTCAATATTTCAACCAGTGCCATAAGAATGTTAAATTTACTTGTGAACTAGAAATGAATAATGAACTGTCGTTTTTAGATGTGAAAGTTACCAGAGCTGTGAACAAATTTACTACTTCAGTCTTTTGAAATGCAATTTTTACAGGATTGGGAATGAACTTTTTAGTAATATTTTCAATAAATATAAAATTTCCGGCATAGTAACATTAATTCACAGAGCTTTTGAAATATCTTCTTACCAATTGTTCCATTTAAAAATGAATTATTTGGAAAAATATTTCTGTTCAAATAATTACCCATAAAATATTTTTACTAAGGTGTTACAAAAATTTTTAGGGAGAAAGTTTACCATGAAGCAAAAAGTTTTTACCGTGCCGAAGTTGAGCTTATATTTTCAGTTACTGTTTATAGGAATCCATACAGAGAAAATGAAACTTGAAATATTTTCAATAATTAAAAAGTTTTTTCCACAAATCAATCCTTGTGTGTACTTCAAAAACGATAGAAAAATTGGGTCTTACTTTAAGCAAAGGGATATTCCAGATATGATGTTGCGGACCTCAGTGCTATATCAATATACGTGTGACCGCTGCGAGCGATCTTACATTGGTAGCACTGGGCTCCAATTATTTGTGAGGTGTGCGCAACACAGGGGAGTCTCCTTTCGTACGGGCAGTAATCTGACTAAGCCATCTAATTCGTATCTGATCTCCGCACTTTAGAATCGATGTACATTTTAAGAAACCGTCCGTCAATTAATGAATGTGACATGGCGGCCAAGCTTTCTATTGCTTGTTAAAGTGTTTTATAGTTTTTGTTTTATTATTGTCTTTTCTTTGTCTTTTCTGATGTCAATATTTCATCTGTTAGTTTATTCAGACAGAGTTCAGAAATAGTTTTTAATACTTTGAGTTATTGTTTTTCAGAATAATGAAGATGGATTTTTTATGATCCGAAACGTTTGTTTTATATCATGATTTTCTTAGCTACATTGATTTTCCTTTTTATCCTCTCCCGGCCAAGTTAAGTTATTGTAGGTTAAGTTGGGTTAGTTTACTTAGCTAACCTAACTTTGTCTAACCTAACCTTACCTATCGTTACGCAAAACCATATTTCAGCTAATTTATGCGTCCATTCAAGTTTGTAAATAATGTTCTTATAACTTCAATGTTAGATATCTCAAAAGCCTAGCATTTGTGAGCACAATGTCATTCATGTAAAATGTCTTAAAATGTGCTCTATTATTTAAATGTGGCAAAAAATTCAAAATTGTTGGCAACAGTGTAATCAATATTGACTGCAAAAACTTTGAAGAGCCTTTATAAAGAAAAATTACCTAAATGTATCTTGCCTAACATGATAAACCTTAGGTAGTAGTACAACCTAGCCCTTATGCCATATTATATTCAGTGTCACACCAGTTACAGTTTTGACACCAAGGCTTGTTGTGGAGCTGAATAAAATAGGCTGTACCTCTTTGATTAAACAATTAGTTTCTCTTTTTATTTAAAAATTGTATCAAAGTTTTTGAAGTAAAATAGAAGAACTGTATAGCATAAGGGAATGTACAGGCAATAATTTTTTAAGGTTTCATTAGCTATTTATGATAGAATTAAATGACAATTTGTGAAGAATGTTCCCTTTTATATTGGTTCTTCTTTTCATTTTGCTATTTATTATATAATGAAATGTATATATTTATGAGTTCAGTTGTATGAATTGAAATCATATTGAAATTTAATTGGATTGTGTCTAGAGTTTTTTTGGCTCTTAAGCTTTTGGTTCAAAAGTTAGATAATATTATTGTTTATTCCTTCATTGGCATTGAACATGCACTCCATTTAGTTAAGGTTAGTGAAGTTTTGCTTACCCTATGCAGTGAAGACTGGCACCCTCATGTGATAAGTTAGAGAACCTCAGCAAAAGATAGGCCTTCAAAACTTATATCTTTTGTATTTACTTTAGCTATTTCAGTTTTTGTACTTTCTCTGATATCTTTTATTGATTTTTTATCTTTTCCTCTCTAACTTGAATTCCTTTTTATTTTCTGAAGTCCATACTTAATGGTTCCTTTTCTTTGCTTGTTTGATATTGTTCATTGTTGTGATGAGGATGTCTCAAACTAACTTGTATAATAATTTCAGTTTTCCTTCTTATTCTGCATTTCCTTCATTCATTGTGACTGAATTGCTTCATTGTTGGTATATTTCTATGATCTTTTAGTAGGTTCAATTTTTAATTTGTGCCATAGTTTTATATTGAATATTTTAAATATTTTTGCATTAGCTTTAATGTTCTTATCAAAATGCTTCTATTTCCAGGACTATAGGATAACAAACAATATAGAATGTACAGAGTGCCGGGCAAACAGCTTAGCAAGCTGCTCCCCCATCATGTTTCTCCTTTACTTTCTGAAGCAAGCCCAGCTGTATCCCAAATGCTTTTTCTCTTTTCCAATGAAACTAAAAGAGGTATTCATTTTATGCTAAATTCTTCAAATCATGTTTCAAGAGCAAATATTTTGTTGTCATTACAAGCAGCATCTCTGCAAGTTCCATCCATGCAGAAAAATGCTTCCCTTTCCTTGTTTCCATCTCTTTCTTTAAATGGAAAGCATTCTAAATTGATTGATGCATCATTGGCTATGACAGGCCTGGAGTTGGCAAGAAACCAATCACTGGCTTGTGGACCCATCCACTGCTTCTCTGCTGGAACATTGTTCATTAACAGGTACAAAATACATGTTACCATTTTTCCAACTTCTACAGCAACAAAGGAACAAAACAAAGTATCCTTGGCATTTCGGCATAAAGTTATTTTGCTTTCATAATTGTTAACAATTGTTTTAATTGTTAATTGTTCACTCATCATTTGGCAACTTATTGGAAATCTAATTTCAGATTGATATTTCATCTGCTTAGTGTCCTTTATTTGTGCTGCCTGTCTTTGTATGTTGGTCCTCTTACATAACCTGTTAACTCTACATCTAGTTTTGTGTGAGCCTGTGATTTTTTCATCTACCAAAGAAGCCCCTTCAAGGGGAGACAACTATTGTATCTGGGAATTAGTGCTCTTAGGGGTTAATATGTGAGGTCCCAAGCTAAAAGTTAAGTAGGTCTTTATATTTTTGAAATGCAATGTTTTTGGTTTTGTTGCGGACTATCTTCAACTTTAATCTTATTTCTCAAAACTTCTTTCTCTATTAACTGTTTCTATGCACCTTATGCGTAGATTGATTCCACGTTCCTTTAAGACTAAACTAAATGGTGCCTTCCTCCTTCCTCTCTTTGGAATGTTTTTTTTAGCTGTTAGCAAGGCTTAAACTAACATCTATTCTAATCTGGGGACTCTTGTTTCCAGGGGAGACATACTGAGGATATCTCAGCTATGAAAAGGCCTTCATGATTAGTATAGTTCATGCCCATTTCTCTTCTTGGAATTTTTTGCTATCTCTTCTGTTTTCCCTTTGTTTTCATTCCTAACCTACCATTTCATATGCCAAGTATCCTATATGGAAATACATCTAGTGCATTTGATCTCCCATTTCATGAAGTTCCTCCTAATTAGTACCCCTTCTTTGTTTTTTGAGAGAGCCTGTTTTTGTGGCTGAGAGTTTTGAGCTCATAAAATGATTGATTTTCATTATGTATTACTCATGCAATAAATTCTACAATTACCTAAGATTAATGTTAAAAGTTATTCAAAATTTAGTTTTAAAAGGTTCAATTTAATATAACTAGATCGCATGCTTCACTGACATTCAGTAGAATTTAAAAGCATAGTTTGATTGCATTAGAACCAAAGTTATGTTAAAATTAATGTGGAATGAAAAAGTTGTATGATAATTATATGAAAATTCCTGCTGTTCAACTATCATACACACTCTCAAAGTGTAGCATTAGAGTCGGTGATTGTTGAAAAGACTTTTTCATAATAATTTCTAGATATCCCAGGATGGTTAATCTAGTTCTTTTTGTATCATTATTAATAATAGAAGCAAGCCCAGCTGTATTCCAAATGCCATTCTCTTTACCAATGAAACAAAGAGAGGAATTCATTTATGTTATTATTATTCTATTAATATTAATTCCATTAATCTAGCTCTTCTCATTATAGTTTGTGGTTGTTAATGACTTTTCAAAATGATTTCTTGATAACCCAGAGCTGTTAATCTAATTCTTCTCATTTCTCAGGAGCTCACCCCCGCTCGGGGCACTGCAGGTCCGCACCTACAAGAACTTCGGCCACTCCAGAGCAGCTAATGCAGCCTCTACTTTTGCTAAGTTCTACTATTTTTTCCTGGCCTTCGTAGCAGCTGGTACCTTCGTCAATTGGACTGAGTGAGTTTTGAGGGTGGGGGGGGCTTCAAAATTATTGCATTAAAGTTTTTTGTTTAATGGTTGAATTGCTGCTTTTTCAAGTTTGGTTTTAAATTATGATGCTGGTTGAGATAATTTTTTCATTGTGTTGGTTCTTTTTTGCAAGATTTTTTGTGTTTGTAGAATTGAGACCACTTTACTTCTGTTCAGAGGGATTGTTCTTGTTCCAAGAAAAATTTTTAAAGTTTTAATTGCCATTTTTTCAAAATTTTAAACCATTGAATTATATTCTGAATCGTGTACTCAGGTTTATTATCTTAGACAAGTCCACCCCCCTTTATTTGAAATAAAAAAAGGCGTAATGAGAGAAAGGCCATAAGAAATTAAAAAAAACAATCTCTCGAGAGTTGATGAGGCCGCGTGAACACGGCCCGTCAAAACATATAGGGCTGGAGCTTGTATCACAGATACGCTCATCACACACTGCAGGCTGGCTTCGGACATACCGACGGACGGACGGACGCGGCTCTTATTATAGTATAGATTGCCCAATGAGGTTGTTAGGGCACCGAGGCAAGTCTGTCACCCTGAACACAGGCTAAAGGTCCCGGCAAGGCCAGTATAGTACCGACACAGTTAGGAAAACAGGAAACTCAAGAAATAATCAACAAAATATAATGAGGGAACCAAAAGCAACCATAAGGTACGAACCTAAGGAAGCAAACAAAATTATCACGTTAACTGAATAACACAATGACACATAACTGGATAAACACGAGTGAAAACTAAATAAAGGTGGCTAATAAATGAGAGTACAGCTGGCTACCAAAAGAAAGATAACACAACTCAGCACTTGCAGTAACTAAAGGTGAACAAAACTGAGGGCAGAGTAAACTGAGGATGGCCAGCTGGTTGAGAACTAAGGGTAATCTTGACGGGAGAAAATCTTGAATGGAACAAAAGGTGAACGGAGACAATCTTGGACCGAGGTATAACTGGAGAATGGAGACACCAAGGACAGACGGCAGACTTGTAGCTAAGTGCAGAGCTCGGTAAGAAGGCAAGGTCAAGCTACAGGTGACGCGTCAGGTAGTTTTCATGGGTAGTCACGCCCCAACAGGGCCCTCTTCCAGGACGGAGGCCACTCAGCTTACCTCTTACAGGACAGGCTTACTACAGCGAAATACCAGACCCACACTCCAGCATCTCCAGGACAGTGCAGGGGCGGGAAGAGACTCTGATCGCCTCTGAGCAGCACAGCTCCTGGCCTCCACTCCACCCTTGCTGCTCTGAAGTCACAAAATACCAAACAATAACCTACAGCCTCCTTGGAGATGCTAATACCTCAGATGTAAAAGTCCATGAACCGTAGATAGTTAAATACATGAACCTGTGTTAATGCAAGAAACACTAAAAAACATGTAGCTAACATAAACAAATCTTATCCGTTACCGTGAAATAACCACTGAGAACAACATACTATCATGACAATTACTGTTTAATGACACTAGCTACCTACCAATTCTCTCTTACTTATTTTATACTATTTACAGAACCTAACTTGGGACAGAGATGAATGACTCACCTGATAAAGAGCCTTTCCAGGCAGGTAATCTTCGGTAGTAGCTATAGGAGTACAGTAGCTAATAATCACGCAAAATGTTGCACCAGAACTCTCAGTTTTGAATTAACTATTATTTACCGTTTTAATCATAACTGTGGGGGGGGAACAAAAAGAATGCTTAATTCAAAGGAAACAATGAGCACAATGTGACTTATTCAGAAAATAAATACCACGTAAATCTCATTTCCCAACAAGGTTAGTTTAGTTGAGGGACATATATATATGTCCCTAGTGCATTGGTATTTATTGGTAAAGAGAATGGCATTTGGAATACAGCTGGGCTTGCTTCTATTATTAATAATGATACAAAAAGAACTAGATTAACCATCCTGGGATATCTAGAAATTATTATGAAAAAGTCTTTTCAACAATCACCGACTCTAATGCTACACTTTACGTTCACTAGGGGACATTTTGGCCGTGAGATGCAACACGTGTATACAAGGCTCATATTTGTGTGTGTGTATACGAAGTTCCCTGTTTACTCTGTTCAAATTCGCAAGGCGCGACACACGAGAGCCTTGCAACTCTAGACTGGTCAGTGTGCAGTTAGCAGTCAGCAGGCGTGGTGTGGCCCTTTACTCATCCATTATGGCTGACGCAACACTGCCTTAATTGAAATTTACAGAGCCCATGAATGCTTTGGAAGACTAAAAGCAGCAAATATGAGGATTGTAATAGGAGGGAGGCTTCTTTTAGTTATATTTTAATGAAAATGAACAAAAATGTTAACATTTCATTCAAGCAAATAAAGAAGAGATTTCATTGCTTACAATACTGCAACAATTTGCAGACAAGCTCATCGACTGCAATCCATCTCTGATAGCGGTTGGCTACACACTGATTTTGAGCAGCGCGTGCTCCGTGGCGCGATTAATGTCTAGCTTAAACGCTCATGGCTCATGTGTAGCGTCACATGAGGCATATGCACGTGAGCTGCAACAAAATGTATACCAGTGTAAACAGGGCTTTAGTCTCACTGACAGTGAGAATATTAAAACTTACTTTTTTCCATTTAGGTTCATCCTAATAGCATTTTTATTTAATGTTAGCATTGCTAAGGTGAATAGTTCAACATTTTCAATTACTAAATACTGTTTGTTTCAGGGTGAGCAAGGCGATTAGGAAGAGAAGGGAAGCAGTGAAGGCTTCCTACACTGTGGATGCTGCCAGTGCTGTGGGGGGCAATGACAGCAGCAACAGTCAGATCTCCAAGAAACAGGAGGAAGAAACGGATGATGAGACTGATGATGATGAAGGAGAGAAAAAGAAAAGAGTTGGCTTCAGAGACAGAAAAGTAAGCACCTCTTTCTTTTTCTGACACATCTTTTCTGCTGTAATTTTTGTGCTCATATAGATGAGAAGCTATTTTATGAGCATTTACCATTGTAAGAGAAGTTTGTGGATTTACTTGCTGCTAAAATCTAGACTTTAAAAGTATTGCAATGTCTACTTGCTTTTTTCCAGAATGTTAGGAAAGAAATGATTCAGCCCACTAACAGAAGTCAGTCACGTAGAATTCATGATAGACATGTCTTGACCTATGGAGAATATGTGGGAAGAAATTATATGACCTTCTTAGAAAACAATTTATATATTTTCTCTTGAGAAATACCCATGTCACAGTGTGTTCAAACTGCTGTTGTAGGGCAAATTCATCAAATTCAATGTTTGTAGGCTTCAAACGTCAAATTCTAATCAATAGAATTGGTGTACAGATTATCGAGTACGAAAACCGCATCCGCCAGTACAGCACTCCTGACAAGATCTTCAGGTACTTTGCAACGCTGAAAGTGTCTGCAGATGACAGCGACAAGAGTGAGATCTTCATGACCCCGGACGACTTCCTCCGCTCCATCACACCTGGCATCAAGCAGCCTGAAGGTTGGTGAGCCCCTGTGTTCAATGTGACTTGCTTGAACTAAGCTAAGGCAGTCTGTCAAGTTGGTCTGTATGAAGTTGTGTGCACACCATAAGCTTATGTGAACTCAATTAAGTGTTACTGTTATGTTCATCTTTGGTGGCAGGGCAAGTGTGCACCATTAACTTGTGAATTTGTGGGCTAAATTGGAGCATTTCTGTCTTGTTTCTGAGTACTTCAGAGTTTTGTGTGCGTGCCGAGACTTAAGGCATATACATTGCCGAGTTAAAATATTTGTATTAGATCTGAAAATTACGATTGACATGAAACTGTGGGTACATTTGAAGAGTCCTCTGATGTACAAATAGATAATTCGATTCAATATCACAGGTAAGAATCCAATTTATAAAATGCATGAATTGACAAAATCTACTCGTCGTAAGTCAGAGTTCACCTGAAGTTTAGTTGCAATAATGTGGCGGGAAAAAATGTGAGGTCCCAAGCTAAAAGTTATTTAAGCCATTTTTTTTTCAGAAGTAAAATGCTTTTGTTTCATTAAATACTATCTCTTTTTGGTTCATTGCTGCTCTTGTTTTAGCGTGTATTTGTTTTAACTTGCTTCACACCCTTCTTTCTCAATTTACTGTTTCTATTTGTATGAGAACATGCCTTGTGCATAGATTCTGCATTATCTCAGCTCCAAGTTAAATTGTGCCACTATCCTACCTTTCTTTGGAATGCCTTTGTTGCGGTTGAGGAGGCTGAAACAAACTTATCTAATGTGGTCAGAGGACATCTAGGTGTGGAAATATACCAAGAAATTATGAGAATATGCTTCCCTGCTTAATGTTCGTCAAAAATTTCATTAAAAAAGTTAAAACATTCACAGTTAATCCAGGCCATTTGAATTTCGGGTGCTAAATTATCACTGACTGGCATTTAACTGCAGTGGCAGTGCAGACAAATGACATTTAACTGCAGCAAAGGCAAATGGCTGCACATACTGTGTCTTATTATGATCCTAATCTGTTCCAGGTCTTGGGCTGGACCAATATAAGCGCTTTGATCCTAAGGTAAGAAACACTGTAGCCTAGTGTGAATGTTGCTTCTAGATGTGGAATGAGGTGAATGTTTGGATGTAAAAGTGCGTGGTTTGTTATTGTGAGAACGCAAGTCTTGGAGATGTGCAGTATCAAGTCAATTTGTTAATATGGGATATCATTCATTGGGTATTGTACACTGATATTTATGGTATTATTTATTGATATGCATCTCGTCACCTGAAAAAAATTATTCTGTCTGCGGAAGTTAACACTTCCTCTAGGAAAATGCAAGGTCCCTAGCTGAACGAACGTTAGGTAGGCTTTCTTTTTGTTGAAATAGGAAAGGTTTTTCGTTTTGTTACGACCTTTTTTTTTTACTGCTGTCCTTGTATTTTAGGATCTAGTACATTATTGGCTTACTTTTATTTTGGTTCATATAATTATTTAAACCTTGCTGTTTTTATGCGAAATTTGTGAGGAGACACTTTGTGCATAGGTTCCCTATTCCCTTAATTCCATGTTAAATGGTGTTTTCCACTTTGTTCTCTTGCAAACACATTTGTTGTGGTTAGGGAGACTCAAACCATCCTGTATTCTAATAAATTAGGAATAAATTTTACGTTTTTTATATCATTGCTTGCTATTCTCAATACAGCACAGTAATTTGATATTTTCAATGGGAAAATGTTCTAACATTCCTGTGTTCTCGAGGTGGCTTGCACAAAGCAGGCATCTTTGGGTTGTAGAGAAGATCTGAGCAGTGAAGGACGCTGCATTTAGGTGTTTGTTCATATGAGGACTTGAATATCATACCATTTATAAAACATATTCCTTTGTGTGGAGCTGTGGGTCTGGTACACTGTGATGATACATCTCTTCAATGCCATCTTTCTCTGCTGGTAGTTTATAATTTTACACACCCTAATGGACCCAATGGAGTGTGTTTCTGTTTGCATTGAAATTACATTAAAAATAATTGTTTTATGCTGTATTTCAATGCGTACGTTTTCAAGAGTATTTCTATATTTCCTTGAAGTGAAAAACTCAATGCTAAGAGAGGTGAAATTAATATGTATTTAGGAAGTGCTTATAATAGATTTAAAGTCATACCTGCAAATTATTTTCATTAGAAAATAATTTCAAAATATGGATGAAAGATGCTTTGATAATGATTAGGCTGAAAACCTGAACTCCGTGAAAACCTCATGAAATATTTTAAAAATATTACGCTACGTTTCACATTTTTTGTCATAGATTAAATAAATTTCCAGGGTTATTTTTATTTCACAGCCTTTCTTATGAAAATATGATGCGTGCTTTTGTTTGGGCTGTGCGTGTTTGGTGTTGTATTCTATAGTGTCGGATCAACTTGACGTCTCTCTTGGTCGTTCTTTAGTGTGGCTCCAGCTGTCACCTTATTTGTTAGAGGATTGCAGTACGTACTTTCATACCTGCTCCATTTACTTTTCTTTTTGGTTCTTACTTGGTCTGTATTTGTTTGTTTGCTTCTTTCCCCTTGCTGCACTATTTTCTCGGCTATTCAAGTATGCTACGTCAAATTACTTTGAGTTTTTAGTAATTTTGCAGAACACTTTCATGGAAACATTAATTTTGGAAACTATTTGCGGAAATAATATTTGTTCATTCCGTAACTTTGTTGTCTGTGTTAATTAGGTATTGAAAATGTGTATTTAATTATTTACATGTATAAAACATTTTAAGAAAATTGCCAAGCAATATCTGAAGTACTTTAATTTTATTTTTACTTGAGATGCTTCTAAAGCCTCATGGGTGTGAATTTCCACTGCTCCCACAGAAATGCATTAATCTCATTACTAACCCCTGAAGAAATACGCTACAATAACTAGGCGCAAAACTCTTTTGTGAACCATCCGCTAGTAACCAATGTTATTATTAATGCTAAATGTTTGAGTTGGTGATGAAAACCTGACAGTTTTTAAGATAATTTTTCATAGTAGTGGGGGGCAATGTTGCTTAACACTTGCCTTCAGGCTCAGCAATTGAACAGTGAAGAGTCAAAGAGAAATTAGTCGATGACTAACTTTTCTGCTAATCAGTGCAGAGCAAGATTAATCTTTTTGTTCAGGGATTTTTTACGTGTGGATTGGTAAATTGATTGCATTATTCAACTGTTTATTGAGTATTGTTTACATGAGATGATTTTGCAAAATTTGCATTTCTATCAAATCATTATATGCTCACATAAAAACTTACTTAATGTGGTAATTAGGCACCGAATAGTAGTATAATATCTTCTGAACTTTAGCTCAAGGAGGCTGAACATGGCTTCATTTACGTGCCTTGTATCCAAAAGTATTACCCTCTACCCATAAAAATAAAAATAACTGATGAATTTCCCTCAATGCTTGTGCATATGGGCTATTGATATTGATGTAGTGCATGGAGTCTATAGATAGGACTGAAGATGGTTAAATCATTTTCTGTAAATGCTGCTGTTGACTTGATTTAACCCTTTAACGCCCAAGTGGACTGTACGGTCCTCCTTCAAAAATAGCCTCAATATATTGTATTTTTCGTAAAATTAGTTCCTTGAAGTGTTTTTTGGACTGCACTCTCGAGTGGCAGTTCCTTCCTCATCCTGAAATTGATGAATATCTGATGCCGGTGCCAGTTTAATGATGGTGGTTGTGAATAACTTGTGATAACGGTAACATGAGGACGAAATGTGGACGTTAAAGGGTTAAGTAAGTTCAGTCAATTTTAAGATTGTTTTCCATTATGATACATTAGGTAATAGTATGTATGTACTTATATCAACTTGTGTGGGATATGAGTTACTACTTCCATTTTTTACCATTCCCAATTGCAGATAATTGTGTTGTGGTTTATTTTAATAAAGATTTTATAATTGTAATAAAGTTATGTTACAGTGCAAAGTTGATCATTTGGAAAGTTGTCTGCAAGCACAGTCCTGCCTTGTTTCTTTTTTCCTATATTCTGGTTCTATTTATTGATGTAAATCATTGTGTGCCATTTCCCTTTGAATATTTTCTACTTTCATGTCAAGTTTGCAGATGATCTTTTTTTCATTCCTAATTTTTTTCAATTCAAACATTTCTGTGTGTTTCACCTGATTACTTTATTATTTATTGTGATGTCTCATTTATGATATTTGTAAATTTTAAACTCTGATCTTTCTCAAGTTTTTATGATCAGTTGTGAGAAATAATGTTCCATCTTTGATGTTTCTCATTTCAAGTCTCTCTCTATATTTCCTTTGAGTATTTTTTTTTATTTTTGAAGCTGTTTTGTCCATATGTAATGTTTGTAAGAAAACTTTCCCCATTCTTCTCACGAGTGTACTGCTTTTCTAGTATCTATATTCATGCGTAAATGTGCCTTCAATCCCTTGCGCCTTAGCATTCTATTGCTATTATACATATTGTCTCTGTTGTGGCTATTTTATCTCTAAAAATGTTATAAATAGCTGTAAATAATTAAAAAAATTAAAATTCTCACTGGTCTGTCTCTCTCATCTTTAGTTTTCCATTTTCCCTCCCATCTTCAGTTTCTATTAAAATTTGATCAATTTTCCTATCTCAAGTTTTCAAGTCCTTTAAGTACAAATCATAGCGGTGGGAACATTTTCCTTAGAAATTTATATATTCAAACAATTTATAGCTGCCATCAGATCAGGTTAAAAATGCTGTTGTTCTTTGCTTCTGTGATTGCTTTAATATTTTGAAAGTTTAAGGGGTAATTCTATCCATCAAAAATTTGGTTCATAATTTACATGATACATCCTTCTGGTATCATGTTGTCTTAGCTACTCACCACAAAATCAGTGACATTGTGACTCTTGTTATAGGAGTCCAATATATGTAGGTTCAAATTTATTGTTAGATATTCCTTATCTTTCAGTCTATACACCTGTCTTTGTTGTGGGGTAGAGGCGGGCATACCGTGCAAACTAATCTCTTGTAAAAGTCTCATTAACTTTCAATTGTTATTTGTATTTCCTCTTCTCATCAAGATGCTTACATTTTCATTTGGCAGTGAAGCAGGCTTTGCCAACACACACACACCCAAATTTTGCTCCTTTGTGGTACCATTTGAGCTGCAATTTCTGAGTTTCTCTGTAATTATTGCTCAACTGAGCAGATATGGAGGTTAAGTCTTGAATTCAATAATAATGAGTAAAACTCTGATACTGTTTGTTTTACTGATCTTTCATTATATGCCACTCCTAAAGAGAAAAATAAATTAGCTTCTGTGTTCCATCATTCAACTTCTTGGCACTAGTGTCCTGCAATATTTTTGAGGTATTGCCATATGCCTGGTTGAGACCTCCAGAACCTCCGTTTAGTCTTAGATTTTGCCAACAAAATGTGGCTCCTTTGATGCTGCCTGCACTCAGTGTATCTCTTAGTCAGTCTAATGTTTGCATTAATTAAAGTAAATGAGCGTAAACAGTTATCACTTCCTGTAAAAACACGGAAGGTAAAATGAACTCAAAGTTAAGATTGATTTACCGTGACACTATTTATAGGTGGAAGGATTTAGAGTGACTGTGTTACTTGTATTTACTTGCATTGTTCAAGGTATTCCTTACATGGGTTATGTGCTTATTTTTCTGGAGCTCATAGTTTATTTATAAGTTTGGATCCTGTCTTGTTGGCAATGAGGAAAAAAACTTCATTATCTTTTCTTACTAATTCTGAATAGCAAAAAAAAAGAATGTTGGACTGTTGAGGAGGGTTCACTTTAGTAACTTGAATTAAAAGCTTTAATAAATTAAACTGCAACTTGCAGGGAGCGGCGCTTTTTCTGTAGGCTAAGCTTTGTATTATTCAAGTACTTATTCTCCATCATAAGTTTGTGTTTGTGTTGCATTTGATAACTTGTGCTCTCTGTGTGGCGCCCATATGTGCTACCTCCCCTCTCACTGTTTCTACAGGCGTGGGAGTCCCAGGTACTCTTAAGTCCCTTTCTTGGCCTTTTCAATTTAATTATTCCCATGCTTTCCTTTCATCCTTAGCTTGAAATTTTAACTGGGTACTAAGTCCCTTTCTTGGCCTTTCCAATTTAATTATTCCCAAGCTTTTCTTTCATCCTTAGCTTGAACTTTTAACTGGGTACTAAGTCCCTTTTATTGGCCATTCCTTCTTGACCGTTCCAATTCCTTTATCTTTTATCCTTAGCTTTTAATTTAAACCGGGAATTTTAATTCCCTCTCTCAGTCTAAACTAACTTTTTTCTCTCTTTAGTGCAGAATGTTGCTCTGTGCTATGGTGAGGAAGTTAAAAAAATCTAAAATTTTTCACTAGCATATTTACTAAGTTGTAAATTTTTTGTCTTAGCACTTGAATTTGATAGAAAGACTTTCTTAGAATATGCTGTATATTTCCTCTAAGCTTGTCAAAAGTTTGTGTATTGTAATGCTTCATATTGTCTCACAGCTTCTGATACAATCTAGAGCACACTTTACCAGTATTTGTGAATAGTATTTTTCTATTTTCTTTTCTAAAGTGCTTCTTTAGCTTTAAAAAATGCTTATAAAATTCTTTCAATTAACTGTAGTTGTGAGAAAATGCACTCATTAGACAGTAGATATTAGGACAAATGGGTCTACTTGATTAATCTTTTTTATATGTCTGTAGCTGTTGTGTTGCTTGACACTTCATTTGAAGCTAAGTTATATAAAATTTATGTAATTTCATCAAGCACTTCATTTAATTTGCTTGATTCCTCTCTTTTCTTTCTATAAAAGAGAATATGGGAGTTGTGTCTGCATATAAATAAGTAACTCTCCAGCTGAAAATGTTGTCTTGTTCATTCTTAAAATATTTGTGAACAATTGACATATCAATTGAATTGTGTGTATTTAGTCCTGTACATTGTTAAGGTATCTGGGATACTAGAACTGCTGGTTTGTGAAATTTGTTGGTTGACTCACTTGCAGAAGCTTTTTCTGTTTTTAGAGATTTGCATTGATATCAGAAAACTAAGAAAAGTGTAATCTCTTCTCTCAGCACTTGCATACAAGAGAAAAACTACAGTGTTCTCTGTTGTTCCTTAGGGAAGGATTTATACTCAATAGATATTTGGGATGTTTAACACATTAACTGCAATGTATTAAATTGAAGTTCAATATTTAATTCAAATTCAAAGTCAATTGTGGTAATCAACATTGAAAAAACAAACATTGGTTGGATCGGTCTGGAGTTTATTTAGCTTTCATTGAGTGTTAATAAAAAATAAGTTAGTGACTTCAGGTGGGTCACCAGCAGTATGAAAATCACCTAAGTGACCACTGGTGGGTCACTTTGCCGGAAATGTGTTAACAGTTCATTTTACTTTAAAAATTAGAGGCTTCTCTACCTAGATGTTAGTTTACCCACAACATAAGTTCATTGGTTCTTTAACTTATCATACTTGAATTGTGAGTTTGATCAGCCAAACACTGGGTGTACAGTGATTTGTTTTCAATTGAAATGTTTTTTCTCCTACTGAAGGACGACTGTTTGTTTGATGCACTCCCCTCAGGGGATACAATTATTGTACCTATGGGAATTAGCGCTCCCAGGGAGAATATGCGAATGCCGGAGCTGAGAGTTAGGTAGGCCTTCTTTTTGTTGAAATAAAATATTGTTTGCTATGTTAAGGACCACCTTCTTCGGTTCACTGCTATCCTGTTTTTCAGCACCTAATACTTTTTTCTTCAACTTTTATCTTGTTTCATGAACTTCTTTCCCAACTTACTGTTTCTATGCCCCTTCTGCATAGATTCCACATTCCTTAATATCCATACTAAATGGTGCCTTCCTCCTTCCTCTCTTTGATACGCTCTTTTTTTGTAGCAGTTAGGGAGGCTTAAAGTAACCCATAACCTAATCTAATCTGTTTGATGCACTTATCATTGTTTGTTGAGCAAAAATTTTGTTCGTTTGTTAAACTTTGTGGCATGTATTGAACGTATGAACAAGATTAGTATTTATTACGTTAAAATTTACATCGCTATTCAAATGTAAACTGCATTGCCACATTTTATTAAGTGAAAAAAAATTGCAACCGATAGTAAAGGTCATCTACTCCATTCATTTTCTAGAAGCATCCCACCTCATTTTTGATGTTAGCTAAATCACAGAAATTTTGCTGCACCCTATTTCATCTTGTCCACTGGCTTGTGCTTTGTTTGTTGTAGGGGCTTAACCAACCAATGAAATGATTGGCTTGAATGAGCAAAAATGGAGGTTGAACTCTCAATGCAGCAAATTTAGAAGAACAGTTATCTTGGTGCCTAAATTATGTGGAAGCTACAATAAAAGAATTAAAGCGGTCATCAAAGTTGAACTTAGTTTCATGGAAGTGCCCATTCTTTATTTAACTCTGCAGCTCTCGGATTATATTTATAAAATGATTACATGTCAAAATCCTGAGTTAGTGAACTAATTATTCTGGGCCTATTGGTATCTCATGCAAGGGTTTAATTAGCATTTGTGTCAGTGAATTCTAATTTTATTTTTTTGTATCTGTACCACCTCCAGAAAGGGCTCGTGTATCTTGAGAACTTCCTCAATGGTTACATGATGTTTCTCCTTACTACATTAGAAATTAGTTGTACCCACTCCCTGTGCAATCGATTTTTGATGCAGGGTAGTGTTGTGGACTTGGTTGTAACTAGGTTTACAGCTCTCCTATGATTTTCTTGTCTTGCTTGTGGGCATAGCTGTTGTTTTGTAGAACAAACCTTTAGTGCAGAATGTTTTGTGATGTCTCAAATGTGCTTATTATTGTTCAGTTGTTGCATTTAGAAGGTTCTTGAGCCTTTGCAATCAACTTACTGAATGAATGTATTTACTATTTGGAGAAAACAGAAGGTAGTGAAATACAAAAAAAATTGCATTACGATTCTGATAACAATTACAGTGGCTAGATTACGTGGGAAATGCTGGGTGAGTTCTGAGGAAAAAAAAGTGTATAGCCATGAAACAGTGAAGCTTCTTTTCCAACTTCTCTTGTATGCTTATGGGGAATTTCATGTACATTGGGAGCAGAATCTGTATGAATATTTTATTAAAGTATAGCTCTTTCTAACAATGCATCTAAGGATTTAGTGTTGTTCCAGTATCATAGTAAACAAGTGCATCTTTGGCATAGTTTTTTCATTTTCAGGGTGCCCTTTTAGTAGAATTATGATTGCTCAATTTATGTTGATCACAGATAGCTGCTCTGTGATGTAGTTAAAATTATTAAAGTTATTCATAACATGAGTGAAAAATTTACAGTTGATCGTTATGAATATTAAATTTATGTTGTATTTATGTATGTCTTAATGGAAATCTTTGATTGATCCGTCCTGATATTACACAGGATTTTAAGGCAATAATGCACTGAAATGATGAACCATATGCATACATGCTATAATAATAATAATAAAGCATTATCATGATAAATCATAATGAAACACCAAATGAATAATTTTCAATATATCACTTCTAGGATGAGTTATCAAGATGCACCATGTTGATGCTCTGTGACAGTGTGCACATGGTTCCTGAACAATTCATGTTTGTCCTGTCACAAAAGTGTACTTCAATATCATTTTACTTGATATCTCCTTTCTACTTTGTTACATGTCTGCATCTTTACTGACCTGTTTAATCTTATTCACTCATACTCTTGGCTTCTCTTTCTCTGTGGTTTCTTCGTGCTCCTCATAAAGGTCATGTCAGTAAGTGCTTTTTTCTCTCACACTTCCTCATTGTGCTGTGTATGTTACTTGTTGAATATCTTCTTCCCTTTAGGACCTGATTCTGCAACCCCATCTTTCATGGTCTTCTGTATATTCTTATTTCTTGGAGTAATTGTATCTCACAAAATTCCTCTATTTTTGTGATTATGGAGATGTTATTCATAAATTTTAATGAACATCCTTCAACTTTAGTGTTAGCTTTTAAAAAGTATTAGAATACTTCCTTATAAATGCTTGAATTTTTAGTAAGTTTTAATGTTTTGGGCAGTGTAATTTTTCTCTATTGTTATTACTTACTCAGTGGATTTTTTTCAAAATTGGAATTGTGTAAATTTTTCAATGTTGTCTTTGAGAGACACTTTCTAGGTTTGGAGGGCTGATCTGTCTTTTTCTCTAAGCATGGACTCCTATCTTTGTCCTCACTTGATGTCCCTTCTGCCTTTTTCACTGGTTTTTCTGTATATTTTATGTAATTCATGAATGATTGCTTTTAATTCTGTATTGATGGTTTTGACAGTTTATATTTCAAGTGCTAGTTCTGCATTTCCAAATTGTGCTTTTCTTAATATTCCTATCATTGCTTTCATGTACATATATAGCATGACTTTGTTAATTAATTTCAATAACATCTCTAAGGCTTTTGTATTTTTTGTGGATTTCCTTCAATTATTTTCCGCCTCCTTTTTCTCTTATTTCGTGTGTTTCAAAAATTTTCACTTTTCACAATCTGCTCATGTTGTGTGGCCTGTCTATTTTTCTGCATTTACACATTCTATTTTTCCTCTGAGTCTTGATAATTCTTATCATGTAATAAAATTTTGCTTCTCATTACTGTGGTTAAATGTATGAGTGCTGTTCATTGTAAGTTGTGTCCATACGTGTATGTTGAGAAGTCTAGTGTTCTTTCATGTGTTAACTAATATTTATAATATATTTAATCTCATTATTTGCTACTAGGTCAGGCAGAAAAATAAAAGTGGTTAGTATTTTGTAAGCATTTATTTGGAGTAAGGCATTTGAAGTAGTGCAACACCCTGCTGTTTACCTGTATTGAGTAGAGTGATTGCAAATGATCATTAATTACTGAGAAAAAGTTAAAAAATGAAATCCATAATGATGTGCATGTTAGATGAAAAAGTATTTATAAAAATAATTCTGCTGAGTTTATAAGGTTTAGCAGGACTATTCAGTGCTTTTTAAAGCTTGAATAAATTTGATAAATGGAACAGTCAAGTTTCTTGTTAGGACATGCTGTCTTAATTTTTTTTCAGCCTAAATGTTAATTTTTTAGACTGGTTCCTTGTGTTAGGAGTTATATTTTATATTTTTAATAATATGGATGTGTAATGGTTTTCAGATTAAATGAAACTCGAAATTTAAATGGGGGTTCAATTTTAGGCTTAAAACTTTGCCAAAACAGGTTGCTATTGGTGCCAATTGCATGCAAATTTTGGCCTTGAAAGTTTCATTTGAAAATTTGCCATCATGTCAAGTTGTGTGAAGCAGGTTCACCGCTAGAATAATTTTTTCATTCTAAAATTCACTCATTCTTTTTCTGTCCTAGTTGCTTCTATACACTTGACCTAGCTAATAGAATAATTGGCCTGTTCCCTTATTCAGTAGACTTGTATGTTTCACAAAGTCAGCTTCGTTTTATGTGCGCAAATAGATTTTCAACTTTATATGATGTTCACATTCTGGTGGTTTAAGTTAATTCATTTTGATCATTATGTTTTTGTAGTTGACTGGAATAGTGTGTTAACCCTTTAACGTCCGAATTTTTGTACTCATATTACCGTTAACACAACCACCGTCACTAAACTGGCGCTGGCATCTGGCAGTCACCGATATCAGGATGGGATAAGAACTGCCACTCGGCAGAGAACTTCAAAGAACACATTAGGGAACTAATTGAATAAGAAATAAAATATATTGAAGGGGAATTTTGAAAGAGGACACTGGTGTCCTCTGGGGCGTTAAAGGGTTAAAAAAGTAAAGTATGTTTGCTGAAGTGAATAAACTTGTACCCTCATACAAGTGATAGGCTGAAATTTTTCTGTTATTTACTCAAAATTTTTGCACATCATATACAGTAAAATTCTTACACACGTGGCATTGTTTTTTCACTTCTGACAAAATTTTGTGTGATTGTGATTTATTATTCATTCAAATTTTTTATATAGTGCATATTCTCTTTGGTCTTGGCCAGAAAATAAATTTATTATTAACATATTTCTTCTGTCTGCAAAAGTTTTAATCAAATTTTATGGCTTCAAATATATCAAAATTTTAGAAAGCACCAATATATTTCAAGTCCTAAAATTCAGTAATAATGTTATACTTCCAATAGAATGATTCGTTGAGAATCTCACTCATAGAAAAAAGAACCCGAGTAAGAACGAACATTACATTTATTGCATACGTTTTGGAATTATTGCAATTTAATACATATCGGTGCTGAAATAGGAAAAAAAGAAAAATTTCAGAAGAGTTTAATAAAAACATATATATATATATTTCCTTTTTTCTCCAGTTTCAGCTCTGATGATGAAATTTTACTAATTCAGTTAAAATGTTGAATCATGTTTTGCAAGTGTTATTAGTTTGTCTGTGCAAGTTTGCCTTTTTTGTAGTTGCATTATAAAGGGCTTGAATTCATTGAATTCTGCATTAACATGTTGACTACGTTTGCACGGTTGCTGTACAAGGCTAGGTTGAGTTTAGATTGTATGTAGCAGAATTGAAAAACTGACTTCAAGGCTCATTTACATTTTCAAAGTTTGAAGAGTATAATTGTACAATATTATTCTACCTCTTATGCCCCTCAGGGGGATACAATTATTGTATCTATGGGAATTAGCGCTCCCAGGGGGACAATGTGAGGCCCCGAGCTGAAGGTTAGGTAGGCTTTTATTTTTGTTAAAATGGAATAGGTTTTTGTTTTGTTACGGACCATCTTTTTTCGGTTCACTGCTGTCCTGTTTTTTCATCACCTTCTACTTTCTTCTTCAACTTTGATCTTGTTTCATGAACTTATTTCTCATCTTACTGTTTCTATGACTTTTCTGCATAGATTCCCCATTCTCTCATCTCCATGCTAAATGGTGCCTTCCTCCTTCCTCTCTTTGATACGCTCTTTTTTGTAGCGGTTAGGGAGGCTTAAACTAACTTATAATCTAATCTAATCTAATCTAATCTCATTCTTATGCTTAAATCTATTTGGAAAAAGTACTGAAGTAATTGAAATGTTGCACACGCACACTGTACTTCAATAAGTAATTTACCAATACATCCGCAATGTGTTAAGAATTGAATACTTGCTCTATTTATCTGAGCTATTCTGTTATTTTAAATTTGTGGTAGATTTTCTGTTATTGGCTTTTCCAAGTTACTTTTCAAATGTTATGATTCCCATATGGATTTGCTAGGCATGCATATCTTCAATTCTCACTTCTCAATAAGTGTACTATGAACTTTCTTTGCTAAGCACAATTGCATTTTGCTGGTCAACATCTTATTCTATTTCAGAGGGACTTACAGAACTTTTTCAAGGATCATATTAACTTTGCTTCCTAATCGGTAACCAAAATAATCAAGCAATTTTGATGCGAATGTTTTTCATTTTTTTTATATGTATTTCCTGAAACTGTTTGTGTTGTATATTTTGTATGCTTGAAATTTTTGTTTAATTGGGTGGTTCATCTGTGTGTACTGTAGAAATGTGAAAAATGTGCACATTCTTATCTTTGTACATTTTAATAGAAGTATTATTTTTTATAGGTATATTTTTTACGTTTAGATTGTGAGCTTTTGTATATTTACATTTTTAGGAATTATTTACACCAAAATAATTTTTTTATTAATTTTATTTGTTATTCTCTAGAGTTTTGAAGAGCAATTCGAAAATGTGAGTAGTATTTGTTTTGAGTTTTTTTTGCATATGGGTGCACAGATTTTGATTCCAAATATCTGCAAGCACGTGTTTGGGATTTTTAATGGATTTGCTGTGTGTTCATATTGTGGTGTGATACCTTGGTTAAGTTGTGTGCAAATAAATACAATTAAGAGGATTTTACTAGGTGATCAAGTCCAAGATTACTATGAACTTTTGTATAGAAGATGCTAGAAATAAATAAGAGAACTGATCTGTCACTGCATTCAGAACTTGGAATTCAGCAAAAGAACAGATCGCTTTACTCGTTAGGTTTTATCGGAAATGCAGCAGTATGGTTTTTCAGCATTTTTTTGAAAATTTATTGCTTCACTAAATACATATATTATTTTAACATTTTTATAAGGAAGATAGCCTATAGGTTTATTTAATTTAGTCTCCAGCAGAATACAAAGCTTCACTAACAGGCTTTAACACTTTGACTGCAGCAACCAATTATTAAGTTCAACACCAAACTCAAATTTAAACTCAATTGTAGTAAACTATTTTGAAAATACCAAACATGAACTGGATCATTCCTTCATTTAGTCTTGATTAAGTATTTATGAAAAACAAGTTTTTGACTATTCGGTCAAAAATTAGTATGAGTAATTTTGCTGTAATTCAAAAATTAGTAATTATGCTGCTGTCGGTCAGCAGCATAATGAAAATTACCTCTGTGTACCACCGGTGGGGCACGTTGCAGTCAAAGTGTTGAACAGTTTACAGTTTTCTTTCAAGAACTATCAGCATTTTTTATAGGAAAGATAGCTTATATATTTATTTTAGTCCCCAGTAAGTTGATATGCTTCACTGAGAGGCTTTATGGTTTAGTGCATTTCTTGAGCAATGCTTAACTTTCATCTTCATTTCTTGTTCATTATGGGATTATTTGGCTAGCTTTTTGTGTGTGAACCACTTCTACTATGGAATGTTTGTTTTTTTTTTGCTGGTGTTTTAATGCTTTTTTTCCCTCAGGGGTATGCAACTATTGAATCCATGGGAATTAGTGCTCCCAGGGGGAATATGTGAGGTCCTGAGCTAAAAGTTAGGTAGTCTTTTTTTTTTGCTGAAATAAAGTAGGCTTTTTTATTCTGTTATGCACCATATTTTTTTACTCACTGCTGTCCTGTTTTTCAGCACCTAATACTTTCTTCTTCAACTTTTATCTGGATTTATAAACTTCTTTCTTAACTTGCTGTTTCTATGCACCTTGTGCATAGATTCTGCATTCTCTTAACACGTTGACTGCGACACGACCCACCGGTGGGTCGTGCTTAGGTTTTTCCTGCTGCGAAACGACCCATCGATGGGTCGTTTTGAAAAATTCTAACAACCTTTCTAAATTAGTGGTATTTAACAGGCCCAGTTAATGTTTGATATTTACAAATTTGCTTATCACTTTTGACTTTAAATTCAAGTTGAATATTGAACTTCGGTTTAACCCATCGCAACTAACGTGTTAACTCCCTATCTAAATGATAACTTCCTACTTCCCCTCTTTGGAACACCTTTGTTGCAATCTTTAGTGCATAATCCTCTTGGAATATTTCAAAACCCTGAGCACCAGCTTCATCTGTATATCAGTCCCTGAGTATCATTTTCTTATAGGTACTTCAAACTTTTCAACAGCACCCCTCAGGGGGGTACAAGTATTGTATCTATGGGAATTAGCACTCCCAGGGGAACTATGTAAGGGCCTGAGCTAAAGGTTAGGTAGGCTTTCTTTTTTTTGAAATAGAATAGGTTTTTGTTTTGTTACGGACCATCTTTTTTTGGTTCACTGCTGTTCTGTTTTCAGCACCTACTATTTTCTTCTTCAACTTTTTCTTGTTTCCTGATCTTCTTTCTCAACTTTCTGTTTCTCTGCCCTTTTTGCATAGATTCTGCATTTCCTTAACTTCATTCTAAATGGTGCCTTCTTCCTTCCTCTCTTTGGATAGCCTTTGTTGCGGATAGGGAGGCTTAAACTAACTAATAATCTAATCTAATCTTTTCAACAGCAGTGCAATCTTTTCTTTACAATTAAAATACCAACTTTGATGATGATGTTCCAAGCATTGTTTTATAATTGCTTAATGATCATCTTCTCTAAACTAATGGGTTAGTATTTAGCAGCAGCACTCAATCATTTGAATACAAATTTGAAATTAGAACTTATTATATGATGTTGAATTTCTTTTGATATTACGGAGACATTATATGTCTTGCATTTTGAAATCTGAGTTGTGTGTTGGGAATGGTGCAAGTATTTTTACTCTTGGTTTTGGAGTTTTTAGTTTGAATGATTCTGTTAATTTTGGTTGTGGATCCACTGCCCTGTGTATTATTGTTTTTTTTTCTAATATTTTTGCTTTTCAGCATATATCTTTAAGATCTGTCTTCATTTATAACGTGCAAAGTGTTCATGATTTAAATCTTGAAATGTCTGCTTTATCACAGTGCAGACTTGGTAAGGATATCATTTTAAGTATCCATATTGACATTGACTGCTTTTGAGATTAATAATGTGATGTTGAAAGCACACAGTTCATCCATGAAAACAAGAAATCATGTTTATGATTTTTTAGGCATTGCATAATGCATGTTGATATGTTTAAATAGCTTCAATATTTTGCAATATATTTCATGTTGCACTAATACTTGGCAATATATATATTGTACAGCACAAGAACTTTGAAAAATGTACTAGATAGCTTGAGCAATTTGCAATGTCTGTTATCGCACAAGTACTCTGCAAAATATATCATATAGTTGCAGTAAATTGCAATTTATAATTGTGTTAAGTATTTTGCAATAGATATTGTATAGCACAAGCACTTTGTTAGGTTGTATTTTAAGTACATTGCTCAAATTATCTATTTACTGTACACATCTAGAATAACATGCACTTTCTAGGTGATTGAGTGTACAGTTTGTCACTCATGCTTAGAAATGATCAATTTTGCTTTTGTTTGTTGAAAACTTCAAGGAACATGACTGGCTGTTTTCCTTGTGTTGATTGGCATTAGGGTTCTTGTTTTTGTAGAATTATTCTTTCTTGAGTAGATATATGTGAGTGTTCTGAGCATGTGTGAAGTATAACATCAAGGCAACTAATTTAATTAATAATAAAAAATTAACATCATTTACAAAGAATCAGGTTAATTTTTTTTTGTTTTTGTGCTATGAACTTTGTACACCTAACTTGTAGACATTCACAGTAAGTCCAAGCTCACATATGTTCACAGTGTATAATTGGTTTGTAACACTTCTACATGGTGCAAAGCACAGATGTCATTTTATGTTTCGTTTGATTTTATAACTATCACAGGTATCCTAAATTGTTGTACATGTTCGCTAATGAAAAAATTAGTCTAAAACTTAGCAATTTACTGAGGAAATTTTAATTTCTTACTTCATACATTTTATGAGTAATGCATTGAGATGTTACTTGTACTACCTCTAAAAAATGGCTAAGCAAGGCTGGACAGGTTTTTTCTATTCTTCTGTTGCTTCTATTTTCCTAATAAGAATAACACTAGATTTTATTTTTTCTCCATACTTCTTTGATAAATTTTTTGCATTTTTTGAGTTTTTTGCACAGCTGGGAACACAAGTTGTTGAGTTTGCCTAGATACTATTTTATTGAATAATTTTGAATTTGAAATGAGATAATTTCATGCCTTTGAATGCAGCTTTTATTTTAATTATTAGCATGTATGATTGTCTAATTGTGATTTGTGATTGTAACATCCTTTTTTGAAACACTCCTTCAACAGTACACCACAGCCTTACTTAATGTATGGGCAGGTAGCTAGAACCCCCTGGCATTTTGGTCATAGCTAATCCTAGCAAAATTACACTTGCTGATCCCCTTTGCTGCATAGCTGTTCTGATCAAAGTCTTCCTTATCCACCAAACTTCCTGATTCGTATGAAATTAATTCTAATTGAGATTCAACATTAAATCAATCAATTTCAAACCTTCTATAGCAATTTAATTGCAGTAATATTAATAATCACATTATTAATAATGTATGACTGAATGTTACTTTACCAATATGGGACAAAATATTGATCTTACCATAAAATAACTTGTTTTCTATAATTATTTGCAATTATTTTAAATGTAACATTAAAAATACATTTCTAAAATTCAAAAGCTTCTTATCAAGCCATTTCAATGACATTTCTTCCACTACCATTTAAAAGTATTATTAATATCTGCTTTCATCATTAATTTTTATATTCATATCGATAAAAAATTCTTGATTGAAAGTTTGTGCATTCTAAGTCATCTGTGTTATCCATCTGCATCTTTGGTTCAAATTAACTTTGGCATAATGTAGCTGAGGGACACAATTGCTGCATCACAATTATCATGTACATGCATCTCAATGAAGACAAATTTTGCTACATTGGTAGTGCTTGGCTGCAAAAAGATATTCACATTTTAAGAAATATCCTAGTTCAAAAAGATTAATTACCAATACAATGGCTGGTCAAGCCAATTGATCCATGTGATTGCAAGCTTTAACTCATCGATGAATTGTGCTGTAAAAAGAATAAAGATTAAAAAAAAAAATTTGGTGAAACTTGCGTTTCACAAATTTGGGAAATTCATGGAGGAGATTATTCATCGTACTTGTCCACTGTCATTTTGTTAAGAAATAATATATAATGAAATGCTCTGTAGAAAAGTATTTGAGCTCTTGTTCATTATAGTTTATTCAAGAGGTCCAAAATACATGTTTCAGAAGCATATAATTGGTAAAATGGCTTGATTTTGTCCAGTGATGAATGATGTACTATATAGGATAGATACATTCATCCTTTATCTTGTTAGTCTACTTGATTTTCTTGAATATTCATATCACCCAAAGAAGGCATAGTTTCTTTTTGACGAATGCCTTAACAGCTGATACTGAGGATTTTGCAAATTTCTTTGTCCTCTTCTACGAGAACTTCTGAAGTCCAACCATCCTGCTGAATCTTTGGTTATCAGTGACTTGCATTTAATTTCTGCCCATAATTATCACAGTTGCGACTGGCTAACTGATTTGTTCTGCTAATTGGAGACCCAGTGACTTGCTCTTAAAAATTGGTCTCCAAACTACGGCCCGGGACAATCTGCGACAGCTAATGGCACACACTCAGGACGCCTACTCGGCGACTACTCAGACATTTTAGATGACAGGAAAATTAAACGTAGATTTGGCTCTTGGAACTAATGATTTTGGCCCTTGGAATTCACTGGAGTAATATAGCCCTGAACTTGAAAAATTTGGAGACCTCTGCTTTAAAAGATCTGCCTTTATTTCTTTGTATGGGGATTGCACTAAATTCACTTACACAAATCCCATTTGCACAAAAAATTAGCACTCACACCAAATTTTCTTAATGATTTATTTATGGATGTGAGGATTTCAATAAATTGAATTTTTTCATATTCACAGGAGGTGGAGATATGTTCATTCTGATAGTAAGAACTCATTTACAAGTTAACTTATCTTAGCAGCAGTTTCTCACAGATGACATTGTCTTGGGCGATGGTACATAAAACCTGAAAAATTGTATTCTCTGCTTTAAATAATTATAATTAACCATGGAAATCATGATTGAAAGTGATTTTTACTTCAAAGATTTTATTTTACTCATTTCTGACACATGATTCTTGCGCTAAGAAACTCTAATAACAAAATCTTCCCAGCTCACTACATTTCTGACCTGGAACAATCTTGAAACCTGTTTCTGTCATGCCAATGGTACAAACTTCTGTTAAGCTTTATGTGCTTTCAAGTTAATGCAAAACTAATGACATTCAATTGTGTGATGGCAGAGCCAAGGCAAGAAGCTGTCCTTGGCCCTGGATGAAGATTCCATCTTCTATAAACTTGGCAGTGCTGGCCTCATCTCCTTCAGCGATTACATCTTCCTGCTCACCGTGCTGTCCAGTGAGAACTCAGTCGACATTACCACACTCATGAGCATTGTACCTAGCTGTTTGTTTGACAAGGTTAAAGCTCTGATGTCACATTACATCTGGTTTCATATTCAGAAAAAAAAAGTTGGTGCTTGTCACCGTGCTGTCCAGTGAGAGCTCAGTCTACATTACCACACTCATGGTCATTGTACCAAGCTATTTGCTTTCCAGCATTGAAGCTGTGATGTCACATAACATCTGGTTTCACATCCAGCAAAATAGTTGGTGCTTGTCACCGTGCAGTCCAGTGAGAGCTCAGTCTACATTACCACACTCATGGTCATTGTACCAAGCTATTTGCTTTCCAGCATTGAAGCTGTGATGTCACATAACATCTGGTTTCACATCCAGCAAAATAGTTGGTGCTTGTCACCGTGCAGTCCAGTGAGAACTCAGTCTTCATTACCACACTCATGGGCATTGTACCAAGTTGTTTGTTTGGCAAGGTTAAGGGTGTGATGTCACATAATTTCAGGCTATAATTTCAGAAAAATAGTTGGTGCTTGAAGCTTAGATGCGTATTATGTTTTGGTGCATTTTACATTGCTGCAAAAAAAGGACACCAGTCAGAAGGGATGCAGCGATGTATTATGTTGGTAGGAATTAGTGTTCCCTGGGAGGGAAAATATGAGGTTCTGAACTTTATTTTTTCCCCTTCCTTTACTTGAAATCAAATAGTTTTTCTTTGTTGTTTTGTTATCAATCATATTTTTTTGGTACAGCGATGTTTCTTCAGCCCCTATTACTTTCACACTTGCCCCATTCCCTTCCATACTAATTGATGTCTTCCTCACTAATGGTGCTTTCCTCACTGAATTGGGCCTTTTTCCTTCCTCTCTTTGGAACACAAATTCAAGTGGTCAAGTACTGAACTAGCTGAAAATCTAATCTGCAAACCAGTGCAATCTTCACTGCCACAGTGGTGCAACTTATATGGAGATCCACCATCTCTGTCCCTGGAGCTTTGATATGTGTTATGTATTGGAGGATCTTATGTTGGTGCAAACAAAACAATAAGAATTGTTGTAATACTAATTACATTACTTATTTTACTGTGAAAGATTAGAAAGAATTCAAAGAGCTTAAGATTTTAATTTTATTGGAATTCATTTGAGTTCAATGAAATTAAGCTCTGTGGAACCTATTGAATTTTATTGGGCTAAAGAGTAAGGGCTCTGTGTAACCCATTAGGACTACTAAAATATGGCAACTAAAGTGAGCCGAGTTGCCTATTCTTGTGTTCCTATCTTGTCATTCAACCCCAGTCATGCATAGGCACCAAAGTAGAAGTAGGGGTGATGGGGAATGAGTTACATTCACTGTCATCCCCTCAGGGGGATACAACTATTGTATCTATGGGCATAAGCGCTCCCAGGGGGACTGTGAGGGCCTGAGCTGAGAGTTAGGTAGGCCTTCTTTGTGTTGGAATAAAATGTTTTTGTTATGCTAAGGACCACCTTTTTTGGTTCACTGCTGTCCTGTTTTTAGCACCTCTGACTTTCTTCTTCAACTTTACTTATTTCATAAACTTCTTTCTCATCTTACTGTTTCTATGCCTCTTCGGCATAGATTTCTCATTTTCTTATCTCCATACTAAATGGTGCCTTCTTCCTTCCTCTCTTTGATACGCTCTATTTTTTGTAGCAGTTAGGGAGGCTTAAACTAACTTATAATCTAATCATTCACTTTCATCAGTTTTCATGCTGTCACCAATTGGTAAATTGACTTTTACACACAATCTTCATATCATAGAAGTGTGGTCACGTTGCCAATTTTAACCAATTCGGGATATTAGCTGGGTTTTACTTGTAATGAGTTACATGTACTTAAAATAATAATTTTTTTGGTTCTGCCGCAAATACAAAATAGTAATTTAGCCTGCTCTATTAGTTTTACAAGTCTAGTATCATTGCATGAAACTGGTTATATTTGTATCGTATTTTTGAGGTTATTGAGCCTCGACTGACCTTAGTGTAGATGTTTTTTATTTTCGATTGCCTTATCTTTTATTTCTTAATGTTAGAACTGGTGGACTGTACCACCTTGCTGTAAAGAAAAATGAATGTTCAAGGCCTGCCAAGTATATAATTTCGTTTAAAAAAAATTTGTACTTACGATTTAAACATAAAAGTATCATTTGCTCTGCCAGCATTTACTAGTGAGAGTTATGACGAGCGACATTTACTGATTAATTCAATGGTTCGTGATTAATTCAATGGTTCGTGATTAATTCAATGGTTTGTGATTAATTCTATGGTTCGTGATTAATTCAATGTTAGTGATTAATTCAGTGTTACACTTTCAAAGGAAATTCTGCCTTGTTTACTTCTGAGACTAGTGGCCAGTAACCATGTATTCTTTCAAGAAGTTCAAATCAAGCATAAGTGTTGAAATTTCTATCAAAATTTTTAAATATCAGTTTTTAAAATTCTTTTCAATAATATGTTACATTATTCAGCTTCCAGACGCCACTTCGAGATTGCCTTCCGCATGTTTGACCTGAATGGAGACGGCGATGTTGACTACGACGAATTCGAGAAAGTGGCGACGCTTCTGCGCAACCAGACGAGCATGGGAGCCAAGCATCGCGACCACTCCAACACTGGTAACACTTTCAAGGTGGGCAGCAGGGAAGAGCTTTCTAAGCGTGTAGAATCAGGCACGTGTGTGGTAAGAAATGGAGTGGAAAAATTTGAAACTTTCCAATTTCAATCTTTTTAATTTTATCTGATTTTCTATGTTAAAATAGATGCCGGTAAACTTGACAGATCGAAACGGCAGCAAAATGTTGGCGGAAAACTTGATGGAAGTAGAAACGGCAGCAAATTGGTTACGGAAAACTTGAGGGAAGTAGTAACAACAGCAAATTGGTGATGGGAACCTTGATGGAAGAAGAAATGGCAGTAAATTGGTGACGGAAAACTTCAGGGGAGTAGAAATGACAGCTAATGAAGGACGAGCCATTTCTGGGTGTACCGTTTCTATAGTTCAGCATAGCTTATCAGTTCTAATGTTTCTACATGGCTGCTGTGGTAGTAAAGGTGCAGATCTGACGGCAGCTTCATGCCTGCTCAGCTTCAGTTAAGGTTTCCTCACCGTGTGAGGTGATGGTGCCTTTCTTTATGCAAGCTCAAAGGCCTAGTGAAATGAAACGTGACTGGTCATGTTCATAAAGGAGGTCCTGTTGGTCGTGTTCATAAAGGAGGTCCTGTTGGTCGTGTTCATAAAGGAGGTCATATCGGTCGTGTTCATAAAGGTCATGTCGGTCGTGTTCTTAAAGAAGAATGACTGGGTCGTGTTCTTAAAGAAAAGAGAAAAGAATGTGCTGCTGTAGTAAACACTAGTGTGTATTTCTATTGTATGATACCAATATATACAAACAATAGTTTCTTGCTGTTGTAAACACAAGTATGTATAAGCAATAGTGTGCTGGGGTTAGTATTGTTACACACCAGTATGGTTAAGCAATAATGTCTTACTGTAGCAGACACTAGTATGTATTGTCAACAGTGTGCGTGTTATGTGATGGTGTAGATATACCTCTAAAGCTTTATGAGTTTCAATCACTGATTGTGTGTTGGTGCACAGGCAGTATTTTTCCATGGAGTTCAAGTGCCATGCAATAACGTCAGAGTGATTGATCGAGTCGTCAATGAAATTTATGTGTTTTAATTGTTTTCAATCAGTAATAGGAGACAGTTTTATCATAATTACCAGTAACCTCAAGAAGATTGTTCCTTAGACCGTTTTTGGTGTCAAAGCCTGGAGTTACTGTTGTTTTTGACAAACTAGTATGTATGTCCAGTATAATTTCAATAACTCTCAAGGATTTTCGCATTCAAAAATTAAGTATTATTGGTTTCACTAAATCTTACAAAGTTCATGGAAGCATCTTTTATACAGTTTCTCAATCATGGTTCCTATTATTTTTCACTAAAATTGAGATTATGAAAAACTTCTAAAACTCTTTGGACTTCAATTATGCTCTACAAATTTATTTTAAGCTTCCATTTTAAAATAAAAACATTATAAACCTTACAATACTTTTCCCAAAGCTAACAAAATTTCGCGCAGATTTTGCTTTAATTTGTGCCAGTTTTCCCAAATCAAGTGATACTAAGTTCAACTGCTTTGTTTGGTTTACCAGTGCTGCGCAGGGTCACATATTTGGGCAGGAATGAAGTTGACTGCTCCAGGGCTTGAAGGTTTTGAAGCTTTTGACTGCTGCAGGGTATGAAAGCTTTGACTGTTGCAGGGCTTGATATTTTTGACTGTTGCAAGGCATGAAGCTTTTGACTGCTGCAGGGTATGAAAGTTTTGACTGTTGCAGGGCTTGAGATTTTTGACTGTTGCAAAGCATGAAGGTTTTGACTGCTGCAGGGTATGAAAGCTTTGACTGTTGCAGGGCTTGATATTTTTGACTGTTGCAAGGCATGAAGGTTTTGACTGCTGCAGGGTATGAAAGTTTCGGCTGTTGCAGGGCGTGAACTCTGCGCTGAGCACCTTCTTCTTTGGGCGCGACCTGACAGACAAGCTCACCATCGACCGCTTCCTCGAGTTCCAGAAGCAGCTGCAGCAGGAAATCCTCAGCCTTGAGGTGTGCTTCTTTCCTCACAGCAAATATTTTTTAAATTTTCTGTTGTTGTTGGCGTGTTCATTTTTATTTCTAGCTTTTTTAGGCTAATGATTAGTCGTGTTTAGAGTTTGTTGCTATATTAAGACACTAGCGTTTGTGTGTAATAGTGTCGCTACTGTAATGTACCAATATGTTTGAGCAATCACATCTAGTAGTTAACACTAGTGTGTATAAGCTGCATATATTTTACTAAGTATATTTTACTAAGAGCAAATATTTAGTGTATTTAGTAAAATATTTAGTATATTTTACTAAGAGCAATAGTGTTTTGTTATAGCAACATGCTAGAATGAACAACAAAAGGTGTGTAACGCTATTTTAACTCTCTAGTGTATGTAAGACATTACTTTTGCGTGTTGCTATAGTAACTTATTAGCATACGAACGATACTATGACTAAATAAAATCGCACACCAGTACTTTAGAGTAAAAATGTGTTGTTGTGTGAAGCCGGTGCGGCAGTTTAGTCAATTGTTTCCAGGGTTGTAAAGCTACTTTAGCACGCTCAAAGTGTTATAATAAAACAAGCCTAAGAATATAGCGAGTGGCCTAAAAAGCATCTTCTTCTAGTGGTATTACACTTCATTTTTTCAGGGCATATAGTCTCACGTATTCCAGTTCAAATGTCTGGAAATGCTTTATCTAAATTATTTTCATCCTTGAGCTTTCCTTATTACTTTTCCAGCATTATCTACGTGACTGAAAACCAGTAACCGCCAATTTTACTCTATTTTTTGTTTTTACTAACCTTTAATTTGACCACAGTTCTCGCTATTGTCCATCATCATTTTTCATGAACTTGGCCCCTACAACCTGTAATTTGACCCTAGTTCATGAGATTATACCCAGATTGTGCATCATCATTTTTCATGAATTTCTTACCATCCTGTAATTTTGGCCCCAGTTCCGGCTGTTGTACATAATTTCTCCTGAAATGCGGACTGACCTGAACTTTGGCCCCAGTTCTGGCTGTTATACATAATTTCTCCTGAAATGCGGACTGACCTGAACTTCGGCCCCAGTTCCGGCTGTTGTACATAATTTCTCCTGAAATGCGGACTGACCTGAACTTCGGCCCCAGTTCTGGCTGTTGTACATAATTTCTCCTGAAATGCGGACTGACCTGAACTTTGGCCCCAGTTCAGGCTGTTGTACATAATTTCTCCTGAAATGCGGACTGACCTGAACTTTGGCCCCAGTTCAGGCTGTTGTACATAATTTCTCCTGAAATGCGGACTGACCTGAACTTTGGCCCCAGTTCTGGCTGTTGTACATAATTTCTCCTGAAATGCGGACTGACCTGAACTTTGGCCCCAGTTCTGGCTGTTGTACATAATTTCTCCTGAAATGCGGACTGACCTGAACTTCGGCCCCAGTTCTGGCTGTTGTACATAATTTCTCCTGAAATGCGGACTGACCTGAACTTTGGCCCCAGTTCTGGCTGTTGTACATAATTTCTCCTGAAATGCGGACTGACCTGAACTTTGGCCCCAGTTCCGGCGCAAGGGCCCCAATGAAGACGGCCTCATCAGTGAGGTGGACTTCGCTGAGCTGCTCCTCGCCTACGGAGGGTACCCGCCTAACAAGAAGTCTCGGATGCTTAAGAGGATCAAGAAAACCTTCAGGGTGATTAATATTATGTGATAATGATTTAGAAAACTCTCAGTGTGAGCATGGGGGTCTTGCTTTTTTCTATATCTTAATTGTGAGGTTTGCCCTCATCAATTATTCCAATTTTCCGCGTGTCTTTGTATTAGATAAAAGCTTGAAATATTTATTCCATCTATATCTTATTACTGAACGATAGCTTACCCCTCTCAAATATTCTAATCCTTTGTTTATCTTAGTGGTACTGCAAAGCGTGTCCTTTCCAATTATTTCTGTTTTCTGTGTCCCTTAGTAGTGCTCTACTGTATTTCCAAATTGCCTTTGTTCTTTACGGGCTTTACTACTTCTAAATATCATGAACTGATTATTTTTTTTTGTAGTTTGGTGTAACCCTATAATATAGTTTGGTGCGCAAACCACATGTTTTCTGTGAGTTTCGGTAAATTATATGTAGCGTGACGTACGAATTATATCTATTTTCTATTTATGCTGTACACTGCTGTGTAGTTGAATATTTCACTTCTCCATGTATGAGGGATTTGCTAGTTCTTCATGCCAACCATGTCTTTGTGTACTTTCATACCACCAAAGCGTAGTTCTGGATTTAAGCTCAAGGTTGACTCTTCACACTTTTGACTAGCTGAAAAACGTTTGTTACTGTCTCAATCGTTGTTTTGTCCTTGACGGTCAATGGTCCTCATTTATACGAATTTTTTTAGAACGACGACGCTAAGGGCATCAGCCGCGAAGATTACCTTCACTTTTTCCATTTCTTGAACAACATCAACGATGTCGACACCGCGCTCACCTTCTACCACATCGCCGGGGCCTCCATTGATCAGGGTGAGAGCCTATGAACCAAGTTAGAGGAGATGAATGATGACTACTGCAGGTGGTGATGTGCGATTCAAAAGCTACTTACTGTTAACCCTTTAATGCCCAACTGGACTATTCGGTCCTCTTTCAAAAATAACAATATATTGTATTTCTTATTCAATTGGTTCACTAATGTGTCCTTTGAACTTCACTGCCGAGTGGCAGTTCCTTCCCCATCTTGATAACAGTGACTACCTAATGCCAATTTTAGTTTAGTGATAGTGGTTGTCATAACGGTAATATGAGTATAAAAATGTAGGCGTTAAAGGGTTAATAAAAAAATACGGAGCATCACCTACTAATACTCGTTCATGAAGATTCGGCTCCCTGGCGATTTTTATAGTTTAGTGATGTTGAAAGAGCCATAAAAAGTATTTTTCTCGTACAAGCATTCCTCTTCTATGCAATTATAGTAATGCTAATGCAGTACTCGTGTGCACGCCTTGATTTATCAAATTTGTGGACAGTGACGCTGAAGCACGTGGCTAAAACGGTGGCCCACGTCCACCTTTCTGACCACGTAGTGAACGTCGTCTTCACTCTCTTCGATGAGAACAGTGAGTGCCGCTTCTGACTTTCCCTGGCCTGTGATATTTTAACCAGTGATGCTGAATCTTTGGAAATCGAAACCCTGATTAGATTAGGTTAGATCAGATGTTAGTTTAAGCCTCTCTGACCACAACAAAGATGTTTTTAAGAAACGAAAGAAGAAGGCACTATTTAGTGTGGAGTCAAGGGAACACGGAATCTATACACAAGGTGCATAGAAACAGTAAGTTGTGAAAGAAGTTCATAAAATAAGATAGATTGAATAAGAAAGTAGTAAGTGCTGAAAAACAGGACAGCGCAAACCAAAAAAAACTGGTTCGGAACTAAACAAAAACTTGTTCTATGTTAACAAAGGAAGGCCTACCTAATCTTTAACTCGGGACCTCACACATTCCTTTTATTATATATAAGAAAGTTTTAGCCACCCTTAACCACGACAAAGATGTTCTAAGAGAGGAAGGGGGAAGGCACTATTTAGTATGGAGTTGAGGGAACGTGGAATCTATGCACAAGGTGCACGGAAACAGGAAGCCAAGAAAGAAGTTCATGTAACAAGAAAAAGTTGAAGAAGAAAGAAGTAGGTGCTGAAAAACAGGACAGCAGTGAACTGAAAAAAGATAATCCATTACAAAACAAAAACCTATTCTATTTCAACAAAAAAAGCCTACTTAACCTTTGGCTCGGGCCTTCACTTAGTCCCCCTGGGAGCGCTAATTCCCATAGATACAATATTTGTATCCCCCTGAGGAGCACACATTCCTCTTGAGCGCTAATTCCCATAGATACAATAGTTGTATCCCCCTGAAGGGATGGAGACCCCGATATATTGGTACACTGCACTCCGATATATTGGTACACTAAGTTCCTTCTCCGCGAGACCCTGGCACATCTGTGTGCTGGTGTTCACCTTCGATCTATAGTCCTTGCTTAAATAGTGCTCAATAAAGATTAGATTAATAGATATATCAGTTCAAGCCTATCGAACCGAAACAAATGCGTTCCAAAAACAGAAGGATGAAGGCACCATTTAGCATGGGGTCAGAGGAACGCGGAATCTATGCACAAGGTGGGTTCCCACGCAAGATTCCCTGCGCATAGAAACAGTAAGTTTAAAAGGAAGGCTACTAAACGATAAAATTCAGAGGTGCTGAAAAAAAGGATTGCAGTGAACTGAAAAAAATGGTCCTTAATTAACGAGCAAAAATCCTTTTATTCCAACAAAAATAAGGCTCGCCTAACTCTCAACTCGGGATTTCACATTGAGCTCAGTAATGAAGTCACGCGTTAGGTGAGTTAAATTTTTAATATTTGGCAATGGAGCCCAGAGGAAGAGGTTTTCATATTCATATTGCTTCGTTACTAGGGATGCTTTTGAATTAGTTTCTCGACAGTCTGCCTTTTATGAGCGGGGCTACTACGCGTGAACTTGTTAAAATAACGAGGTAAGATTAAATTTGGGTGTCATGTTTGGTTTTACATTTACTTTTTGAGGTTGATCACTTGAAATGGGCTCTTTTCATTTGTGTTAATTTGTTCTGGTGGGACAAGTTTAATGAATTTATAAGTTATTTTGTCCGTAAATTTAGAGACCGTATCATTTTTTAGTTCGTTATTACTCTCAAAATCTTCTCTGCCTGATACTCTATTTCGTCCTTATCATAAATAGAGCTGATTATAATCCTTCATTCTTCATAAACCCAGTTCACTTTCTAGTATTGGCGTGCTAGCTCGGTGTTATATCAGGAATCACCTCGTAATAATACAAATAACCATCTCCTCGTGCTAGCAGTAACCATCTCTTTGTACTGTCAATAAACATCTCCTGGTCCTTGAGGTAAACTCGCTCTCAATGAACAAAGACCGGCTGTCTTGAATCAGAAATGTGTATGCATTTACAATTTCCCTTGTTTTAACTCGTTTCCATTTGACAGACGACGGTCAGCTAAGCAACCGCGAGTTCGTGGCTGTGATGAAGAACCGCGTGCAACGCGGGCTAGAGAAGCCCAAAGACACCGGCTTCGTGAAGCTGCTCACGTCTGTTGTGAAGTGCGCTAGAGAGACGAAGCCCGTGCTGCTCGACATTTGAGGGTTGCCTAGGCAGCCTGACCACATCAGTGGCACGAGCGCTGCCGCCACGCTTGCGAAGGGATCTGTTTACTACGAGGCTGCTGGAGTGACTCGCACTGGGGCTGTCATCCCCAACCCGGCGCGCACACACGGCTGGAGTCACCACTGCAGTGGCTGCACTTGCCGAGGGGGCGCTTCCTCTCAGTAGTGCCGCTTTTTCAGTCGTAGTGATGTATTTTTAATTCATCAGAGCTGTGTTTTGCTTCAATAGCTCTGAATTTTTTTGCTAATGCGCGATTTTTCTCATTATTGCAGCATTTTCTGTCATTAATGTGGTATTATCTTCATTAATCTCGCATTTAAGGGAGATCAATTCAGATCAAAGATCTTAAATTATGGGAGGAAAAGTAAAGTGGATTTCAGATCTCAGTGAAGATACTGAGATGTTACCTTTGCTGGTGCCATCTTCCTGCTTATTTTGGTGTGGCATTTTCGGTAATTTTTTGTTATTTTTATTTTATTTTTTTTTTTAAGTTTTTTATCTCATTCGTTGATGCGCAGAGTATTCAAGGACTACTGAATGTATGATACAAGATTAGCGTACATTTGATGTCAGCTCTATAGTAATATTACCAACTTTTAAAATTTATATGTATTTCTGCAATTAGTATCCAGTGCAGAAAATGACTGTTGCCGACTGTTCAGTTAATGATTATCGGGGTCAGGCATTCATATCAACATAGTGAGTAACTCACTGTAGCCGAAAATATTCTCAACCTTTAGTGTCTCTTGTACTGAAGCCATCAATTTAGACTTAGCGCCATTAGTTCTTTCACCCAAGTATAATGGTAAGACTTTTTAAGTAGGGAGACATGAATAAAAAAATATGCATTTCCAATGAAGTTGATACTACCGATTGATTTCTGAGAGCGGAGTTGACAACCTGCGTTCTCTTTCAGGTTACTCAGGAAATTCTAACGGATTATTTTTTCCTCAGTTGGAACCTTCCGATTATGTTCAGACAAAATGGAATTTAGTTCTAATTTTGGGAACTGAAAAGCATTTATAATCTGTGCGTCCGAAACTCGCCATTGTAAAGGCGAGAAAAACCTTGAAGAAATTTAAGAAAATAGAAGGCTCAATTCAATAAAGAACAGCAACTCATGGGCATATATTTGCTGTAGAAACACAACAAATTCTCATGCTAGTATCGTATCTCTTGGATCTCTCATTGTAGCTGTAACAATATTTTCTCATTCTCATCAAATTAACCAAAAGGATAGATCGCGCATCGATAGGTTCTCTTATTACATTTGTGTGTGTGTACTTCAGCCGTCGGGATTAATATAGAACAAACGGCAGAAATTCCTATCAATAATGGCTTTGTGTAGATCTATTTTTGCTTTATTGAGTTGAAAAACAGTCCACATTCTTAATCTTCTTTTTCATTTCTAATTTTGCAGCTGGGAGGACGTTTTTCGTGTTTATTTTCGGGTATATAGTTTGGATTACCCCAACACCTAACTTGCGTGCTATGAACGTACTTATATTACGTGCACGTTTAACCGCCGAATTTACTGCGCTTTGTTACTCCCTGCGAGGGTAGCAAATGTATTTTTTAACAGCCTTTATTATTTATTTGTGCATCAAGTATAATTTCAAGCTACCGCTATTGCATTGCGTTCCGTTGCCTCGTAAACTTGATTCCTTCGCACAGAAGGCGAGCGCGTTGTTTTGATATCTAATTTATCCCCAGTATTGATAAGTTCTAAGGTGTGCTGAACAAACGCTTTATTGTTGTTGTGAGAGCTTTCATATTTTATGTATGATATTCTATCTCATTATTATTAATTTTAGACTTGGTTTAGTTCCTTCTTTCACTAGAGTGTGACTAGTGAGATACTTGAGTGAGTTATTCAAACGTTATTGAAATAAGAAATGCGTGGAAACGTCAACGCAAATGAGTTGAGATTGTGCTGTGTGTGTGTATCAATGTCGTGTTATGTATGCAAAGGCCAGCCCTAAAGAAAGGCAAATAAAATCTTGCAGACATGATGCATTAAGTAACCGTGCCACATCAATGCATTAAGTAACCGTGCCACATCAATGCATTAAGTAACCGTGCCTCATCAATGCATAAAGTAACCGTGCCACATCAATGCCCTGTATATATATTGAAAAGTGTATCGCATTAAATGTTTTAGAGTAAAATTTGAAGCATATGATTTTGTCATACTGTGCTTGTGAGTGGGATGTTGACGCTTAAAATAAAGTATAAATTTTGATTAACTTCGAAGTTTCGTACTACATTTTACTGATGCTTACCAAGCATGATTTCCTTGTTTTCAGTCAGTGGGAAAATTTGGTGCTTGCTAACTCCATTGTCCTCATCAGAGGGCTACAGCTATAGTATCTCAGAATTAATGCCCCAAGGGAAGACATGAGGTCACGAGCTGAAAATCAGGCAAGCCTTCCTTTTGTCGAAATAGATGAGAATTTTCTTTCTTTACGAATCATTTTCTCGGTTCACTGCTATTTTATTTTTCAGCACCTATAACTTTCTTCCTAATTTGCTGTTTCTATGCACAATAGCTCGTGTGAGAATACACCTTGTGCATAGATTTTCCATTCTTTTGACGCCGTACTAAATAGGCTTGAAATAACTTATCTATTCTAATTTGCTGGTACCTAAGTATGACGTAGTTCTTCTTGTGGTTTAGAAAAACTTTTTCCTGAAGGCCGAGAATCAAATTACTCTTGTTTTAAGGCCCCTCAGGGGGATACAATTATCGTATCTATGGGAACTAGCGCACCCAGGGGGACACTGTCAGGGCCCGAGCTGAGAGTTAGGTAGGCCTTCTTTTTTTGTTGAAAATAAAATGTTTTTGTTATGTTAAGGATCACCTTTTTTCGGTTCACTGCTGTCCTGTTCTTCAGCTCCTACTACTTTCTTCTTCAACTTCGATCTTTTTTCATAATCTTCTTTCACAACTTACTGTTTCTATGCCTTTCTGCATAGATTCCGCGTGTCCTTAACTCCATACTAAATGGTGCCTTCCTCCTTCCTCTCTTTGGAACGCATTTGTTGCTGGGTAGGGAGTCTAAAACTATAGACTAATCTAATCTTGTTTTAAGGTTTCCGTATACTGATGAATTTTCTTTTTTGTGAAGTCTGTTTCTATATTTTACGTGCCCCAGTATTAAATACGATAGGTCATTTCTTCATTTTAGCTGCTTATGGTCAGAGTATGATTTTTATAACAGTTCATACGTGTTGGAATATTGTGACTCTTCGGTGTTGGCACCCCTCAGGGGGATACAACTATTGTATCTATGAGAACTAGCGCTCCCAGGGAGACAATGTGAGGGCCCGAGCTGAGAGTTAGGTAGGCCTTCTTTTTTGTTGAAATAAAATGTTTTTGTTATGTTAAGGACCACCTTTTTTCGGTTCACTGCTGTCCTGTTCTTCAGCACCTACTACTTTGTTCTTCAACTTTTGTCTTGTTTCATGATCTTCTTTCACGACTTACTGTTTCTATGCCTTTCTGAGTAGATTCCGCGTTTCCTTTAACTCCATACTAAATGGTGCCTTCTTCCTTCCTCTCTTTGGATTGCATTTGTTGCTGGACAGGGAGGCTAAAACTAACGACTAATTCGGTGTTAGCAGCAATTGGCATTATTGAACTCGTGTTCACTATTTCGGATGTAAAAAAAAATAGTGTGTGCTATTGAAATAAATAGGGATTCATTCTGGCTCAGCTGTAAGTCTACACATTTTTTACACATTGTTACGATAAGAAGCTGTCATAATGTTTGTCCTCTATAGAGTAAATCGTGAATGAGCTCTTGTTCCAGGATCCGGCATTGTCGAACTTATATCGAGGCATACTTACAGTATTGTTCCTGGATTTGCTAACGTGCCAGTTCTTTTTTTTTTGTCTTTGCCTAGATTACGCAGTGCATCTTTCATAAGACTTTCTTCCTAGTATTTTCTTGTCAGTTTTTGACCGCTAGTAAAATTTTGGAATTAGTGGACTACCTTGCAAATAAATTTATTTTCGAGTTTGCACAGCGGTTCCCTAAACATGTAACAAAAAGTAAATTTGTAAGCATCGATAGTTCTGACGATGATGTGGCCACTCTATTCCACATCATGTCTTAGTTTCCTCTTACTCTGCATTAGTAGTTACTTTTGCATGATAACTTAATGTACTCCATAGTTATTGTTCATTCTAAATCTCCCGGAGAGTGAGAAGGAAATGAGAGTCTGCAACTCATCTAATAGGTTGCATGATCTTGTTTATCGTATCAGTGTAAATTAATTGCAAGTTGTTTTTTTGCATGCGGTAACATAAGGGATTGAGGATTTAGCTCTTTACTCTTTGAATTTGACATTGTATTTGGCAGTTATTATCGCTAATGCAAATATTTCATTGTGGTATACATTTCCGACAAACTTGACTGATGCAAAAATGTGTGTACGTAGCTGGAGCAACGGTGGCAAGTTAATACGAAAGCATTTAGAAGATAAATTCATCTTTACTCGTGGCTGTTCGGCGACCAGCATTGAATCGATAAATTATCGAGCGGTATATCCCTTATAAGAAGTAAAGTGAGTTTATGTTTACATCCTAGTAGAGGCAGAAGCTTGTTCATCTGAAAGCATGGTATTGTGTGTTCTCTAGAATATACTTCTAAAGCAAATATCACGCATGTTATTTAGGTGTACTTGATATTTCTTGAGTTCGGCATGACTTCCAAGCATTATGAAGACTTCCACCGTCATTCTGCGGACTATTACGTATTTTCGCAGATTGTTTCCCTGACTGTCGCATTGATCATTAGACTTCCCATACCGGTTAATTGATGAATTTTTTACTTAATATTTATTACTTGATCCTAGTTTATCGCACCCTGGTAATATGTGAATGTATGAATGCAGTCACACTTGATAGTTCAGAGTACCACCTTTGATGTAGATAGCGCCCAACATTCTGTTAGGCATATGTAGATTATGCAAGATTTTTTGCCAACAATCTTAATGAACATCCCTCCTTAGCTCCAGCAACCCTTGAAAACTTTTCTAGCGAAAATGGAACGTGTGGTGAGGCTCTCAGCTCCCTCTCAAGTCAATCCCACAAATTTTCAATAGGATTCAAACCAGGAGGCTTCAGACAAGCCATTTTGTGTCGAAACCCTTCAGGGGGATACAACTATTGTATCTATCGGAATTAGCGCTCCAAGGGGGAAAATGTGCGAGGGTCCGAGCTGAGAGGTAGGCCTTCTTTTTGTTGATATTTTGTTATGTTAAGGACACGCTGGCGACCCCGGTAGAAACGTTTCCGTAAAATTATTATGTTAAGGACAAACGTTTTTCGGTTCACTGCTGTCTCGCCTTTCTGCACCTACTATTCCCTTCTTGAACTTTTATCTTGTTTCATGAACTTAAATTCCCAACTTACTGTTTCTATACCCCTTCTGCATTGATACCCCATTCTCTTATCTCCATACTAAATGGGGCCTTCTTCCTTCCTCTCTTCGATACCATTTTGTAGCGGTTAGGGAGAGCTAAAGTGACATAATCCTTTTCTTTGAGTTTCGTTAGGATATTTGGTAGTCAACTAACGTCGCATCGTATCCTGTCTACCTAATTTTATTACATGCAATATATCTTGTGAAGGAACCATGGGTGCAACGCGTCTAGCAGTCCGATATGTTCAATCAAAGCAGAGTGCTATGCAAAACAGTGTGACGCCTCCAAGCATATTTAATCTCAAGTTTTTGACTCCTTTTCATTATTTTTACAAAAGTTTTTCTCTGGAATTTAGAATGGTTATCTGCTAAGTTGTACACTCCTTGAGGTACGGAACATCTGTTGTGTCTATGTGCTGACGCTTGCAGGGGGAATTCGCGAGGTTCTGAGCCGAGGGACGGTCGGCCATTAATTAAAACCAGTTTTAGATGCTTTTTTTTCGATTTACTATCCTGTTTTCGAGCATGTATTTGTACTTCAATTTATATTTCATGAACGTCTTCCATCTTGCTATTTCTACCGCGTAAGGGAAGGGGTCTTTGCATGGGAATGCTACCTGAGCCGAGACCCCTCAATGCAACTCAACATAGAATGGTGCCTATCTTTCATAGCCTCGTTGGGATCGGCGAGGCATCAATAAACTTCTAATCAACCAATCTTATGTAACTTATGTTCGCTAAGAGACAGGATTCCCGAATTTGCTTTCGATCATCGGACAGAAGTTGTTTTTTTTCTTTCATTAATTTCTTGATCTCCGTTCTCTTAATATGTGCTTTTCCAAGCGTTTCTCCTCGTACGGTGGGGGCGGAAGCTTATTTCTCTGAATTTCGGCTGTTCGTTTTATGCCAGTCATGAATAAAAGTTTGAACATTGATAAAACCTTTAAATTCGTCCAGAAAATTTTATTAAAAAAATTCACGATACGTCATAGCGGGCAATTCTTGGAGAACATTGAAAAGGGGGAAAACTTGGGCTCTATCCCATCGGAAAAGGACCCTCGTAACAGAAGAAATGATTTAGGAAATAAAAACCCTACCTAATGATTGGATGAAACAATGAAATGGAATGAAATGATGAGGCGCTAGGATACTAAGATTAAGACATGGAGTAGAGTCCTACTTTTCTAATCGATGTTAAGCTTAGTCACAAACATCGAGATAAATTCCGGTTAAATTGAACTATAGAAACTAATTTACGAGAACATATCTGCAAAATTAGAACGAAAAATTGCTGTCTATTAACGCAATTCTTTCATTTCAGAAATTATGTGAAATTGGACGCACAATTTACAAATAAAACTAGCCCAATTAAACAAAACTAAAACAATGAATTTCACAAAATGAAAATGAATGCTGTGAACAAAATGAACAACGCTTAGATATTCAATGATCGATCAGTTCTAGTACATTTCCAAGGAACACAAAAACGTTCACGTCTGATGACCTCGTCTACTTGACCTAGCAAAACAACGCTTCATCACAAGAGGCAAGTGCCGCAAATTTCAAACTAAGAAAATTCTACTCTGGATTGACCTCAATTCACAAGATAAATTGTACAGCAAATAAATTCGTACCTTTACCACTTGTAGACGTCCGTGGCCGCTACAGAGTCGATCAATGGGTCCCTTAAATGCCCCAGAAAAAATGAACAGGCAAAATGTTACCTGAGATTAAGCATCCATTCTTAGCAAATAATCAGGATAAATTTGGTCTCCCGATTTCTGAAGCACTCTAGCAGAACAGTCGATATCAAACAGCACGACGTCTTCAGTGCAAAACATGCGGTTCGGTTTAGAGAAATGATGAAAAAACACCTACCGCGCAGCACGTACAGATCACACACCTAGCACCTCCAAAATCGTGATGTCCTCGCAGGAAATGGGTCATTTCCCGAAGCACATCAGGAGCAAATGTAGAAACGACTGGCACAACCCGAGGAAGTTACACGGCTTCCACAAAATGGTTCTTCAGATATGACATCATACCAAAAGCCCGGAACCTCTTCACACCTGCAAAAAAAAAAGTTACGTATTAACATGGGCGAAAAGAAACGAAATAGATGCATACTTTATGAAATGAACAAGGATTCACATTATGCATGAAATAAATTAACAATTCAGTACTCCATAATCATAATTCAGAAAAACCTCGGTAATTAAACAAACCGTTATTAATTTCCATCAGAAGCCCTGAAGTAATTTCCTTTTTGAAGACGAAATAACGACCTATATTGGAACCACTCAAGCATAAAAGTTCACTAGTTGAACGAGATTCGCAGACACTATCGAGGTATATGATTTCGTAATTTACAGGACCTCACACTCATACCAATGTCCCCATTTGTAACCTTACATGGCACTTGAGAAATTTATTGATTACAATGAAGTCATTCTCTGGTGTATCATCTTTAAGAGGTAAAAGCAACGACTTTGAAGTATTAGAACCTTCTTTACGAGTATCGACATGAACTACGAGTATAGTTTTGATGCGTTCATACAGCTTACCTAAAAGTACATTCCTGATAGGTATAGTATAAACTCACCAAAGACTTTCATGAGCTGCGCGTCACAGATGGCGAACTGTTTCTGTTTTGGATCTTGCAGATTCCTTTCCTTAATGACGGCCCACAGCTTCTTCACGACTTCGTGGCGAGGCATAATCTCTGCACCAACGACGTCCGCGAGCTCCGGCGACAGGCGGAACGACTTCGTGAAGGCAGACTTCTTACGACCGCCCCCACCGCCTGAAGGTTTCTGTGCACAAACATGTCCCGTTACAGTGCGGTCAACGTAACAACTGGTTAGGATATTTCATCGAGTCATAATGCAACAATGCATAGATTATGGTAAATTTCATATTTTATTTATTTAAAGTGCCTCGATATATACCACGAAAAGGTTGATTAATTTGTTTGGCTCATGTTCAAGTGCGGCAATTCGCAAATGACGACTGATGTTTTTCGACACACAGAAATGCAAAAGTAACATTGCGGCGATTCACAAATCAAACCCGACCGTATAATTCGGTAATGTTCCTTGTCAATTAAACGAGCAAAATTTATTGTAGCAAAAAGAATTATGGAGTAAGTATGGCTTCAATGCTTTTTTTCCAACTCTGCCCTACAGAACAATATAATTCGCAGCAAGTACCGTAAATTTGGCAGTTGCTAAATCTTTGGTCAATAATGCGAAATTCAAAGCCGCTCTAAATTCAAGCAGCATAAGAGTGGAACTGATTTTTCCACGCCTTCAAAGAAGTGCGCTCGAAGCTTAATGCACGAACAAAAGCTTTATGTAAACTTAACCGGTTTATGACGGGATAATTCTTTCAAACAGACAACTCATTCGTAAAAGACACCTACATACAGGTTTCACTGCATTCCAAGTATGGAAATTTTGTACTAGCATTTATGAATTCAGCAATGCTTCAGGCGCAAGTGTATGGTTGGATCGCTTCCTAAATTAACAACCGGATGATTTGCCACAAAATATCTTTCGGATCACCGTACAACAATATTTTCGTTTATCAGCATAGCCTGTGACAAACGCAAGGAAAAGCAGTTACCCCAACTTAGAAATCAAATTTTAAACAATTTGTACGTGGATTCTAGTCAAATGGCTGGATGCTTAGTCATGAATACAAGGACGATTAATTAGGAAGAATCTTCACAATTACTAATTAATATTGATCTCGACATTCTGATTTCTGAGTAACTTCTACAAGAAAATTAACAATGTTGCTTCTTTTTAGATGTTTAATTACGTACACACTTAGAATTTCTGAAACACAAAGAATGATTAAGATTTTATAATAGACCATTATGTATTTTAAGCTTCCCTAACCAAAACTAAAATTTTCCTAAGACAGGGAACAGAAAAGCACCATTTAAGACGAGTTTAGCTTAGTTTAGTCGTTAGTTTTAGCCTCCCTACTCGCAGCAACAAATGCGATCCCAAGAGAGGAAGGAAGAAGGCACTATTTAGTATGTAGTTAAGGAAACGGGGAATCTACGCAAAAAGGGCATAGAAACAGTCAGTTGGGAAGGAAGATTAAGAAACAAGATCAAAGTTGAAGAAGAAAGTAGTAGATGCTGAAAAACAGGACAGCAGTGAACCGAAAAAGATGGTGCTTAACATAACAAAAACATTTAATTTAAACAAAAAGAATGCCTACCTAACTCTCAGCTCAGGCCCTCACATTGTCCCCCTGGAAGTGCTAATTTCCATAGATACAATAATTGTACCCCCCTGAGGGCCCATTTAGGACGAATTAAGAGAACAAGGAACCTATACGCTCCTCCTGCGCACAAAAACAGCAAGATTGAAAAAATTTATGGAACAAGACAAATTTGAAGAAGAAAATAATAGATACTAAAACAAAAGACAGCAGTAAACCAAAAAAAGATGATTTAGAACAAAACAAAAAATTATTCTACTTCAACAAAACCAATGCCTACCTAACCCTCAGCCCAAGACCTAGCATCTTAGCCTCGGAGTGTAAATTCTCATTGAGACATTACTAGTAGCCAGCCTAAAGAGGTGCGTATGATTGACTGACAACATTGACTGTACATCTGGAACATAACCACAAAGTTCCAAGAAAATAGCGTAAGGCTTCAACCTCCAATCGATCGAAAAATGTTATACAAAAATTTGCCCCTCAACCGAAGACTCAAGATTTTTAACATTTCCCAATCAAACAAGAAGAGCGAAGCATTATTTCAGAATTTTAATACGTTTCGCCTTCCGTTTAAAATGAGACAAGTTTCAGTCGACCGCGAAAGTATTTAAAAAAAAAAAGGAACTGGAAACATATTTCGAAAAATTTGGAGACGCAACTCATTCATTCAGACGATGATAATATGAGGCCCTGACTAATGATGGATACCAATGGAATGACTGAGAATTCCCAAAAAAATCAAAAGGTTCTCTTACATTATTTCTTAAAGTAAGAACTGGTGAAAAGACTCACCTTTTGTAACAATCCTTCCGCCATCTATTGACAAAGTTAATTCATTCAATTTAACGAGGAATTCATTTCCCTAGCATCATATACTCGTACATTACTCGTATATCACATCCTAAAGAAATGGAAATGAAACTATTTTTTTATTCTGAGGCACAACTTCTTTACTCGTTCAATAAAAACCTGTGACAGAAGTGATAGTTGTAAATTTGCTTTTCATCAGTTTTCTTCTTTGTATTTAGCAAAAAAAACATATCCTCGTAGTTTCAAGCTTTATATTCGTGAGATACTATACAAAATCACGTGAAAGGGATGTCCATTCATAATACAAGCACCAGGACCTCGAGGAGTAACTGATAAAGTATGCCATGTTTTTTGGACGCTTTTAAATTTTGACAGCTAAGTAAACTTACTCCCAAGATCACGTTCTTTGTGAGACTAGTCTCCCTCACCTTCTAAAAACTTGTTTACAGAGAACAAGTATCGAGAAATTGTAAAGAATTGTCAGTATTTTCCACACACAGTTTTTAGTAGACAGAATTTACAGATTGTAGAATTTCCTTCCTCACCTTAGATGCACTCTTAAGTTATTCGCAAATAACTAAGCATCTTCCACTCTATTTCACCAACCTTCATTCTGTCAATACTCAATACAACACTTCATTGCATATTTTTCACGAATATCTTCAAAAGCACTTAATTCTCTTCTTCAAAGTCGAAAAATTCATTTTCATGACAGTTTCATAGAAATATGTTCACTCTTTCATTTCGTCACACGGACATCGCATCACACAAAACTTCGGAAGCAAATAAATTTATGCCTACATTGGCCTAGATTAGTTCAAAGTTACGTTTATCCCTCTCAAACCACAAGTTTTACCCAGAGAGGAAAGCACCATCAAGCATGGCACTAATAACGAGGAATCTAAGTATAAGGTCCCCCACACCCTACGCATAAAGACCGTAAAATTTAAAGAAGCGTATGAAACAAATAAAAATTAAAAAAAAAACAGGAGTGAACCGAAAAAAGATGATATATAACACTAAGAACCTATTCCAATTTCAACTCGAGGAAAGCCTACGCTCGGAACCCCACACCTTCCTTTGAGTGTACCAATTTTCAGATACAATAGTTGTATCCTTCTAAAACCCACACCTTCCCTTGAGTGTACCAATTTTCAGATACAATAGTTGTATCCTTCTAAAAGGACATTCATCGAGCTATCTATAGCTTTCCGTGCGTCATTCATCTCCATATAAGAGGATTTGGCATGCATTGCCCCAGTAACTCACACTACGTACAAAACAAATTTAAAGGATCTTTTTGGTTTCAGCCTCAATTGACAATGTTATATGGGTCATGTTAGGATGCGTACCCACATACCAACTTGATTTAAAAAGGAAAACCTCAGCCTCATTCATCTTATGAATATCTAATTTTTCAAAACCTGAGCCTCATCCATCTTATGAATGAGGCTCAGGTTTTCCTTTTTAAATCGAGTTGGTATGTGGGTACGGATCTTAACATGACCAAAAAAAGTTATTTCATTATGAGTTAAGCAAGGAAAATTGCTGTATTGTGAGGATATGACTTTATAACATGATTGAGAAAACATGGAATAAATTTCATCACTTTTGAAGTTGCATCAAATTAACATCTAAAAGACAATAATTGAGTACTCATAAAATAAAATGCATCAAAAATTTTCTCAAGTGTAAAATAAATAAAAAATATTATGCATGAAAATTATTTGAGAAATGTTTGTTAAGCCACTAACCTTCTTTTTTTTGGCCCAGTCTTCATCAGAATCGTCGTCATCACTGTCGGCTTTCCTCTTCTTAGTTTTGGTCTTCTTGGCCTTTTTGGCAGAGCCTGGTGCATAATCGTCATCTTTGTCCTGTAGGAATTCGATATTACTCAACAAAATAAAAATAATTAACTCAGCTTCCAAGACTGATTCAAGTAGTTCCTAAAGAAAATTTCATTTTAAATCGAAAATTTAGTTTTCTAATGGAAAACCCATACAACAAAATATTTCATTCAATCTAAAGTAAAAGTAAACAAATCTATAATAATGCTCAAGATCAGTAAGAGGTTAATTCTTGTTTCATTTCTGAACAAAGCAATTCAAGCTAATAGTACAGCTTGTGAAAATGTCAACAAAATAAAAAATTTAGCACACAGTGAATGTAACTAATCCACATTAGGTTCTAAATGTTAAGCCAACCAAAACCAGAAGGCCTAGGTTTTAATTCCTTCCCCTTTTTGAACTAAATCTGTACTATTTATAGTTCCACTTCTACTATCATATCCATACACTATCATACAAACATATTCTACATCACATGCTGCATATTAAATATATTAGTTTATCTTGACTTCGTGTTATCACCAAAAATGATGGATTAAATTGTTCTTAAGAATTTCTAACACTTCAACCCTAACCTAACCCATATTATATCTAATCTGAAACAAAATAATAAAATGCAAATTATCGCATGGTGAGCAACTTCTGGGACACCCTGTATTACATACTGTGCAAAATCCAATTCAACACCATGTGGTGAAGGCAAGAGTTCAATGCATTATAAATAGGGAAAACTGAATCCTTACCCCAGCCTTGTCCTCCTCTTCTGAAACTTCTTCAGAGCTGACCTGGAATCAGAAGCAAGCACAAAAATCATTAGTAAACAGTGGACATAATGATTTACCATTGATTGTATCTAGAGGTAATGCTAGAATAACTCCCCCTCAATACTCCTGGCATGCAACGCTGAACAATTTCCAAGGCAACGACGGTAAAATAATTCACCTTGAAAGTAATGCTGAAATAATTAACTGTATAAGACACTTTGCAGTTTATGAACTGCAGCTAAAAAGACTGGGATATCAAAAAGCTATAACTGAATAAAAATAGAAAAAGGGCTTTACTCTTAGTCAACTGGAAACCACTACCTACATCTCTAAGGGTGAAATATCCCTCATAATATCTCTTAAATTGTAATTCTCTTTCAACCTTGTATATTAATTAGCATAAATCTTTTTATGAGGGGTCTCAGACTCTCATCACCCAAAAAAGGTAATTGTACTACTTGAGCTAACACAGACAAAAAAAGTGCAGAAGCACTTCAATAGTTTTTTTTTTAACTCCATACAAAAAAAATCATCTCTTTACAAAACTTGGTCCATTTCTTATACTTGTCTAATAACTGCCACTAAAGTAATCCATTGTAACTAATTCAAGAAAGCATAATTATTAAATGTCTGGAATTGAATTTTACTTCCAAAACAAATAAATAACTCAAAATAAAAACATTGTTACAAGGAAAACTTAGGCAAACACATTTGCAATATTGCATCAACTAAAATACATACTTATCCATTTTCTCAAAAAGTATTTAAAAGCTGATGGAAGTTCAACAATATTAAACAAAAAAATAGATTAATAATTCAGCTAATACTTTTACTATCAACTCGGTTGAATAAACATGAATAAAACAGCCGTACGTTAATTTAAAAGCAATTGACTTGAAAATTAACAATGAATAATCCCCCTTGCAACAGTTGGGAATACCTGTTAATATATATATATACATTGGTGAAACAGTACTTATGTCTATAAAAACGCAAGTTTCTAATTATAATTGCTTACTGAGAAAATTAATGTTGACATATTTATTCTGTCCAAAAGAAATATTAATAAAATTCATTCAGAACTCACCTGATCTTCAACATCAGCCATTATGAGTGCGTCAATTTCTTTGCGTCTGTGAGCAAGATCAACACCAAGCTTCTCTTCAACTTGCTTCCTCACGACTTTACTGGTCACCTTTGATAGGTCAGCACCTTTGAGAATTTCTGAAAAATAACAGAATAAATCTTTAGGTGTTGGAAAATATATTGCACTCATCAACAATTACACAGGTAGATCATATTTTAAGGTTTAGTATTCATAACTTGAATTGTTTTTACAGAGGAAGAAAGATTAATGGATACTGTCTAAGGAAAGCCTGAAATTTACAGTATGCACAAGGTTTGTTCTCACACAGGATACCCTGCACATAGTTACAGAAAGTTGGTTAAAAATAAAGAGGAAAAAAAAGACAAAGAAGCAAATGGGCTGAAGGCCTATCTATACCTAAGGTAACCAAACCAGACCTCTTGTACATAACCTATGAGGGTTACTCATGAGGAAATATAATTTACCTGAACTATTGTTAATAAAAGACATCCCTTCTGAACAATTATAGCTCCATAAAAGAGCACTAGAGCTGTTTTCAGACAGTAAATTTACAAATTTTTAGCTTCCATAAGCACAGAGAACACATGACTGCTACATCATGCCTTTATACAGTAAAGATTTCCAACTACATGTAGAAATCTACTATTCATTCTCAATTTAATTCACTTGATTCTACATTTGGCCAAAATATAGGTGAATCCCTAATGTTACTACAATTGAACTCAAGAGTGTTTTATTTGCAAGTTGTGCGAGAGATAGGACTCATAGTAATAATTCAAATTTTCAAGAGCTAGTTGTCCACTGAGCTAATATGTATTATGTAACAGAATTTTTTCAATGCACGAAAAACATCAAGTATCAGTGTATAAAAAATTTGAATGTCATTATTCACGGAAAATTATATATTTTTCTGCTAACAAAAACAAACTCATAACAAGTTCATAAGTTGAATTAAATTTGAGCTTTTGCACATAAAGAGAATAAACAAAATAGTCAAATCAAATTTACACGTTATAGAGGGCTGCACAAAATATGTACTATTATGATACAGCACATCTTGTTATACTCTTGTACTTTGTACCCTTACAAATGGATCTTATACTTGACTGGAACAACACACTTTTGTGTGCTCCTGCATTCACCTTTTTTCGAGGCTAATTTGCTCAATATTGCAACCCCTCAGGACTAGACCCTGGACTTGTTGCTGTTTGTGGCCACCCAGATCTTTGTGCACATTGTGAACAGTTCCATCAGCATCAAACTTATCATGTACATGTGAAGTGTTGTGCTGAATGTATTATGTCCTAAACTATCTGCCATTCCTGTTGTACAAAAATATAATCGGTTCTTTTAGCACCACTTCAATGCAGCTTTACATTCCACAAATGATAAACGAGCATTAGGCATTGCCACTTCCCGACTGTTGACACTCATCCACTGTACTTGCTTGCCCCACAACCACAGTCACCCCTCACAACAACTTTCTTGGTTTTGAGGTTACACTACTTGTCCACATGAGATTGTTAAGTGTACATAATTTTTTATGTTTTTAAATATAAGCATTACAAATAAAGTATATTTTATATAACCTTTAAGGGGACCTAACTGTTTTTCTTAAAAAATTCATGAATTAATAAAAAATACTTCAGGCGCAAAATAAGCTTAAAGTGATCCACAAGATCTTTAGAACATTCGAATGGATATCCAGAGCCCTAAAAGTGTTTATATTTGCCCATTTGCCCTGCTCCTCCCCCCCCTTCATAGGGAAATTTAAAAAAAAATCTTATTTCTCAGCCAATATTGTATATGTAGACAATTAGTTTTTATTGTTCGATTTACAATAAACTGGTCTACAAAGTTAAGATTAGGATTTTTGATATTGCTTCATAAAAAAAATTAGGAAGTTTTTGAAATTTTTATAACAAAATATGTTAACTTTTAGTTAATATTTTAAAAGACAATAAAATTTTCTAATTAACTTATCAAAAAACAACTTTGCAGGTTTATAGTACTTGCCTTGATCTTTACAATACAAAAAATATCAATAATAAAAAACTGTTGAAGATATAATTGAAAAAGGTAAGCGCTATTTCTCATAATTTTTTTTCCGGCTATGCGGCTTTATTTATCCAACAATTTTTCACTTGTGAAAAAAAAGATCAAGTTATTATTATTATCATCATTATTATTATATGTTTTAGTCTCCCTTAATTGCATGACAAAGATGTTCTAAGAGAGAAAGGAACCATTTAGTATGGAGTTGAGGGAACGCGGAATCTCTGCACAAGGTGCACAGAAACAGGAAGCTAAGAAAGAGCTAAGAAAGAAGTTCATGAAACCAGAAAAAAGTTGAAGAAGAAAGTAGTAGGAGCTGAAAAACAGGACAGCAATGAACCGAAAAAAGATGGTCCGTAACAAATCAAAATCCTATTCTATTTCAACCAAAGAAAGCCTACCTAGCCTTTAGCTCAGGCCCTCACGTAGTCCCCCTGGAAGCGCTAATTCCCATAGATACAATAGTTGTATCCCCCCGAGGGGATATAAATATTTTTAGCAAATGACATCTGTAAATGTTAAAAATATAGTCCACAACTTTCACTTAATAAACATCACTTATTCATATTAACATTAAAAAAATATGGTAAATCTGAAGGATATGTCAGTTATCGATTTTGTGAATTGTGATGCCTAAGCATAGTTAATTATATCGAAATAAACAAGTTTTCTTCTATGCACTTTCCGTCTGAAATGAGCATTTTATTAGTTATAGCGGTAAATGACTTACCGCAAATCCAGTGTTTGAAGCAGCAAGTAATTCAAGGAGCATGTCGGACAGCAACACTGCAATGCGCACTCGCTTCAAGCGCGATCGTCATCAAAGACGAAACCAAACCTACCGCTATAACTCGTTAAATACTCATTTGACGAAAAAAGTGTATAGAAGAATAGTTGTTTATTCCAATGTTATTACCATGATTCAAGCAACAAAAATTCAAAAATCGATGAGTAGCTGTTTATTAGAGTGCATCTAAGACGAAACTAAACCTACCGCTATAATCGTAAAATACTCATTTGAGACAAAAAGTGCATAGAAGAAAACTTGTTTATTTTGATTCAATTAATTAGGTTCAGGCACCAAAAAGTGAAAAATCAATAACTGACATATCCTTCAGATTTACCAAAAATACAGGTATAACCCTATGTCTTCCTTTATCCTACACCTAACATTTAAAATTTGCAAAATTGAAAGATCTTTATATAATTTTTGAAATATTAAAAAAAAGGAATGGCTGGAAAAAAATAACAGTAAACTAATCAAAGCGGGTATGACACAAAAACAAAGTTTATCCTATTACAACAAAAAAGATCTACTAAAGCTTCTGCTTGGGACCTTACATCTTTCCCATAGGAGCGCTAATTCTCACAGATGCAATAGTTGCACCGTCGCGGTGGAGCCTCTATCAGAAAGCAGTATTAAATTATGATTTGAAAACAAATTGTTTTAAGTTTCGGCATGCATATATCGGAAAAACAATTGATTTCATTACTTAACATGAATAAGAAATATAAATAATAAATAAAAATAATAAATAAAAACTTACTGAAATTTTCATGCCGCGTTAGAATGAAGGCTTAACCCTTAACGGACGTATGTGCCGAACTCGGGACATAAGATTTAATGGCTCATATAGGAAATAAATTAGAAGTAATCGTTCAAGCGCCGGTTGTACCGAGAGCGGTACTCGTCCAACTATCGACCAAAACGTGTTTCATAGAGCCACGAGTGTTTCGTCGCCAGTGATGACGCAACTCTCTGAGCGACTTCGTGTCGACAGTTTTGTCTTCAAAAAGGTGATATAGTCGGCTCTATAGATTAAGTATCTGTTAAGTTGCGGAAGTGAAAATTTTTTATGACATTTGGGAGAATCTAATCTAAACATCGATGGGTATAATTCTTTTAAAAACAATTTTTTAACCCTTTACCGCCGTATGTCACTCACGGGGAACGCTAGAAAAAATGTCGTTTATATGAAAATTATGAGCAATAGGGAACCAGTGCCGAATGTTCCTGCAAGAAGACATCTTCCGCCATTACAGTTGGCCGGTGCAGCATCTCTCAACTCCTTGTCACGGACAGTAGCAGCTGAACTGTTGCTGAGATTGGTTGTGCGTCAATTGTGTTCGTGCATGGTGTATTCTTGCCTCTATGGAAGGAAATCATGGTGAGTTACAGTTCTAACATTTTTTTTATATGTTTAGTAGATGTTCTAGATAGGCTAGCAGGTTCAAACAGTTTTCTTCACCTAATAGTTTATCTCTGCTGAGGTCTGTTTTGTTTGTCACCGAGGAGGAACGATTGGCAATGGAAGGCTTTCACCAGCTGTCACCTACAGGGAACAACCGTCAAGAGTGTTGCTTGCTCATTTTCCCATATGTTTTTTCGAAGATAACTGAACTTAGCATTCACAGTGTGCATTCCTATGATTCATCTCTGTTAGGGTTTAATGTTTATTTTTGCTTTGTTGGTTATTCATATTCTTTTTGATTATACCTGGCATTGTATTGACATGGTTTATTCTCATGAATATCACTCTTGAATTATTGTACCTCTTATTTTTCATGCTCTGATAATTTCCCCTATATTATAAAATACTAAGAATAGCGTAGCTAATGTTTGTAATTTTTTTCAGAAATGTTGAAGCCACAAGGATTTTACGGGAAACGGAAAAGAGTGGCTCGAATTACAATGAAACTACAAGAATCTGCTATGGACAGCGATGTTGACAGCAGTTCAGATGTAGAAGATGATGAAATATGTGATCCAACTTTCGTTCTTGAAGGGAATGAACCAGGTAGGTGTTGATGTTTTATCATTAGACAATACAGAATTGGGTAGCTATAGATATAAATTCATGAAAGAGGTCGTAATTCAATTAGCTACAGTTCTAATATATATATAGCAATTACTGATGAGTAAGTACCCTGAAGTAATAATAATTTGTTTCAACAGATTTAGAGTCCATGCTGCGTGAAGAAGAGGAAGAAATAGATGAGCAAATGGATGAAGAATTTGAGGATGAAGCAACTGTCGTGTTGCAAATACAGCCCGAGGAAATGACAAATGCTGAAGTAGAGTCTCAGCCAACACACAGTGAAGCTAGACGTCAGAGGTCCAAAAACCGTACTGCCGCCCATAGTTGGTGTAAAAAAGATGGGTCGACCCATGTCCCAGAATTTCAAACACTTCCTGATAAAGAATCTTGTTGCTTAGAATTGAAAGCTCCTTATTCTTATTTCAAATCTTTCATTCCTGATGATTTTTTAGATTTAATTGAGGAACAATCTAACCTGTATGCAGTTCAAAGTAATGTAAACAAGCCTTTGAATCTAACAAGAAAAGAACTCGAACAGTGGCTTGGTCTAGTGATGTATTTTTCCTTAGTCAAGATGCCTGATACAAGGATGCACTGGTGTCGTAAGCTTTGTGATTTCATGGTTGTAGCTCCTTCTGTGATGAGCAGAGATAGATTTGAAGCAATAAAAAAATATCTCCACATGGTGGACAACAGTAATCTTACTAATCAAAATGATAGAATGGCCAAGGTAAGACCACTTATCAACCTGCTTCGAAGAGAGTTTCAGAAAATCCCCATGCATCAAGCATTATGCATCGATGAACAACTTGTTCCCTTCAAAGGCAAAAGTCAGCTGAAGCAATACATCCCCAGCAAGCCTCACAAATGGGGATATAAAATTTTTGTTCTTGCTGATCCTGAAGGGATCATTTATGATTTCATTCCCTACACTGGAAAAATTCACCCTGTTGAGGACACAAACGTTCCTGACCTGAAACCTAGTGCTAATGTTGTCCTTCACCTTGCTCAGATAATTCCTCCTGGCAAGAATCACATTCTATACTTTGATAACTGGTTCACTAGTCTTCCTCTGTTGGACCACCTTGCTACTAGAAAGATTTGGTGCTGTGGCACTGCCAGAGTTCCCAGACTGCCTGGCATACCAAAAGGAAAACAAGTTGACAAGGACCTCGAAAAGAAAGGAAGAGGATCTTTTGAAGAGTTAGTTTGCCAGCAGGAAAACTGTGAGATATCTTATGTCAAGTGGCATGACAACAAAATTGTCCACATTGTCTCCAATTTTGCCAAAGCTTCTCCAGTATCTACTGTTCAAAGATTTGATTCCAAGCAGAAGAAAGTACTAGATGTGCCCTGTCCAGACATTATTCAGAGGTACAACAAATCCATGGGTGGTGTGGATCTAGCGGACATGCTCATAGCACTCTATAGAATCCCGCTAAGATCCAAGAAATACTACATGAGATTAGTGTTTCACATGCTCGACATGGCCATGATAAATTCCTGGAAACTCTACAGGAGAGATGCAGGGGATTTGAACCTTCCAAAAAAAGACATTCTGTCTCTAGCCTCGTTCAAATTATCTGTCGCTAATGCCCTCATAAAGACGGGTAAAGCCCCAACAAATAAGCGTGGCCGACCATCATCTGATGCTCAAAGTTCAATTCCAAAGCGCCCCCATAATTGTCCAGAAGACATCGTCCGTTTTGATCAAACTGGTCACTTCCCAATTCTTGAGGATAAAAGAAACAGATGCAAAAATAGGAAGTGCACTGGCAAAACTAGATATGCTTGCAAAAAGTGCAAAGTAAATCTTTGCATAACTGTAACCTCAAATTGTTTCTCATCATATCACGGAGAATAAATTTCATTTTTCATCCTTTTCAAAGAGCTTGAACAATAATTTGCAATATTTCATATTTTTACCAAATACTATGCCATAAAGTGTGCAAGAAGGGAAGCCAATTTATTTTTCTGCTATTGAAATTCATTATGGAATAAGTTCAAAGGATATTATTTTTTTAAACGTAGTATAAGCTAGGATGCTTTATATTGCTATACTGAAATATATGTTTGACGCATGCATGTTTTTGGTTATATCCTTTATTCTAACATAAATACTCCGAAACATGCAGAAATTATTGTTTTGTGTAGCATATAACATGATTGTTTCAGAGAAGTTCACATCATGTGCTGGGTGTTCCATGTGAGTGACATGCATGTCACTGACCTCTGATGCCTAAAGTTCCCTCTGAGGGACATATATATATTTAATTACCTATGTGTGTTAACGATATCTGCATTGCACATGTTGTCTATATAAACACCAAGCAACAAGAAAATCATACAAAAAAAAATTATTTTTCACTGGATCATAATTCAGGCGGTAAAGGGTTAATGAAATCATTCGACTTTTTTGTAGTGTCTCGAACACGGGACATGCGGCATAGATAGTAGCATTATACCATGTGCCGTACACGGCACATTGGGCATAGACATAGACAGTTACATTGAAATATACGATATCTATGAAGTTTACTGGAATTTTCAGCTAGAAAGTACGATGATTCTTTATCGTGGTACTTTGTTGCAGGTTGCAGGTCAAAAATTATTTTAGCAAACATTATTATTCAATCTTATTACTGAAGTTTATAGTGATTTAGATACTTATGATGATGACGACAGCTTCGCCCCTGATAATATCATGCCAACCACTGGAATTAGTAAGGTGCTATTTGTAATGTCAAAGTTTGTCTTATAATTACTGAGGTGATCATATGATCTCTATACTAATAAGTAAATATGAATAATAAATAATAAATTCTGTAGTTTCTGTATTTACTTCATTGTAAATCTTGGCTAATATGTATATAATGTACATATTTTTCTTTTCAGATGACAAGCGAAATTATTATTATTATTATAATTATTATTATATAAGAAAGTTTTAGCCTTCCTCTACCACGACAGAGATGTTCCAAGAGAGGAAGGATGAAGGCACCAATTAGTATGGAGTTGAGGGAACGCGGAACCTATGCACAAGGTGCATAGAAACAGTAAGCTAGGAAAGAAGTTCATGAAACTACAAAAAGTTACAGAAGACAGTGGTAGGTGCTGAAGAACAGGACAGCAGTGAATTGAGAATAAATGGTCCGTAACAAAACAAAAACCTAATCCATTTGAACAAAAAGAAGGCCTACCTAACCCTCAGCTCGGGCCCTCATATAATTCCCCTGGGAGCGCTAATTCCCATAGATACAATAGTTGCATCCCCCTGAGGGGATGACAAGAGAAATACTCCTAAATTGGGAAACGATGAAGCTCAAACGGGCACCATTCTTTCAGAAACTGATGAATCTACGAATAACTTCACAGGTGAAATATACTCTATGGTAGGCCAATGCTGAAATCAATGCTCTAAAATCGGCAATTTGCAAAAACAGTGGTCGACTTGAGCTGGAAAAAACACGACTCAAATTTCAGAGTTTGCTAAAGCAACTTTGGAATGTGAAGGCATTTTGTTACTGATGAAATATTTCTCAGAATTTTTTATGATGAAATTTTGAATGTTGTCGTCAACCAATCACTCATTTTTCATTTTCTAGATATGGCCATAATAAATTCTTCACTCTTGTACTGCAAACACGCAGATGCTCTTTCAATAGCAAAAAAAAATAAATTTCATCTCTCGCTTCCTTCAAACTGTATCTTGCATTCTCATTCACGAAATGAGGGAAGGTATGTCAGTCAGTCAAGCAAGGTAGAGTATCACTAAAGCTATCAAAAATAATAGAAAAAGAGATTGTGCTCGCTTTCCCTCCTATGAAATTTGGCTAGATGCCATTGCCTATGTTTCATATACTGCAGAAAAGCAAAACCGGTGTAAAAATGGGTCTTGATCAGTAAAGACACAAGTGTAACACAAAAAACGCACAACAAACCTTTTCTTTGGTAAGCACCAAAATTGTTTTGCTTCATTTCATAAAAACATAACTATCGTAAACAGAAACTATAGTGAAAAGTTCTTCACACTAAGATCTTTAATAATTAGCATCAATTTTATGTTGCTTTCATTTTCGTATAACCAGCGAGGCAAATAACATGGAAAGGATTTATTGGTTTATTTTCTCAGTTTCTCACTATTGAAACTCATTTAAATTTCCGCCAAAATGCATATATATTTACTGCTGAAAGTTTGAAGAGCTCTAAAAAGAAAACGCATGAGCTATTGTTACAGTTGCTCTAATAAAAATGAAAAACCGACCCACTCGGTAACATGTGAAGTGGTGTTGCTAGTGACGATTGTACCGAATTCGGCACAAAAATTTTTTTCCATCATTTTTGAAAAAATGCAAAATTTTGCATATGTGCCTTTTATTACACTCCATGTACAGTTATAAAACGTGTTTTAAAAAAATTATTGTCTCGTGTAAAATAATTCAGGCAGTAAAGGGTTAACACAAGTTAATGAACTGAAAATTCAACAGCCGTAAATTTGATGAGTTTCAAGTTGCTTCAAGTGACACCTACCGTAATTTCTTGATTTCAGGGTAATTTGAGACCCAATTCTAAAGCAACAAATTGATGGACTCGCAACGAGTCAAAACTAAAGCACAATAAATTACAAGCCAAAATACAATGCCTACGACATTTAGATCATTTCAAGTACTTCATGAGCAAATGAGAGGAGTACGCCGCCAAGCCCCCGCCATTAGGTCCTGCAATCCAGATAATACTACCTGCCGTTCCAGAAAGGATCGTTTGCAAGAACCCAATATCGATCGCGTAGAATATCGCTCAAGCGTATGAACAGGATATTATCTGTAAGTTGTCCCGGCAAATACCACACATAGATGTGATGCATAATCTTGCTTATTAGAATAACACGTTTGTGCAACTTTTACGGGCAGAAAGCAGAGGATGCGTCAATACTCCATTCAAAATGTCAGGCGAGTTGCGATGCGTACCTCCCAGGCAGTAAGCCAAAATACTCTTTGTGCGACAAATATAAATTCCTGCTTAACCAAAACTAGTATAAAATAAAAAGCCTCAGGTCAAAAACTAACAGCTACGAATAGCTAACTTATAAGCATAAGTTAAATCGGCTTTCTTTTAACAAGAATGGCGGCTTAATTCGGGACGAATACCGATCGCCTCTCGGTACTGACGCTACAAGGTCCAACACCACCAAGGCGACGCACTTTATTCAACAGCTTATATCAGAGCAACTACGCAATAGAAAAACGTAAAAATACACATATACATCACAATTATATTATTACGCATATAATTCAAGTAAAAATGCAATATACGATACAAAGAGAAAAAATAATGGTCAGGAACTCACCACCACACCAATCGAGTCGAGCCGAAGCGCAATAGTGACGCTGAGAGCGCTTGGCTAGACTAGAGAGCGGCGCGCTACAGCCGCACAAGCTCTTGGAAGTTTGGCACAAACCTCCAAGACTCAGCACGTTTGGCATGCCGCATACAAGCTCATCAAACGACACCAATATAGGGAAATTTCCCTACGCCACTGAAGCCGGGACAATACTTGCGGGATAACCGAAACTTAGCACAACTACACGTGCTGAGAATGATATTGCTATTCGAACAGCGATTCCTCTTTATCCAACAGGTAATTTGAATTCTGTAATGCTGAAGTTATTGGTATTTTCATACACACCGTCTAAATACAAGGTCTGAGGTAGCAGTAAATAATTTGGTCAAATCTGACCGACGTATTCGAACACATTGCTCGGTGATGTCATACTTGAAAAATCTTATCATATACGGTACCATTTGATATTAAAATAGCACAATTGAAACTGAAGAGAAATTGATGACTTCGTTCAAAATCAACAAGCAGCTGAGACAGACTATTATTCTACTTCCAATAAGCTATACTATTTTCAAAGGCACTGCAGCACCTAGTACGATCCTAACCAAGAGGTAGCGAAGCACACCTTCAATATTACGGAAAATTTTCTTCAGGCACGTCACTGTTAGAATTACGATCCAAACTCTCCACAGTTTTCAGTAAAAGTAACAGAAAATATATACGACTCACCTTTTACTTCTTTTTTGAGGGCATCTGCACTGATGTCTGCCATGATGTCTACACTGAACGAAACCAACTTGTGGAATGAAACTGCCTGAGTCTGCGAGCAGTTCTGCTCCTTTTTACCCTATACCGAAAGATGGCTTTAGCATACATTACATTACCGAGAAGATAAGTATCTTTTAAGACCATTTAAAAAGGTAATATTTATACATATTTTGAACTTATCCATTGGAGATGATCATTTTCTTTATGTTTTCATTGCTAAAAATTTGAATAAAATTCATGTTTCTGGCAATTTTCATAATTAATCATATTTATTTCGAGCGTACGCATATTTCATCGCAATTCAGCAATTAAAATTTTCGAACGTGTGTACAATTTGATGTTATAAAATTGTATGTTTTGACTAAAATGAGCTATTTAATAGAACAGAGCATTCTAATTCGCCCGTTTGCAACCCTGCCACAGGACTCAAAATGGCGGGGCTCAAGTTATCTGGAACATGCATAGGAATGAGTCTTTGAGTATTTAGCTTGATGTAATTGTTTCGTTATTTCAGCTATATTTTATAGCTAGATTAACTGAGTCTGGATATAACATATTAGATGTTCTTAATTTAAATATTCATCAAGCATTTAAAAGAAGACGATTTTTTTCTAATTTCGCGCGGGAGTTGCCAACGATTGCATTACCGCTGGAACAACGCGCCTCTGCCCATGCCTGGGTAGAATCCAGGGACAAAGATATTTCATGCGAATGAAAGCCAAATTAACGACACACCTTAACATTTTACTTTTAAATTGGATCAAGTTCTGAATTAAATTAGTCTTTATAAGTTTCGAAAGCTCTATATACTGCGCTTTATGCGTCAATTTATAAATGCACCATTGGTATTACCATTTGAAACCGCGACTGGTTCTCACCAATAAAAGGCCTGTGTGGACGCACGATGAGCATCAGGAAACTTATATGAGCGACAAAAAAATTAATGTTGATCATATTTTACGTTGTTTCCATTTTATTTTGGCTCATTTATTCGGCATTTACTTTGTTCAGTGAGCTCTTAAGACCTTTGTCCTCTTTTGTTATGGCTCTAACGAAATCAAATGCTTAAGAAAATGATGATCACTGTCAAAATTTGGTTATTACTTATGCAAGATTTATTAAACGTTAATTAATAATGACTTTTATCAAACCAAAATTTTTCAAGATCTGCTTTAGGACTCAAATAAAACTTTGACTTGCTCGTATTGAACTAAACCATGAAGTAATAAGTGAGACTACAGAAAACGGAGAAGCGTGACCGCTGCCCCCGCCAGCCTTCGAGTACATTCCTAAGAACACGACTGGGAGTGAAGTTCACGCACTGGAGCCATGGTATACCATGACTGGAGCAGCCTTTCTGCCATTTCGCAATTCACCCTGACATGATGAAGGTTGCGTTTTCGTGTCTTGGATATAATTCTAAAGAATATTTTAACTTCAATTAAATTATATTGTAGTGTTTCACACGGAGTATGCCTGGAACGAAACATTTAGCATGTCTGACTCTTGTTTCCATTAAGTTGAAAATTCAAGCTGTGGCTTAAAAATTACACTTTTTATTTTCCAAGAAATACATTAATAATGAAGGTATTAACTTATAACAGATGATGCAAATACATTTTTTTGAAAAAATATTTTACCGACTTTAATCCACTTTTCTTACTTTTTTGGAATACCAAAAATTTTGCGTCCACAATCTGATAAAACAATATATTTAACTCAATGAATCGATTTAGTAAAATATCCTTCAAAATGAGGTGAAATGAAGGTATACATAAATTAGGTAACAAGCGCATAAAAAACATCAAAATACACCGTATGATGTGGCGGTAAAGTTTCCTGTCCCAGTGAAGGGTTACGCGCTAGTCTTCCTCGTTCGCACGGCACTTGGTCTGCGCCGAGCACCGGACTGCGTCGTGATCCGAGTCATTTTAAAGGTTGAATAATTGTCCAGAGTAGACGCAAATATAACACTGGCAAATGAAAGTCAATCCTCTAGATATAAAACGTGTGAAATTCATGAGCATCATAAAATTTGAAATCCACGAAATAATTGACCATAAGTTGACTTGGTGCCAACTCAATTTGAGCATCCCGTTTCCGCCCTTCAGACGGTGCTCAGTAAAGGATGCTTTATTCCAATCAACCAAGCCTGACACACATCGTTTCGTGCATCGATTTTTTAAATGCCTTATGACTAACATCGGGACGCAATGACGGTTACTCCCGGTCATGCCGGTACCAATTTGTGACACCTGAGTGTAGTGGGGAATTGTGGCCGAGTCTTCCCTTTTCTCAACGGAGAGAAATCACCGCGCCGGCGCTGGGATTCGAACTTCCGACACGTTCTCGTAAAGAGCGCTTTCTCAACCACTCGGCCACGGTGACAGTACAGGAAGTAAACCTTCCATCTGACATGGACCTGCATTCGCAGCTCCAATAAATCCAAGACCAATGGTCCAGAGACGTGTCTTTGCAAATTTTCAAGTTTACGTGTGATAAAATTTTTCATGATTTTTTACGGTGTTGAGTAAAACTTAGTAAACGCTCTCCGCTACAGAAGGGAAGTCAAATCAGGTTGATGATATAAATATGTTTTCTCTAAAAGTATACGGAGTTTTTTATAACTGAGTGTAAACTGGCGCTTTTGCTGTAAAAAGTTTAAGAACGAGAAAGTCGAACAATAAAGATTACAAGAAATGTGCATAAATGCACTGAGTGCATGTGTATTCAGAAAATGAGCTATCTTTTGAAATCTTTCAAAATCTAAATTTTTCTTGAATTTGATTATGCAAGGGGTTCCCTCCTTCTCATATACGATAGCTTATATCGACGAAAAATCGAATCTAATGAAACAATGCAGTTGGTTTTTCTCGTCAACCTATACTGAAGATTGAAACAATTTCTAGATGCGATTCAACCCTATTTCATATTAATGTATAACAAATTAACAATATTCAATACTTCTAGGGAATAAGTTTTACAACAACACTTTTTTGCGTTACTATCAAAGCATATGCGAATACCATTACTGCGCGTGAAAGTATACCCAAGTCAACTCATGGATCGAAAATGGTTACATATACCTATATGGTCGTGCTGGCATTCCTGCGCATGGGTGCAAAGAATGGGTACAAAAGCGAAGGTGAATAGGACCCTGTCGATATTTTCTGGGATGGTGCTTTCCATTTTCGAACTAACTCAGGGGGCTGGGAAAGGTGCACCCATGCGTTTCTACAACCTAGTGGTCATAAACAAACTAAGGGTCAAACAACCTACTGGTCATTATTGAGTACATAACACTTCTGTCACAAAAGGTTAATTACTATACCAAATTGAAGTTCGTTACAAGAAAGCTCCCAATAGCACCGTCTGCACTCTATTATTTTATTGAATACTTCCTGCTAAATTCAAACTGAAGAAACAAGAATGACAAATAAGTGCACATGTCTAAACGCAAAATGAAGTAACTTTTAATGAAATTTCTAGAGGATGCTCTAAAAGCTATTAAAATAAGTCACCCACGAGTACTAATATCTAAACTAATGCATTGTAATCGTTTTTGGCAGTGATTCTACTAATTTATTGCTTGTGCAAATAAATTTTGGCCGCTCAAGGCTTTCATGAAGAGGCGCCGATAGGCGATTTTGATTGACACTGAACTTGCAGATTTTTATGCACTCTAAAAATGACAACAATTTAGAGAACAATTTATTTACCAAAAGCGATAAAGTAGAACATTGTTTCTTAATTTAGTCTAGTACAATGGTCATATTTGAGTATAGCTACTTGTGAGCCCGAATAAGTTCAGTGACTTCTAACACAACGCTATGGGATATAGCTTGGAAGAACTTCGTGCTTCACTCACGAAGCCATCGTTTCTGAAGAATGCCCTAAAAAAATGTGATGGAGTGTTCTAGCCTTGAAAATTGTGAACAATTTTCTCATTTGCGTAAAGTGGCAGAAAAGATGATGATTAGCGACATCCTCTTTCATCAAAGGCAAGGTGCTTGAGCTATATGAAGTTCAAAAATATTTATTAGTTATGATTATTAAGTTATGATTGTGAAAATAAATATAATGAAAAAAAGTCGGTGGGTTCTTTTTTGATATTTTTGTGATTTTCGTGCAAATCTAGAGTTCGAGAATACTGCCTGGGAAGATGTGTATATGCACCATCAACTTTCACAGTTTCAATTTTTGCTGGTACTGTAGCATTTTTATTGGCGTTAATTTTTCTTATAACTATCCCTGCCGAGACAATGCAGATTTCATCACTAATTATAAATCTCATCTATTATTAAGCTGATTTATGTTGGATTAACAATGTTTCAAATGTATAAGACGTATAAATGAGACGTTTGTAGTTAATTTTCAGATTACCAAGATAAAGTATTTCTAAAGGAGTAAATGCACGTATCGTCGAGGCAATAATGCTCTACCAATGCAACTTCCTTATAACCGTGGCTCTTGTCCCACTGTGTTTTGTATTTTTAGTAAACTACATCAAGATCAACTCACATAACATATTCTTTTGGATTGACCCGCGATGTGGCACAGGTGAGACACGTATCTTCAATTTAATTGGGCTTAGATATTTGAAGCTTCTCTTAATGTTAAACGTATGTATGAATTAAGAACCCTCAGGCAATTGTTTACCTATGTGTTTTTTTTTGCATCATGCGTTTAGACATGAATCAATTCTCAGCTTTCCTATGCTGTAAGTTTGGGTTTTCAATTTGCTTCTCATAAAACTCTTCCAAAGGAATTAATCTTGAAAATCTGTTTAGATTGTCTGAAAAATCTGTTTGATGGATTATACAGCTTGTTCGATTGTAGATGCAAGAATGCAAAATGAATACAATATAAGTGAAAATTATTCAACTTCACTCGTGCTTTATAGATATGTACTGTGAAATTTTTAATTAGAGAGGTAATTAATTCTTCATATAAACAGTATCACTATGAAATGAAACTAAATAAAGAACAGTTGTTCTTGGCCCATGGTCTACGACTTAAAGTTAAATCCTGAACACACTTTGACCCAAGATTGAAACATGAGTGTTCTTGCTTCATGGGTCAAGACCCAAAGATGGTTCTCAACCCACATTAATTCAAGTTTAAAGAATGGGGTTTTGACTCAAAGTTAGGCCCGCAGCCCTTTTTTACCCAAGTCTAAAAAAGCAGAAATTTATAATCCATGGATTACGGTCCAAAGTTGGGTCAGTCAGCTGTCTGACAGATCAAATGCAAGTTACAAGCTTTTGTTTACAATCATGTTTAAGGAACTACTATTCATAACCATTTTTACCAACATTATTATTAAGGAATAAAATGACCATTAGGTAAGGATTTTCACGGTGAGGAGCAAATTATTAAGTTTCCTATTGTAAGGATCTGCCAGGCACATTTCCTCATCTCTGTATTTATTGCTCACTAGACCATCTCAAACTCATTAATACAGGTTGCTGTTTACCTATTTTTTGGCTCTTATGTTTCGTAAAATGAATATCTTAAACAATTTTATTCCCCGTAGAGTGTGTGGGAATTTATTCATTTAATTGCATTCCACCATTACTGAGTAAATAAAGTGAATTGAATTATGCCCTGTCTTATTGAGAGAACAAAATGTGAACAGTGACTGGAGAGAGATGTATTATGTTTTTCCAAAAAGATAATACATGAGATGTATTACAAAGCATTGGCTTTAAAAAGTTCTTAATATAAAAGTCCCTAATTTGTAGACGAACAGTTGATAGACAAAATCAAGAGGAAGGTCAGGTTAGTAAAGATGTATCTACAAAGCTTCTCCTTGCACAGACCAACACGACTGCCTCAAGACGTACATGGCGGGGCCAGTCAACGCCATGTCTCGTGAATTCCAGCATCTACTCCAGGAAGAGTACCTGGAGCCTCCCCCACACGACTACTACACGGACGGCTTCAGCATCTACACCCCTGTCTGGAGGAAGTTGGTAGACTGGTGAGTAATTCTCCGCCGTTGATTTCTCATTGATCTCTTGTATAAAGTATGAGACCGTGGTAGAGGACACAAAGTAAGAAAGCAGTTTGTTTGCGACGAAGTTGATATATGAAATGGGTATCACTCACGTAAATAAAGTATGAAACCGTGGTATAAGAAATGAAGAAAGAAAACAGTTTGTGGCTAACAAAGTTAATCCATGAAATGGGTGACGTGGATTTTCAAAATGTCATCACATATAGATCTTTAGTTGGGCTTACACTGCCAAGGTTACTTTTTGACTTCGATTTGTTTGTTTAAAAAGCGAAAAAAATCATGAAAATGGATTTTATTTGCTGTTGATTAAAGTTTGAGAGGGCCTATAAAATACGGGTAAGAAATAAAAAAAGACAGTGACAGATCTTAGAGAAGAATACTAGAATACCTTGGAGGTCAGTCTCCAATATGTTGGCGTTTGAGCTCAAGCTTCTGCGGTAACCGTTGATATTGGTGGAAGTACATAAAGAGTGGAAATATATCATTCCGCTCTTTAAATTAAACGATTGACATGTTAGTAGTTAGAAGCTAGCTTTTCGTGTATATGTCAACAAGTGCCCCAGTAACTAGCTCGACGATATTGATTTACAACACAATTTACAAAACTTCCTTCATAAATAATGCGTGCCCAAGATTATCCAGAGTCAGAAACGAGAAAGGAATATCTCACAAAGCTAACTAAATCTTTTGAAACACCTACATAAATAGAGAAAAATAAAAATATTTGTTATGCTGATGAGCCAGTATCTCGATGATGTTTACCATGTACTAATAATATTGATTAGCAATCTAATAAATTTCTGTATTGTTTACCGTCAGGGGATTGTAATAGTTAATTATACAAAATTATTCTGAAACTAAATGAAGATTTTAGTGATTTTAGTGATCGCTGGGGATTTTGAGACACAAAGATTGCGAATAAAGAAACTTATAGTGTAGCGAGTTACGCAAGCGCCCAAATCAAGAATTTGGCAGTTCAGGTAGATGTCTTAGTGCTTCCTGCGTATAAATGTTCTCATCTACTTTCTGTTTCTGAAATTTACACAGACATTACGATAATAATGGAAATAAATGATGTCAAAAAGTAACAAGTCACCAGTTGATGCAAAAAAATAGTATTTAAAGCAAAAACGAAAGCTACTGGCTTAGCTTTTTTGCACTAACTCCTGTTACATATACACTAAGAATGTATAACGCACAGCAAATTATAGCACGTACGCATACTAACAAAAATTGTGATCGAAAAAGAAGCTGAGTGCAGTAATGAAAAGATGTATTCCGTAGTTACTCTTTCAGCATGCATTGCAGCGCACAGTTATTGTTGAAACGTAAAATGATGTGAAACTTTGGTCTTTAATTACTTCATTAATTGAATGATTTTCATGCTCTGTGGAAATCTGTTCCATAGTAAGACTCCGGTTATCCTAAAAATACTTTTTCTCAAAGAAAGATGAACAATATCTTACTAAGAATTCACATCTCCGATTAGCTTTAGAGTTATACGCTCGCGTTCGACTGAGTCGAGATCGAGCAGCTGAGAGAGCATTGCATTCTTTGATCGATTTCACTGTTTTTGCTAGAGACAAGAATAAGATCTGTTGGATAAAGTACGGGACTGCTGAATGTGAAACGGAAATATAGTTTGTTGAGTAAAGTGTGGGGCTGCTGAATATGAGACGGAAATATGTATAGTTTGTTGAGCGAATTATGGGTCAGTTGAATAAAAGACGTGAAGAAGATCCTTAGAATGCAGCATGCTTGGGATTGTCGGTTGACTAAGAAAAGTGAATGAGACGCGCTGCATATAGTATGAGGCTGTATTTGAGATCTAAATAATATTTGCTGAAAAAGAGACATAATCATGTAAAGTACGGGATAGGCTGCTTCCATAAGCAATTTATGACAGGTACTGATTCGTCGAATAAAGTTGAGCAAGAGACCTGATGATGTAGAATGTGAGACAAGTTGATATAAAACGATAGATAATTTAGAAAGTATTCACATGTGATTTAACCTAAATGTCGCCCCCTTAATACAATGACTGCGACGTGCGCCCCCGGTGGTACACGGAGGTAATTTTCATAATGCCCCTGACAGTCCAGTAGTTGCAAACTCAATTTTCATAAATGCTTAATCAAAGCTAAATGAAGGCACGATCCAGTTCATGTTTGGTATTTTCAGAATAGTTGACTACAATTGATTTTTAAATTTGAGTTCGGCATTGAAATTAATATTTAGTAGTCGCAGTCAAAGTCTTAAGATCAGGATGATCTTAAGACTTTGACTGCGACTACTAAATATTAAGTGCTTCTTGGCCAAGACATTACGTCTCTAGGCATAATTCTCTTTGCAGTGTTTCCTACCTTCTTCAACATTAGCAAGTTTCTCGCTGCATAAAATCAGGTACACAGACGACAAATGGTCAAAAACATTATATGGAATAATTTTGTGGAAAGTTTTCCATAAATTTTTGATAAATTTTCTAATTTATGTGAACAATAATGTCAGCTTTGCTCGGCATTTCGCAGGTATGCGGTACAGGAGCAGCTCAAAGAAGTATGGGAGAGTCAGGTGAGAGTAAATATATATGTTCATAAAGACATGGCCTTTATGATTTTTCGTAACGTTCAACACGTATTATCCCTTGTGCCTGGCACATATTCTCCATGATTTTATTTCACAAGCAACACTTATTTCTCCTTAATTATGTATGACACAGCAATCGTGATTTTTCGTGACTTTCAACATGTTTCTTACAAATGCCTGGCATACATCCTCTACAATTTTTTATTTACAACACGTATTTCTGCATGCACTTGACATAGCTCCATGCGATTTTTCTTGACTTCCAACACGTATTTCCTCCTCGTGTTTGACACAGCCTTCATGATTTTCTCCCTTCCAACACGACTTCCTCCTGTTCGGTTTTACGAATTCCCAACACGTGTTCTTCCTTATGCTTAACAAAACCTCCACGATTTTTTCAGTTCCAACCCGTCTTCCTCCTCGTGCTTGGTATAGTTTAACTCTCCTATTCCTCAATACGTGTTTTTTTTGTGATTGACTTAGCCTCCAGGATTTTTCTAAATTCCGACATGCCTTCTTCCTTTGAGCTCAATATATGTTTAGTTCTGTGATTGCCCAACACGCGATTTTCTTTGTTTTTGCTCAAGCTTCTCGATTTTTTAACCTTTAACACGCCTTTATTTTCGTGCACGGCAAATTTTAACTCTAATATTCCCCAATACGTGTTCTTGTTTATGTTTGACACAACCTTTATGATTTTTTCATCTCCAACACTCCTTCCTCCTCGCGCTCGGCATATTTTAACTCATTTTCCCCAAGGCGTGTTCTTCTTTATGCTTGGCACAGCCTCCGGGATTTTTTCGCTTGCAAAACACCTTTCTCCTAGTACTCATCTCTCGATCCGATTTCCCATTACGTGTTTTTGTTTATGCTTGACACAGCCTCCAGGATTTTTCGTGGAGATAGGCGCAGTGGACGGGGAGTTCATGAGCGAGACATTATACTTAGAGAGGAACCTGAGCTGGACCGGCCTGCTGGTGGAACCCGACCCTCGGTCTTACGCCCTCCTCAGGGGCATGAAGAGGAACGCGTGGACATCTCCCCTCTGTGTCAACATGGACTTTCCTTCTTTGGTTAGACTACCATCAAGTAATTTTTTACTTGTTTAGACCACCATCAAATAATTTTTTGCTTGTTTAGACTGCCATCATCTACGTTTTTGCTTGTTTAGACCATCATTGACAACTTTTTTGCTCAATTTAAGGTTAGACCGTTGTCAACTAATTTTTTGCCTTATTATATATGCCGCGATCAACTACTTTTTCCTTGGTTAAACCGTCGTCAACAACTTTTTTGCTTGGTTAGACCGCCATCTACTACTTTTTAGCTTGGTTAGCCCGCCATTAGCTACATTTTTTGCTGTAATGTACAGTTGGACTTAGAGTTGTACCACGTCGTCTTATGTAAACCGAAATATAAACGGATAAAAAGTTTTGGTTTTTCATCTAATGCGATGCTCGTATCAAGATATGAATAACAGGAAATCATTGGGAATGATTTTTATCCGCATAAGTTGAGGTTTAGACAATGATGATGCAGTACGGCCCAAGCATATCCACTGCATCCTCATTCTTTAATGTCATATAATTGCTTTTTAATGATTCAATTCTTTCAGTGTGGTTACCGTGTACTTTTGTTGGGAAAAGAAGTCATTTTGAAGGATTCAATTCTTTCAGGCTGGTTAGCGTGTTCTTTCGATAGAAAAAAGTCATTTTTAATGATTCAATTCTTTCAGGGTGATTGCCATGTTCTTTTGTTGAGAAAAGAAGTTTTTTTGAAGGATTCAATTCTTTCAGGCTGGTCAGCGTGTTCTTTCGATAGAAAAAAAGTAATTTAAATGATCCAATTCTTTCAGGCTGGTCAGCGTGTTGTTTTGTTTGGAAAATAAGCAATTTTGAAGGATTCTATTCTTTCAGGCTGATCACCTTGTTCTTTCGATGGGAAAGAATTCGTTTCAAAATTCTTCTCCCAACAGCATGTCGACCTTGGTAGAAAAATGGTTACCGACTCGGCAAGAGTATCTGTCATTGCATTCGGTTAAATATGAGGTATTTAAACACGTAATGTTGAATATCTAGTGTATCAGCTTGATTGAAATGAAAATTATTTATATTTTGATGCTACATTGCTTAGGGGCGCAATTAAAGCAGACTGCCGATATCGGTTAGTTACATTTGACAATCGCATGCTGTGGGGAGTGTTGAATTACTTGTGAGCAATTTTGATGCAATTTTCAGAGTAGGAAACATTAACTAGACTATAGCCTTGATTAGGTATTCACAAAAATTGAGTTTGTGACTGCTGCCCGGTCAACAGCAATATGAAAATTTGCTCCGTGTACAGCAGCGGCTCGCGTTTCGGTCAAAGTTTTAAACACTGAGGAAATTTTAAGCATGAAATGTAATAATAATTATGTTAATTGTAAGCGATTTAAGAAAAATATTAAATTTTAACTACGAATATTGAAAATACTGAATTTTTCATTACATATCAGAGAAAATATCTTAATAAAGTTTTAAGGACAATATTCGTGCGAAGTATAAAGCCGAAATTTCAAACATTCAAAACACGTTTCATTTTTCTTTCTTTTCTTTCTTTCTATCTTTCTTTCTTTTGAACTGACCAAAGAGCGTTCTTAAATACACATTAGTACGATTTGAAGCCAGTTTTCATTTCTATTACCAAAAGTCTAACTGTCCACAGTTCTGTTCTTATATTTTCTTTACGCTTATGATGCATTAGTATTTTCTACGAAAAACAAAAAGAATTTTTAGTTTGTCTTGCGCAGTTTTTAAAATTTTTGACGGGCTTTTTTCATTATAATGCAGTTTTGAGTAAATGATGAATTTGAAACAATCGAAATTTTGAGCAAATCATAAATTTAAGGAGTGCAATTTTGAGTAAATCATAAATTTAAAGAGTGCAATTTTGAGTAAATCATAAATTTAAAGAGTGCAATATTGAGTAAATCATAAATTTAAAGAGTGCAATTTTGAGTAAATCATAAATTTAAAGAGTGCAATTTTGAGCAAATCATAAATTCAAAGAGTGCAATTTCGAGTATATCATAAGTTTAAAGCAAACGCAGTTCTAAACAAAATTCGACAGCAATTATAGTCTTTTTCAAATAGCAAACGATTGAAATGCCGTTTTGCCTCTTAAAAAACCAGCAAACGCGTTCCAGTGACCGTTTTTCGACGATGTTTAGAATGTATAACCCACACCATTTATTTGAAAAAATAACAATAAGAATTTATCTTAAACAATAATAATTCATTTCTAACAGTAAGAATTTATTTTAAACGATAAGAATTTGTTTTAAACAGTAAGAATTTATTTCAAACGATAATAATTCATTTCAAATCGTGTTCTATGTTTTCTTCCGACTCCAAGAATAGGTACTGGCTCCGGACACTGGAGGAAGATCTACCTCGTCACTTCCAGCAAATCCTGCTAGCCAGGAGTAAACTCAGTTCAGAAACCATGATTGGGGTGAGAACTGGGGCCAGAGACCTTGATTGGGGTGAGAACTGGGGCCAGAGACCTTGATTGGGGAGAGAACTGGGGCCTGAAACTATGATTGGGGTAAGAACTGGGCCTGAAACTATGATTGGGATGAAAACTGGGGCCTGAAACTATGATTGGGGTGAGAACAGTGGGCCTGAAACAATGATTGGGGTAAGAACTGGGGCCTGAAACTATGATTGGGGTGAAAACTGGGGCCTGAAAATATGATTGGGGTGAAAACTGGGGCCTGAAACTATGATTGGGGCGAGAACTGGGGCCTGAAACTATGATTGGGGTGGGACCTTGGGCCTGAAACTATGATTGGGGTGAGAACTGGGGCCTGAAACTATGATTGGGGTGGGACCTGGGGCCTGAAACTATGATTGGGGTGAGAACTGGGGCCTGAAACTATGATTGGGGTGGGACCTTGGGCCTGAAACTATGATTGGGGTGAGAACTGGGCCTTGAAACTATGATTGGGGTGGGACCTGGGGCCTGAAACTATGATTGGGGTGAGAACTGGGGCCTGAAACTATGATTGGGGTGGGACCTGGGGCCTGAAACTATGATTGGGGTGAGAACTGGGGCCTGAAACTATGGTTGGGGTGGGACCTGGGGCCTGAAACTATGATTGGGGTGAGAACTGGGGCCTGAAACTATGATTGGGGTGGGACCTGGGGCCTGAAACTATGATTGGGGTGAGAACTGGGGCCTGAAACTATGATTGGGTTGAGGACTGGGGCCAGAAACCATGATTGGGGTGAGAACTGGGGCCAGAAACCATGATTGGGGTGAGAACTGGGGACAGAGACCTTTATTGGGGTGAAAACTGGGGGCAGAAACCATGTTTGGGGTGAGAACTGGGGCCAGAAAGCATAGATACGAGAAATTGGGTCTTTTTTCAAACAATTTGAAGACGATCTTTGGGTTACCCCAGCATTGTATAGCTAAAATTATGATCAGTAACTCAATTAATACGATGCTGGATTCACGTTACAATAAACAAAATTACGAGTTGTTTTCTTATTCTTTTCTTTGTCTAATTTCTATTCGCACGAGTTCAGGTTCGCACGAAAAGTGGTCGTGTACCTCCAAGGTACGCTGTGCGTCACCATGGTCAAGCTGGTTTGATTCTTTATTTATTTAAATCTATTTTTCTCTATTCAACACGTATTAATTCTTCAAAGAGCATTGATTCTTTTTTTTCAATTCTGGTTCGATCCGTACGCCATGGATTCTCTTTTCACACAACATTGATTCTGTTCCAATAATCTTTGATTTTCCCCCCATTTGATATGATTTTTTGCCCATGTTGCATCCATAGTGGAGACATAAATGCTACTATATAATCTCCCAATTGCAGGATACACAATTTCATCAATTACGTGCTCGTTACTAATCAATCCACCAAGTAAAATTACACAGTTGCTTTCTCGGTTTGTCCATCTCTCTGTCACACTTTGAAGGATTTACATAGGGCGTATATTGGTACTAGGAGGGATATGCTTAATGACCACACCTGTGACACGCCCTGATTACATGATTTTTGTGCTTTATCGAACGTTATACCGGCTTGACTGGAGGTAACCGTCATTTCGTCCTGGTAGTAGTTATAAGGCATTCGAAAAACCAATGTACAAGGCGATATGTATCAAGCTTGTGTGGAATAAAGCATCCTTTATCCGTCCTGGTGTTAGTTATAAGGCATTCGAAAAACCAATGTACAAGGTGATATGTATCAAGCTTGTGTGGAATAAAGCATCCTTTATCCGTCCTGGTGTTAGTTATAAGGCATTCGAAAAACCAATGTACAAGGTGATATGTATCAAGCTTGTGTGGAATAAAGCATCCTTTATCTGTCCTGGTGTTAGTTATAAGGCATTCGAAAAACCAATGTACAAGGTGATATGTATCAGGCTTGATTGGAATAAAGCAGCCTTTGATAAAGTTGATGGTTCACACCAGGACGACGAGAGAGGCAGCACCATCTGGGTGCTGTGCGCCCCCCTCACGCCGTTGCTGCTGGCGGGGAACTTCACGCAGGTGGACCTGCTTTCCATCGCCACGGGGCACGACAGGGACGAGGAAAAAATTAAGGACGTCCTCAGCAGTAAAAAAATTGACGTGAAAGTAAGCACACTGCCGTGAAGTTGTTGATGTTCTAAGAAAAACGTCTTGATAAACAATTATCAAACGTGTTTATAAATTTTTGACAAAAATTTGACGTGAAAGTAAGCACACTGTCGTGAAGCTGTTGTTGTTCGAAAAAAAAAACGTCTTGATAAACAACCAAATGTTTTAATAAATTTACAGCAAGTAATCGAAGTTAAATTAAGCACACTGTCGTGAAGTTGTTGTTCGAAGAAAAACGTCCTAATAAATAAATAATCAAACGTTATAATAACTTTTAAGCGGAAAATTGACGTTAAAGTGGGTACACACTCGTCAAGTTGTTGGTTCGAATGAAAAAGTCTTGATAAATATTCAAATAAATTTCTTGGTTTCTTTTCCGCAAAAAAAAACATTCAAATAGGTACACTGTCGTGTGGTTGTTGTTGCATCAAAAAAATCTTATTTAATAGCTCTTTCATCACAATTTCGTCACCGTTGCACTATTTTTACCTTTTTATTCTTAAGATAAGAGAGACGTACCGGCTCGATGAGTGAAAGGGATTCTCCCATGCCCCATCACACCCGTTTTCCCTGTTTTCCATTGTCGTAAGAGGAGCTGCTTTGCTCTGGCTAAAATATCCTGGTTTTGGAAACCAAATGTTACTTATGTGCTCCTGAAATAATTGTTTTTGAATCTGTTTTTGTGTGTAGGGTTTCATGTTTTGAAATCCTGACGCGAAGGTAGGGAGTTCCGCTTATCGATGAGAAGGTCTTGAGTTCGCATCCACCATCCCAGTGTAGATGTAGCGCGGTACAAACTATTTTCATTTTAATCTCCCAGTTCAAATATGTCATTTTCTGTGAAACCCATCTCATACACGTACAATTACTCCCATGTATTCAACTAGAACAGTGTTTGATTTGTTTTGAATAACCAAAAATACCTGATGTCAATCTCTCCCCTATAAGTTGAAGTTTTCCTGAAATAATGTCAGAAAGCTCGAGGATCGACTGATGCTATTGAAAAAATTTTTTACTAATCGTTGTCAAAGTTCTCCTAAGATGATGCAAATAAGCTCGAGGATCGACTGATGCAGTTTTGAAAAATCAATTACTAATCGTTGTTAAAGTTATCCTAAGATGATGGCAAAAAGCTCGAGGATCGACTGATGCAATCGAAAAATCCTTTACTAATCGTTTCCAATTCCATGACAGACCCTCCTCATCCAGTACCCCACAAGTCGGTTCTACGAAAGTGAGTACCCTCAAGTCCGGGGGTACATTTTAGACATGGGCCACTCGGAGCTGCTCATCAAGTTCTACGTGAAAGCCAAACACTGCGAGTTGGTGCAGCGTGGCAAGTGCAAAACCATGAAGTACTACGACACTCTAAAGGCGTGCGAACAGTACTTTTGTCTGGGGCACATCAATGTCTGGAGCCATTACAGGAACGCTACGTTTTTTAAGCAGTGACTTTATTTTGAAAATTGTGTCTTTCTCTCTTTGTTACACAATTTGGATTTTGTTCTTTAATTAACACTTTGACCGTAATTGGTTTGAACTGAAGTTCTATGTTCAACTCAAATTTTAAAGGCAATTGTAGTAAGTAATTTTGAAAATAGCAAACCTTAACTGGATCATGCCTTCATTTAGTTTTAATTGATTATTTATAAAAATTGAGTTGGTGACTATCAGTGTGTCAACAGCATTATGAAACTCTCCTCCGTGGCCTCTGGTGGCGGACGTTGCGGTCAGTGTTATTAAAAACAGCGTCCGTCCATCCGTCCGTTCGTCTAAATCTGTATGCAGATTAGTCCGTAGCACAGATGCGCGACTTAACTACTTTGTATCAACGGAAAGACTTTCCTCTCTTAATTTGCAAACGGTTTTCGGGAATGAATTGTAGCTCTAAGTTAAAAAATAACGCTACCGCATTTGATGATGAAGCGCTAAAAGAAATTTGAAATTAGAACTATAAGTTAGTGATCTTCACTCAAAAAATCAGAAAAATTTCAAGGGTTTTTGTGACTCAAGAAACTCTGTGACGCAAAAAGAAAAACAGTTTATACCCAATAAAGTTGATATGTAAAATTTGAAACTATGTTATTTTTAATATTTTCACATCAAGGTCCTTATTCGGTAAACGTACATGGGTGTCATTACAGCCCATGACAAGGTTTACACAAAAGATTTAGAGAAAAACATAAAAATATACTCCAATGGTCATATTAGTCCAAGTTTAATAATACTTGCAAAAATATGTAATGATCAAAATTATATAGACAGGAATACATTGGTGTAAGTGAAACGCTTATGAGAAGCTAGTTGCCACTTGCATTGATATGTGAGATTAAGCTTCTGCAATACCACGGAATAATGTTGAAAATGTTGTGGGTAGAAATAAACAAACTGTTATTCAAAACTAGCAAGTATACATTGAAGAAATTCGAAACTATATTTTCGTGCCTACATTACGAAATAGTACCAAATAACTGCCTGAAAGAGTATGTTTTAAATTAAACAACAAATTTGTGTTATAAGCTATTGAAATAATTCTGACAAAAAAAGTTTATGCTTATTAAAGAAAGAAATAAGAAAGATAAACAGTTTACTTCTAATAGAAGGATACTGGAAACATGACTGGTGTTTGAAATGTCTCAAGGTAAAGTCATGAGTTGATGAATCCCAGCTAGGTGTTGAGCAAATGATTGAGACAAAAGCGTGCAAATGTATTCTCCTTGTCAAGTCCTAAGTTTGAAAATTCATACAAATTATCGTAAAAAATTATAGTTCTTATATACCGTGCTCTGCAGTTTACTAGTGTACTCCGTGGCATGCTCATCATCGATCGTCATCTTGCGTGACTTTGCAGCTTTGATATAGGATGCCGAACTTATCAAATTTACTGAATTTTTAGATTAATTTATAAATATCATAAGTTCCTTACTTGTATCTCTCGTCGATCATGTCTAATAAGTTGTCAACGTAGCCTATCGGTCCAAAGTGTGCACCTTTCCGATGAATGGAAAGATTGTCAGTTCAAATATTAGCAATGCCAGCCCGATGATTTTCCCCATTAGGAAAAGAAAGAAATTAGCCATAATTCTCCACTCCCCCCAGGTGTCGGAAATGAGTACTGCGTGTATTGAACGTGAAAGTCATTGCGTTCGGGTGCTTGTTATTACAAGACATTCAAAAAACAAATATATATGTTTGTTATAAGTTAAGTTCGGCATCCTAGTCACAGCTGCAAAGTCACGCAAGATGAAGATCGATGATGAGCATGCCACGGAGTACACTAGCAAACTGCAGAGCACGGTATATAAGAACTACAATTTTTTACGATAATTTCCGACTAAAGTACTCAAAGTTATTGCTGACATTGTAGCCCCGCTGATATCAAATATTATTAACCAGTCTCTCTTACTAGGCACTTTCCCGAACTCCCTCAAAGTTGCTAGAGTAACCCCTATCTTTAAAAGTGGTGAAAAAACCTGTGTAAACAATTATCGACCATATCTCCGTACTACAAATTATTAGCAAAGTATTCGAAGAGATTGTGTATAAAAAAGTGTACTCTTATTTTGAACAAAAATCATTTCTTTACGATAAACAATACGGCTTTCGCTCTAAAAAATCAACAACACAGGCTATATTAAATCATTTACAATTCCTCTATTCTAATATAGATGAAGGAAGGCCTGTCTTCTCTGTATTTCTTGACTTTCGGAAAGCATTCGATTGTGTGGACCATAAAATACTACTCTAGAAACTACACTGTTATGGCATTCGAGGGATTGCCCATGATTGGTTCAGATCATACCTAACAAATCGAAAGCAATACGTTGTCATTGACGACGCAAAATCAGACCCACAGACAATTAGCCATGGAGTTCCACAAGGATCTGTTCTTGGGCCTCTCCTGTTTCTGATTTTTATCAATGATATTGTAACATCTACATCATTCTTCAAATTCATACTTTTTGCCGATGACAGTACGCTTTCTGCGGTCCTTCCGAACCAAAATCCTGCTATGGTTGTGGAGAGTATAAATAATGAACTTCATAAGGTTTCATCGTGGCTCAAAGCTAATAAAATAAGCCTTAATATTGATAAAACAAATTATATTACATTCTCATACAAGAAAGATGTATCTCTCCCATGTATTAAAATTGGCGAAGGTGAAATCGAAGAAACCAACTCATGTAAGTTTCTGAGCATCATAATAGATAAACATCTGACCTTCAAAGAGCACATCACTCATATTAGTTCTAAATTATCAAAATCCATCGGAATCCAAAATAAAGTTAAAAATTTTCTGCCTGAAACAGCTTTACAAATGCTCTACCTAACGCTCATTTCTCCACACTTGCAATACGGAATAGAAGCATGGCACGGAACTGATAAAAATAAAACCAACAAAATTTTTACTCTGCAGAAAAGAGCTGTCAGAGCGGTAAAGAACCTAGAATATAATGCTCACACAAATGATTCTTTCAAAAATTTACAAATACTTAAACTTTCAAATCTTTACAAAATCTCCATCTGTAATTTCATTTACAAAACATTAAGAAATGATGGCGACAATAGCCTAAGACAATTATTGACTGCGCAAACTGGTCATCACGACCATTTAACCCGAAATAGAAGTAAATTCATGCTTCCTTATTATTCAAAGGCCCGGTCGCAACACAGTATCCTCTTCGTTGGAACCAAAACTTGGAACTCTACACCTGCGGAGATCCGTATGTAATTCGTAAAAAGTATTCAAAAGACATCTTGAGTCTCACTTCCTATCAGAATACTAGTCGTGTAAGATGACCATGGCAAATCTTGCCTCCTACATGTAACTAATGATAATGTAATAATGTAACTTGCTTTGGGTAACATAACCGATCTTCAGTCTGCTCTGTAATCGTTTTATCGAACATACTGTTAAAAATAGCCGATTTGACCTATATTGTAAAATACAGCATAAAATATCGAGTTAATTATCTCAATAATCAGTCTAATGCGAAACTAGGTTAAGTGAACTGGGTTAAACATTTTTGTACACCTTAGAATAACGTGATGATAGGATGCCCTAGAAGTCGCTGAACTGGTTCGGGCCCACAGGTAGTTATACTCAAATTTGACCATTGTACTAGACTTAAGAAACATTCTACCTCTGTATCACCTGTGGTAAATAAATTGTTTAAATTGTTTAAATATATGGAAGATAATATGTAACAGGCTTGACTGGAATGAAACATTTTTCATAAGTTTCTTTGATATAATATTGGAGATAGAGTGTTTAATATTAACTTTAAAGAGTAGTTAGTAAATCTGGTTCTTTATTCTCACCTGAAACTCATAAGAAATTTTATAATCAGTGAATGCAGGTCATTTTCCTTTTTGTAAAGCAATGTGCCCAACATACTTGAAATTATATCGCTTTCAACTAGTAATATTTAGTCTTTAGTGTGTAGTGATCGCCCTCAGCCGTACTTCAGTCTAAATTTCATAAATTATTAAAACCATCTTCTAAAAATTAAATAAAGTTAACGTAATCATTCTTAAAATTTTAGATCACTATTTTCATTCAACATTACCCTTAAATCTATTAAAATTTGACCAAAGAAATACTTAGACAAGAAAAAGAGCGGCGTTTTTACCTAGAACCATATCGCAAGTTCATCCACATCCGGAAAATTCCGGAAACGCTCGTCCGCTCAAAGCGCATATAAGGCCGGCGTCACAGGCCGAGTGGTCATTCTCTTATCGATCCCCCTAGCGCTTGGGCCCAGAGCGGGCAATTCACGCGCTTCACAAGCCTGAGCTGAACGAATCGTCTGGAGTCCTCCAACCTCCTCGGACTCTCCCCAAGAAGTCTCGCAACAAGAAGTCTCCCCAAGAAGTCTCCCCAAGAAGTCTCGCAACAAGAAGTCTCCCCAAGAAGTCTCGCAACAAGAAGTCTCGCAACAAGAAGTCTCGCCACAAGAGTCAAGTCTCGCACCCCAGCGTGCAACCTTCTCCTCAATAAACCCAATACCGGCGAGTTAAACTATTCTCTCATTTTCCCCCGGTGTTGGCTTGTGGTAATTTTTGTTGTTTCATGGATTATTTGACGCTTGAAAAATTGCGTCCGAAGACCCCAAACTCCTTCTGAGTCATGAGTCAGATTAAGTCATTAGTTTGTTAAGTGTCGCTATTCGATGGCGGCTGGTGACCTCGCCTTTGTAAAAGAACATCCTTCTTTTGAAATCAATTGAAATCAATATTCAACTTTTAAAATTATCATTCAGTTGTTTCCCCCACATAGGGAGAACTTTATACTGGTGACCAGAATTCATACCAGAGTTGATAAATAATCCAACAACTGGATTGCCGCAGCCATCATTTGGAGGTTTTTGAGCGCATGTCGAGGCTGTTGCAGCTGTTGCATGTTGAACTTTGGAGGAGGTAGTGTTCCTTTCCATCCTTTCTCTAATTATCAGTAATCAAACATAGTTTTTCCTCTCTAAAACTCTTCCCTAATAATAAGTTATTGCTACTGCAGCCTATTCTAACAAACTCTTCATGTTTTCCATTGCTACTGAAGCCACCTTTTTACAAAACTCTTCATGCATTTCCATTGCTACTGAAGCAAAACCATAGGAGTTCTTCTAGGATTATTTCCATTGCTACTGAAGCTCCTAACTAATAACCTTCGCAATTTCCATTGCTACTGCAGCACCACTGCTACTGAAGCACAAAAGTAAACAAAATGTCTGTGTGTGAAACTCTACCTTGCCATCCTGAGCAACTTACGGATATAAAAGAACGGCCGTCTGCAGACCGGTTGTCCTTTAATAGTTATCCGTATCCCATACGGGTCGGAATGCTCAGCGCAAATATTTCACCATCACTTGACTAATGTCTTTCCCGATCTCCCAATTTTTGTGTCGCCGTCTGGTCGGCGTGCTTGTAGCCTTGGGGACGCCTGAGGAGCACGCACGTAGCCTAGGGAGGCGGTACAAACGACTCACGTCGCACAATTGCCGCTGTAACCGGCATATGTGTTTTGGGAGGGAAGGAACTGATTTTGTACTATGGCATACTATAAAAACCTATACTGCGACTTCGCATCAGGTCAACACCTGTCGAGCCAACGAATTCGTACGTCTTAGTTCGCTGTGAGTTCTAAAGTCGTGGAAGTCGACCAATTCTAGATTCCCCGTTACACCGTTCAAAGAACGCAGTCGGAATCAGGTTTTTCGGGCGCCTCCATTTCGGCAGATACTCTGGCACCGTATGCCCAGTGATGCTAACCTCACAGATTTTTTATGGTCCCAGTTCGGGATCCGAGCGGAAACTTTCATAGTTCCACAGTTAACCTTCCACTATTTTCATCTATTTTCTTCTGTCAAAGCATCTTTTGGAATCTCTCCTTCGTATTTCTGACTTGCACTTTACAAGTAACAGCTTCACTGTTACCAGACCTTTCGGTCTCCTTTGGGGGAAGGGTAGCTGTAGTGATCGCCCTCAGCCGTACTTCAGTCTAAATTTCATAAATTATTAAAACCATCTTCTAAAAATTAAATAAAATTAACGTAATCATTCTTAAAATTTTAGATCACTATTTTCATTCAACATTACCCTTAAATCTATTAAAATTTGACCAAAGAAATACTTAGACAAGAAAAAGAGCGGCGTTTTTACCTAGAACCATATCGCAAGTTCATCCACATCCGGAAAATTCCGGAAACGCTCGTCCGCTCAAAGCGCATATAAGGCCGGCGTCACAGGCCGAGTGGTCATTCTCTTATCGATCCCCCTAGCGCTTGGGCCCAGAGCGGGCAATTCACGCGCTTCACAAGCCTGAGCTGAACGAATCGTCTGGAGTCCTCCAACCTCCTCGGACTCTCCCCAAGAAGTCTCGCAACAAGAAGTCTCCCCAAGAAGTCTCCCCAAGAAGTCTCGCAACAAGAAGTCTCCCCAAGAAGTCTCGCAACAAGAAGTCTCGCAACAAGAAGTCTCGCCACAAGAGTCAAGTCTCGCACCCCAGCGTGCAACCTTCTCCTCAATAAACCCAATACCGGCGAGTTAAACTATTCTCTCATTTTCCCCCGGTGTTGGCTTGTGGTAATTTTTGTTGTTTCATGGATTATTTGACGCTTGAAAAATTGCGTCCGAAGACCCCAAACTCCTTCTGAGTCATGAGTCAGATTAAGTCATTAGTTTGTTAAGTGTCGCTATTCGATGGCGGCTGGTGACCTCGCCTTTGTAAAAGAACATCCTTCTTTTGAAATCAATTGAAATCAATATTCAACTTTTAAAATTATCATTCAGTTGTTTCCCCCACATAGGGAGAACTTTATAAGTGTATTAGTAATATACTAAAGACTTTAATATTTAGTCTTTCTTTAGTAATATACCGATACATGGAAACTAGTTGGCTTCATGGGTTTTCTCTGTCAGTCGGTTCATTATTGTAATATTTCACACAGAAAAAATTAGAGCTTACTTTCGAATAGCGTGGGAGTTCATTTGAAAATTTGCGTAAGGACATCTCTGGACCTAAATTGTGTTTAAATTCCGCATTTCTAACGGCTTAATTCCCTATACCGCTTAAGTCTCTGATTGACTGTCTTATTGAGTTGACTCCTCAAGATCACAGCAGCTATCTTTCATTTGGTCGTCACGTCTCAAGATTGTGTGTCTGAGGAGGGGTTGTGATATGGGGTTTAACCGGATGTGGGGCATGACCAAATGTGAAGCATCCCCGATGTGGGGGCAAAATGTTGCAAGATGGGCTTGACGAATGTTAGCGTTTTGATGATAATAATGTATTAGAAAAATATAAAGCTTAATTTCTGGGCACCATAGACCATTTGCTTGTCACCCAGCTAGAGGAGACCAGGCAAATAAAATTAGCTAAGTGCCTATATGGTTTATCTTTATCCTTGAATGGGGTCACAGTGAGAGTTCCAGTACCTGTTTTCCTCTGTTGAATATTTTGGTTTGGTGGATTAATCATTTTCTCTGCTACCATCAACCGGATATTCATGGGATTAATACAAAATTAAAAAAATAGTGAAAATATCGTGCTTGCAGATATCATGCAAACATAGTAACTGATTATTTACTTTGTAATTTTTTTAAAGCTCAATATGAAAAAATCATCAACCATGCTATCAATCAAATGTCGCGCATTATTAAGGTTCAGTCATGAAATAATGAGGCGACATTAAAATGGCTCAATTTGAGTAACACAGCTTAATCACAACGTCCCTTAGTATTTTAGTTATTAACACTAATCAGAATGCCTCAAAGAAAATTTTTAGTATTTTAAATCATTAATAAAATCTAACTCAGATAATTTGTGATAAAATTGACAGGAAGTGAGACGATACTGCCAAACAATGTTGATAGAGACAATGCACACAATGTTGTGTGCTCTCCGTGGTACAGTGGTTAAGGGATCGGGCTCGTATGTTGGAGTCGCGGGTTCGTATCCCGGCGCTGGCGCGGAGATTTTCCCCGTTGGGTATAAGGGAAAGCTCAAGCACAATACCCCACTCAACCCAGGTGTCGGAAATGGGTACCGGCTTTACGGGGGAACCGTCATGGTGTCTTATATATAGTGTTAGTTATAAGACATTTGTAAAACCAATGCTAAGATCATATGTATCAGGCTTGATTGGAAATAAAGCATCCCAAAGATGCCGATGTTAACCTGTTAACCTACAGACCATTAATTTTAAGCTCCATAATTCTTTGCAGGAGTAATATTAAGAGAAAAATATTGAACTTCCTAAAAAGTTATTAGGTTTAATTTAGAGAGTTGTAGTTTCGTATAACTCCTTATATTAAAGCATAAGTGGTTCCATAGTTCACTGCTCAAGCAAAAGCGCTAATAGCGAAAACGAATTATCAGCTACTTACGCATGATCACAGCGCCATGACGAGTGTAAATAAATCCGATCCCGTGAAAAAATTATTATTATACCCGGGTAGTGGCGATGTACCTTACCCCAATGGGACGAAGGTATGCTTAGCATTAGGTTTGTATTCAAATATATGTCTATGTATATTTGAATTAATGCCAACTCTACATATTTTACCCTGTGAAGCATTGTCGAAAGAAAAATCTTGCGCATTGTAAATTCACAAGTTTAAATTATTATGATTCAATAGATGTTAGTGTCCCAGAATTTTTACAATTTTGAATACATGTTAGTTTCGGAATCAATTTGGCTAGTTAGTTTAAGCTGCTATGTGGCTTATGAATGAAGCTAACTCAAGAATTGAGAATTTTTAATGTGAGAAAGATTTTACTTTGTTACTATTTGCTACCATTAGCTACCCTGTGTTGAAATGTTTGGACAATATTTATTTTATGTCAGGCAAGGAAATTAATAATTTGGGGGCAAATAATCAATAAAGGAACACATTTAATAACCTTTTACACGAATGACATTCTGCTCGCTGATGCGTTATTTTTGAATAATTGTACTTTGAAGTTGGCGCCGGCACGCGCGCGCGAGCCGTTATTTAGTTAATAAGGGTAGTTAACCCCCTATTACAAACGTAAAGAGGTTGGGTCGTGAGGGTTAGCCACAGTTCTTATAGCGAAAATTATAAATAAAGCTTCTAACCCACCCATTAGGGTGACGACCGCAATCTTGTTTACATCAAATCCAAGATGGCGGCGCCCATAATGGTCGTTTGCCTGACATAAAGTAAATATTGACCAAATGTTCTAACTTAACTAATATCTGTGAAAAGTTTGTGATGTTCATTTGTGTTTATGGGGTGACAGATGAAAATATATTTTTCTTGGAATTGAATGTTAAGTTGGCAACATTTGTCATTGTAATTATAAAAAATAGTCAATGTTGAGTTTAATGTTGTCAACAATTTTCATAATTTGGTAAATGTGTAGTGTTGGTCAGTAATCAATTTTTGAGTTTTTAGTGCTTATACGTAGTTAATTAGATTGAAATAAACAACTTTTCTTCTATGCATTTTCCGTCGTAAATGAGTATTTAACGAGTTATGGCGGTAAGTTTAGTTTCGTCTTTGATGACGAATGCGCTCAAATAAACAGCTACTCATCAATTTTCAAACTTTTGTTGCTTGAATCATGGTAATAACATCGAAATAAACAACTTTTCTTCCATACACTTTTTTTGTCACATGAGTATTTAATGAGGTATAACGGTAGGTTTGGCCTTTGATGACGATCGAACTAGAAGCGAGACGGCATTGCAGTGTTGCCGTCTGCTGTGCTGTTTGAATTAGTTCCCACTTCAAACACTGGAGTTGCGGTCCGTAATTTACCGCTATAACTTGTAAAATATTCATTTACGACAGAAAGTGCATATTAACTACGATTAGACACCGAAAAGTGGAAAATCGATTACTGACCAACGCTACACATCTACCCATAATTTTGTAGCTATAGATAGGTAATATAGTCGATTTTAAGATGTTTAACATGAATGGCAATGTGGCCGGAAATGCTTAGTTTTCGAGTTATTTAAGTTTGAAGTTATACAAACGGCGCTCCTGAATGGCCTTTTTTGCGCAAAAACAGTCATTGTTTTTGCAATGAAAATGGTAGCTAACCCCCTATTACAAACGTAAAGAGGTTGGGTCATGAGTGGTAGGCACAGTTCTTTTAGTGAAAATTATAAATAAAGGTTTCTAGTGACGTTTGTTTACATCGACTCGAAGATGGCTGCCGCCATCTACAGTACCGGTTGACGCCATGGCGGCAGCCACTTTGGCGTCGATATAAACAAACATCTCTAGAAACCTTTATTTATAATTTTCACTAAAAGAACTATGCCTACCCCTCACGACCCAACCTCTTTACGTTTGTAATAGGGGGGTTAGCTTTCGTTATTAATTAAATTACGCTAGCCGTGCGCGCTTCCATGTCGCGCAAAAGCCAGCTTCAAAGTTTAATAATTTGAAAATAACGCATCGCCGGGCAGAATGTCATTCATGTAAAACATTCTTAAATGTGTTCCTTTATTGATTCTTTGCAACAAAATTATGAAAATCGTTGACAACATTACACTCAATGTTGACCTAAAAATTGACCACGGTGTTAAACTTATGGACAGAGGATAAATGTTTTTTAGAAATAGAGCAATACTCCATGGGTTGAAAAAATCTTTCAAGTGCCTTTGGCTTGCCTAGTTGGTTATTGTATCAAAATGATTGTGCATAAGAACAAGAGTTAGTATCAAGACTTTTTATCTAAAATTATGAGATTGGTCAACTGAATTTTTAGAGCTATGTTAAAAATAGTTTTAATTTTGGTAAATGTTGAGGACAACATACTAATTGATTTTCAAATTTATTTTTGATTGTATAATATTAATGAGATTAAAATATACAGCTTTTCTTCTATGCAGTTTCCGTCGCAAATGAGGATTTAACAAGTCATAACAATGACGAAAAACTTAAATAATCTAACCCAACCTAACCTAACTTAACCCTACGTAACCTAACCTAATGATCATTCACGCGCATTCTAGCTGGCGGTGCAGAGATCTTGTCGGAGCGCTACGATTTTTCTTGCTTAATAGACTAGAATTGCAGTAATTAACCTACTGCTATAACTCGTGAAATACTCATTTGCGACGGCAAGTGCGTAGAAGAAAAGTTGCTTATTTTGATGTCATTACCATTATACAAGCATCAAAAATTCATTAGTGTGAAGTCCTCAACAAATACTTAAATTTTGTATAATTTTACTTATAAAAAAAATTCATAGCATCTCCTATCATTAGAGAACATTCTTATTTCTCCTCTTTGCTAGGTTATGTCTGCAAGGTTGCACCTGTGAAATTATTTCTCCACACAAGGGGATGTCTGCAAAGTTGTATTTGTGTGGTTGGTTGTGTTCATCACTAAAGCTGCATTAAAATAACTATCAACAGCTTTTCTTAATAAAATTCTCTGTGTTGCAGGTCTTATTCCACCTCAAATCAGAAGCACTACCTGTGGACTGTGATGCATCCAAGATACCAGTCTCCTCTATTCCTGAACTTAAATGCGATCTTATTGATGACAGTCGACAATGGAAGCAGCCTGTGGAGCTGTTGCTGGGAAAGCAGTTCAAGTTGGAAATTTTGGAGGAGACTGTAAAGAACATGAAAACTGGGGAGCGTTCTGTTTTTCTCATAGATAAGAAGGTAATCTATACTACAATAAGAGCCGCGTCCGTCGGTCTGTCCGAAGCCAGCCTGCAGTGTGTGATGAGCGTATCTGTGATACAAGCTCCAGTCCTATATATTTTGACGGGCCGTGTTCACGCGGCCTCATCAACTCTGGAGAGATTGTATTTTTTTATTTCTTACGGCTTTCCTCTCATTTCGCCCTCTTTTTTATTTCAAATAAGGGGGGGGGGGGGGGGGGGGGGGGTGGACTAGTGTATCTTAATATCTCATATGTGCACATCATTTATATTTCTTGTTCGTAGGGCCCAGTGTATAAGTGTTTTGCTTCCTAATGGAAAGAAATATAAGTTGTAAAATTTTTGCGTTCATGCATTTTAAAATTAGTGAAGATTTTTCCAAAAAGATTATCCTATTTTTACATATGATATTTTGTTATGTATTGCTCTGTATTTGTTTTCCGTTGTTTTCCCTCCCCTGACACAATCTATGGGCTCCAAAATATTTGCCAGTAATTATGTTTATCACTAAATTGTTTCTTTCATGCAGTATATTTTACAGGATGTGATTTAAAATCTCTTGCTGAAAATTTCAATTTTCTTCATTTGAACTTAGTTGGAGTGTCAGTTTTAGATACAGGGTGTAGCAATCAACCCTGCATCTACAATACTAGAATATCTGTCTGGCATACTGGCGCTGGGCCTAACAATGTGGAAGCCTAAAAATGCAGTATTGGGTGCCGCACCCTGTAAATAATGCAAAGCTTTTGAGCATGTCCTGAAGAGAGCATTTATTTTTGTCATTTTTGAGTATTGCAGGTCATTTCTAGCTAATCCAGGCATTGGACATGTCATAAGAGTAACTTAGTAGATAAAATAATTTTAGAAAATTCTTTGCTTTAAATTTGAGTAGTAATTTTTTGAAGGTGCAATTTTTTTAGTGACCATTGCTTCTGAAGTTTGACATTTTGCTGGTCAACTTTAGAAATTTTTTCCCCTAAATTTTAAATTTATCCCCTAATTTGCAAAGTAAACAGAATTTTTTTATTTCTTGTTAAATAAAAGTAAGTTTGAGTAGTGTGTCTAGAGTTGCTTGTTCCTACTTTGTTTTTATTCTGTTCTTGCATTGACCTATGTATACATTTACATGCCTGTTTCATGAACTCTATTGCTAACCATCAATTAGCATGTGGCTTGGTTTTACAATTATTTGTGATGGATATCCATATAGCTAAGATCAGTATTACTCAGAATTACTGCAAAAAATTTTTTGTTCACCTTCATACATTTCAGTTGCTGGCTACGTATCCCATAGTGTCACAAACATTGCGGAAAGCTCTTGGCAAAAACCCCCCCCCTGCGGAGAAGGAAAACACGCATCGCTGTTGTGGCATGGGAGTTAAGGAGGGTCTGGGGCATCCGGATCTGGACGCACTTGTGGTCCAGCCTCGACACATGAAGTTCACTCTTGGTGAGATGGTGTTGAGTTCTCATGCACCTGTGGCTTAATTTCACTCACTTAATTTGACTGCAAGGTGGTGTTTGGCTTGTTCTGAAATTTGAATGCTCTGTGAATCAATTCTAGTGTTAGGACTGAAGTAGTATGTACTTATCTTGGGTTTGAAGTTGAATGTAAAATTAGGACTGAAATTGGATGTACTCATCTTTAGTTGGAAGTTGAATATAAAATTAGGATTAAAACTGGATGTGCTCATCTTGTGTCAGAAGTTGAATATAATAGGACTGAAAATGAATAATTTATCTTGTGTTAGAAGTTGAGTATAACATTAGGATTGAAACTGGATGTTCTCATCTTTTCTTTTAGGTTAAACTTTAAATTAGGACTGAAATTGAATTTATATACTCATCTTGTGTTGGAAATTAAATGTGTTAAAAACAAAACCATGACATTTTCTATTATGTATGTGTTGATACTGGAATTTGATGCATACTACTAATGTTCAGTGTTCAAAGTAAACAAAAACATGATGTTATTAATATCATGTGTTTCGACCGAAATATGGTATAATGATTTTCAAGTATTGCTATTTTGAGATGCTTCACATCGATTCCTTTTATGGATAGTGCTAGATAATGTTCTAATTTAAAATTTTAATTCTGTGAAGTGTTATAGATCAATTGTCTGACACCCCTCAGGGGGATACAACTATTGTATCCATGGGAATTAATGCTCCTAGGGGAAAATGTGAGGTCCGGAGCTGAGAGTTAGGTAGGCCTTCTTTTTGTTGAATTATAATGTTTTTTTTTTGTATTGTTAAGGACACCTTTTTTTGGTTCACTGCTGTTCTGTTTTTCAGCATCTCGGACGTTCTTATTCAACTTTAACTTTGTTTCATAACCTTCCTTAACTTACCGTTTCTTTGCGCACGTGATTCTTTGGGGTAACACACCTTGTGCATAGATTCTGCGTTCATAGATTCCTTGTGCATAGATTCCTTAACTCTGTTACTAAATGGTGCCTTCATCCTTCCTCTCTTTGAACATTTTTGTTTTGGTAAGGGCGGCTTACACTAACTTATACTATAGTCAATCATCTTTCCAAGTTTCAAAGATTCAGTTTTATTTTATGTACAAGGATTCAGTTTTATAGTGTGCATGATTTAATTTATGAATTATGAGGTTCTTCACTATAAAAAAAGATCCTATTCATAAGTTGAAGCTATATCTATTTATGTCGCATAACCATTGTGCTGTTATTGTGAGTAGAATGTGGTAACTTTAGTCATGTGTTCAAGTTAAAATTTTTGAATTGGAAATAAGTCATATAACTCATAGGAATGCATACAGTACTTGTAATTAAGACATGACATAAATGGGTGTAAACCAAAAAAAGATAAAAGGTGAATTATACTATCTGTGAATAAATTCTAAGTAGGTACTAGACCACTCATGATTCGGTATGTCATGTTGTTTTTGTAATTAATATTTAGGAAGTAAGATTTTTCTCGAAATGGGTATTGGTATAAAGGTCGTATCAACAATGCAGAATGTGTTAATTTAAAATTTTACCCTAATAAGTTTATAAAAGTTGTAAAATGGGGTAATTTTAAGTTTTACCCTAATTAATTAATGAAAGCCAGGTGTTAAAAATTTCCCCGTGTTGCCATTGCTGAGAGTTAAGCCTGGGCTGTGACTACCAAGCAAGCAAACCTACAAGATTTCTGGACGTTTCAAAAGTATCCAGAAAGATGTAGAAGCTTGACTTTGCAGAGCTGTTGACTTGCTGAAGGTTAGGTAAGCTTTTATTTTATTGTAGTATAATAGTTCTTTTTGTTTTGTTACAAACCATCTTTTTGGTTCACTACTGTTCTGTTTTTCAGTACCTACTACTTTCTTCTTCAACTTTTATCTTGTTTCGTAAATTTCTTCCTCAACTTACTGTTTCTATGCGCCTTGTTAATAGATTCTGCATTCCCTTAACTCAAAGGTCTCCAAATTTTTCAACGTGAGGGCCACATTATATATTTCCCACATTCATGCGGGCCGAAGAAGTAAAAAATGAAAAAGCAATTTAATTCAGCATTACCAGTTGTACAATAATTATTTTTTCAAGGCCACCACATAGGGATTTGTGTAGCGTGCCGGATGAAATTATGTGGCGGGCCGGATGTGGCCTGCGGGCCAAAGTTAGGAGACCCCTGCCTCAACTCAATACTAAATGGTACCTTACTCTTTCCTCTCTGGGAAGCCTTTGTTGCGTTTAGGTAGGCTTAATAACAATGCATTGTCACTGGCATTACATGCATTCATTTTCAACTTGTATTTACATGGGTTATCTGAATCGTTTGTTTTGACTATTAACATGGGTATTACGACACCCAGGTGTGTATATCAACTGAGGATCTTTATATCAAGACATTTTAAAAACCAATGAAGTATTTTGTATCATCTTTATTTTAAATATACTGTTAATCTTTCTTCATTTCTTTCTTAACGCTTTGACAGCAATATGAGCCATTTTGGTCATTGAGGGAGTTTTCACTATACTGATGACTAACCAGCAGTCACAAACTCAAATTTTGAGAAAACTTACTAAATGAAAACATTATCCAGTTAAGTTTTGGTATTTTCAATATAGCTTACCACAATTGACTTTGAATTAAAATTAAATATTAAACTTTAGTTTTACCAGCTGCAGTCATAGTGTTGAACTAAGATCTAATGTAATCTGCAGAGCTGGTGAGCGCAGAGCTGCCTGGCAGCTACAAGAAGGAGTACTGGGAGATGTCTGAGGAGGAGAGGCGGGAGAGCGTGCCGCTGCTGCGCCAGGAAGGCAACGACCTCTACAAGCAGGGCCTCCATCAGGAGGCCACCATGAAATACAAGGAAGCTATCGGTAGGCTCGAGAATTTGATGCTCAGGTAAGTGGACTGCTGTGAGGGCTTGAATAGAAATTCATGTGATCTTGTGTATATTGAGATTGTAATGGCTGGAGTGCTCAAGAGAAAGCGTTAATGTGAATAAACTATATTAATGCAAACCTCTTAATGATAATCTAATGCTCTCCCTCAGGGGATACAACTATTGTATCTATGGGAATTAGCGCTCCCAGGGGGAGAATGTAAGGGCTCGAGCTGAGAGTTAGGTCAACCTTCTTTTTGCTGAAGTAAAATGTTTTTGTTTTGTTAGGGACCAACTTTTTTGGGTTCACTGCTGTCCTGTTTTTCAGCACCTATTACTCTCTTCTTAACCCTTTAACGTCCGAATTTTTGTACTCGTATTATCGTTAACACAACCACCGTCACTAAACTGGCGCTGACATCAGGCAGTCACCAATATCAGGATGGGATAGGAACTGCCACCCGGCAGAGAACTTCAAAGAACACACTAGGGAACTAATTGAACAAGAAATACAATATATTGAGGGTATTTTTGAAAGAGGACACTGGTGTCCTCTGGGGCGTTAAAGGGTTAAACTTTGATCTTGTTTCATGAACTTCCTTCACAACTTACTGTTTCTATGCCCTTTCTGCGTAGATTCCGCATTTCCTTAACTCCATACTAATGGTGCCTTCCTCCTTCCTCTCTTTGGATCGCATTTGTTGCTGCGAGTAGGGAGGCTAAAACTAACGACTAATCTAATCTAATCTTTCTGTGTGCAGGGAGAAGCCAGGCGACGAAGACTGGCTGAAGCTAAACGAGATGAAGATGCCGCTGATGCTGAACTACAGCCAGTGTCAGCTGCTCAGCAAGGAGTACTACTCTGTAGTGGAGCACTGCACCACTGTACTGGAGCACCAGCCTGGTGTGTGTTGTGTGCTGTGCTTTTTTGTGTCTTTTGCTTGTACTTTTTGTGTCTGTTGCTGGTGCTCTTTGTACAAGGTAACCAAAAAAGTACAAGGTGACCTCATAATGAACCAGTTGATGACCTGTCCACCAGACACAAAGCACAATCTTGCGTGGGTGCATAAGCGATCTTGCGATGTGAGGGACAGCATCCTGAGGTGACAACAAATATCGGGAATGCTTGGAAGTTTTGTACAGAACTCACTTTTCATCCCTGGTAAGCAATCGATTGAATAAGGGATGCAGTACTGTGCAAGAAAGCAGCGATACGCAGGCTGCCACTCGTCGCTTGTGGACCTCCAACAGCGTGTGCGGAACCCACTTGCTCAGTTTGTATGCCTTACCTAGGCAGTGCAATGCTGAACTGTCTTGCAAGTTCACCACAGGTTAGACTACTGTCCTGTTCAATGACCACATTCAGGAATCCGTCATTCAAGACCTGTGGTCGTCCACTGCGAGACTCATCACGGAGGGAGACGAATCTTCCGGCTTGAATTTTCAAAACCAGCGCCTTGCAGTACGTTCATTCACAGCACTATCCTCGAATGCTTGGCATATACGGCGACTTGATGTAGCTGCTGATAAGCCTACCTTGAAGTCGTAAAGCAAACATCCTCCAACGAGATCTGTAGGTACTTCCATCCTTCCTTCTCCACTGATGTTGGGCTTTTAACTGATGGCTAAGCACAATGTGCGTGTTATAACGTTACAATGTGTTATAACGTCTGATGTTCGTACTTTCGTCTGTCCGAATCTGAAAACAATTGTTACACGTATTGCGTATATATTTTAACTTCATCCAATGGCTCACCTTCATTTAATGGCTAATCAAAAAATCGACAACTTTTTTGGTTACCTTGTATCTGATGCTGGTGTTTTTTGCATCTGTTGCTGGCGCTTGCGTATGTGTTTCGCTGGTGCTTGCAGTTGATGCTTTGTTAGGCCTGGTTAAACATTGGTGCATGGTATCTGTACTTGAAGTTTACCTAGGCCTGTATCTGATACTTGGCTAAGAAAGGACTTACGCAATATATACAGTGACTGAAATTTTCTGTTTTTTAATTGTTGTGTATTTACTTTAAAATATTATTACAGTAGTAGTAATCTGCATTTGAAGCGTTATCGAAGGAAAATTTTGAGATGCAATGAAGCCTGTGTCAAAGATCATTCATCCCACTATTACAGTTGGTCGCCTACTTGAATTAAAATTAATGATTCATCGCTCTCATTGGCCTAATTATATTGTTTATACCCAATTAAATTAAAAAGGAGCCTAGCAGACATACGTAGCGCCGGAAGGAATTTTGGATAGCATCAGAATTACATATTTTAGAATGCTGAGTTTTTAACCAAATTGATTGACATTTTAAAATGCAGAGCCTTCAATTAAACTGACGTTTCAGATAACCCAAAGGCGCTGTTCAGACGCGGCAAAGCGTACATTGAGCTGTGCGAAGCGTCAGCGGCTCGTGCAGACCTGACGCGCTGCAGCGAGCTGGACCCTCCAAGTGCGGCGTCCTGCGCCCGACTGCTGGCAAAGCTCGTAACTGAGCAAAAGAAACACGACGAGCGCGACAAAAAAATTTACGGGAATTTGTTCGCCGGTCGAGGCAATGAAGCCAAGGACAGCGCAGTGGGGGTAGACCGCAAAGAAAGTGACAGTGAGAAAGAATATATATTTTAACTTCTCAAGTCATATTCCGGTAAGGTTTTCTTGTATTTATGAAAATTAGCACTCTCATGGAGAGAGTGAGGTCCCGAGCAGAAGGTTAGATTGGGCTTCCTTTTAATAAAATAGGATAAGCTTTTTGTTTTGTATGGACCATCTTTTTTCGGTTCTCTGCTTTTTAGCATCTTCTGCTCTTTCTTCAAATCTATCGTGTTTCATGAACTTTTTCTCAAATAACTTTTTATGCGTCTTGTGTGGATGCTCACTTTGTGCATAGATTTCTCGTTCACAAAATTTCGCACTAAATTCTGTCTATTTCTATTTAGAACACGTTTGTTGTGGTTAGTGAGGCTTGAACTAACTGATTTAATCTAATCTTCAGATAAGGTATTCAATGAGTCGGTATTGAGGTAATCCTTGTTTGTTTCTTGAATGCTTGAATAACCTCGCGATTTTGTATGCGTTTTGGTTGGAGACGTGTTTGCTTTAATGCATCTAATGTTCTTAACTGTAATTTCAAAGAAGAGATCGATGGTTGGAAAGATTGGACAAACCTATAATAATCAAGCAATATGAGCTACAAACGTGCCAAAGAACAAATGAAGTTGTAATATCAGTACGTACCTCGTTGATTTTTTCATTATTAATATGTAGAAGCAAAATAACGTCAAAATTCTTTCCAATTCCGGGTCCAAAAGTTGATGGGATTTGAAAAAAAATGTGTTTCCTTATTTTTTTCAGCTTAGAATGTCCGCTGCACAGCTGGTAAAATCTAGCAGAACGGATGTGTACGCTGAAGCTTCCGTAGTCAGGCGGAAGGACCTGACAGTTGCTATGAAATCTGACAGACTTGACAGGTGCCATAAGTAATCAAAATGAATTGACTGACGGACAAGTGCTATTTATAAATAAAACAGGTAGGTCTTTCTATAAATATAACAGCCAGACGAGTGCCATTAATTAATAAATAAAACGGACTAACAGCCAGACGAATACCATTAATAGATGAAACAGACTTGATAGTCCTGACAAGTGCCATTACTAAATAACACGGATTGAGAGACGTGACCGACTCCTTTCTCAATGAGCTCAAGACAGTTTTACATCTAACAGGCACACCGGAACTTGAAAATTGACCTTAAACTTTTGCAGCGAGTATCAATTTCTTTTCATCAACTAGACGACGGCAATGCAGTTATTCTTGTCGGTTCTCGAGTATAAAGGACTGTTTTTTTTCCTTTGCCGGAAATAATGACTCAATTTTTTATATGAGCCGTGCAATAAACTCCCTTGATTTAAGAAATGCACAAAGCAGTCTTCTTTCCCGGCCGAGTGAGTGTGTTAAGAACTTCTCAGTTTTTGAATGTAGCTTCAACTTATGTTTGGCATTTCCAAGGTTCATTACTCAATCCGATCATTGCGCCGAAATTATATATTTAATGTTAGTTGATGATGCTGGTGTTACTGTGCGTCGTTAATGTTGTAACCATTTAGATTTTTAGATTAACTCAGAAAAAGAAATCTTAAACGCGGTTTCGACACTCGAGGTGTTTGGACACACCTTGTGCATAGATTCCTCGTTCCCATAACAAATGTGTTCCTCTCTTGGAAAAATTTTCATTGCTTGAACTTATAATGTAATCTGTTGCTCCTGATTTGTTCATGCCATGCACGTTGTCGCTTCGTTTGTTGCATTTATGCCCGAATATATATATTTAAATAAATGTTAAAGCGCAGTTATGAATATATTAAAACTGAAGAATTTGCTTTTTGTATTGTGCTCGTATGACTACAATTAACGTATTAGTGGATGCACGAGTATTATATTGTATTTAAAAAATGTAGATATCATGAATTTGAGTGATATTCAAATGCGTGATTATTATTTATCATTGAAAGCGCAAAGATTGAGGTGTAATGTCGACAGGATGTTTGAACCGCTCAGGAAATCTTTATTGCACAATGATGTTCAACTGATCTCTTGTCCGCTATCATTTTAATATACATAGCAATTATATTAGTTTCATTTTATTGTATGCACAAGGACAATTTCAGCTTGTATTCACTAGGAATTTTAATGAAAGCTGACAAGGTTAAAAGAAAATAGCAACCTATCTTGAATGTATAATTTTATTGTTACCCTATACAGATAAATGTTACAGAGGGGGCTGTCTAACGAGTTAGGGTCAGAAGTGGAAACAGATTTTCGAGTAAATTACAGTCAATGTGGACCAGCCATTTGCGAAATTTCTGTTTCGACTTTCTATGCCACGGGTGTTTTTCTATGCCGTCAATATCGAGTTTGAAAATAGCTGAAACTAGAAAACTTCAACCTAAAAAAGGAACGTCATTTAGCATGGTCAAGTCAACAGAACGTCCACAGCCGGCTCTACTACATCAATGACAAATTGTTTGAAAGATCTGTTGCATGGTAGAATCGTGAGATAACTTATTGCAGCTACTTACGTTTCAGGCCTGAACAGGTACTTTATTCTTGCCAGTAGTTTACAGTTAATACCATAAATGAAATTCATTTCGGAGAACATCTTTTTGGCTACTGACGAACTGCTTGAAATGAGCAGCGGTCTTCCTATAAAGAATTGCTCTAACAGGAGGAACAATAAATATACAATTTCTATTTGTACTAAACAGAATGTCCTTTCATTCGATGACAGAGCATATCGACGTATATACTCGAGCAGCCCAACAAAAGCGAGAGATCGCGATGCAGAATGCATTAAATCAAGACACGCGCCACTGAAGGCCCTCGTGTGTTGCACTGTGCCTCGTTGCGAATTTAAAACTCATGGTTTCGCAACTAAAAACGGCGAGGCGGCGGATAACTAGCTCAATGTTATTTCTGGTATTGTTGCCAATTTCAACTTGAAGATTGCGCGACTAAAAACGGTGAGGCTGTGGAGGATTAACTCAATATTATTTAGTGTCGTTGCCAATTTCAAACTTAAGATCTCTTACCTTAACACAGTGAGGCTACTGAGAAAAAACTCAAAATTTCTGGTATAGTTGCCAATTCCATTTCAACTCAAGATCTCTTAATTAATAACGATAAGGCGAGGGAACCAACCGAATGATGTTAGTCTGGGAAGTCTACAAATATTGCTTGAAGGAGGTATGGAACGCTAATCCAGGGCCATCTTGTCGTCATCGTCGTCAGGCTTTTTGGCAGAATCGTCTCCGTCTTTCCGCCCACTGCCGCCTTTGTTCTTTCCAAGAGCCTGTGTTGGATAAACCAGTTCAAGTTGTTGTTGTTTTGTTTCAAGAATATAAATGGCCGTTGTCTTTCATTTAAAAATAGTAATCTCTGTTAACTTATATAACTTATGAAAAATATTCGTCACTTAGATCATATTTTCCATCATAAAACTTGCATCAGCATGAACAATTATTTCCCGTAATGAAAATAATCACTGCATATTGATTCCTTGAATCAGTATCAACAATAATTCCTCGATATGAAAAACAATCGCTTCATATTGATTTCCACAGAGAAATATTAATCACTCAACCTTAACTTGTCAGAAGAAATATCACTGAACACAAATTTGAATTATAGTATCTTTATCACTAATAACACTACTTTTCCTGTACCACTTCGACTCAAAGTATCGCGTGGTGCAGCACAGTACCAGTTGCCGTGGCTAACGAGACAGACACATTTCTTACGTTTACAAGTTGACAACTTAGAATACATGTCACAAAAATATATGCCACATTTCTCACGTTTACAAGTTGACAACTTAGAATACATGTCATAAAAATATATAAGTACATAATGAATAATTTGAACATATTAATCTCCAATCCGAGTAACAGAATAATTTCAACTTAAGCATCTCCCCGCAGAATGTCCAGAACGATTTTGCAGACATTCATTTTAAATACTGCGTTTAACATTGAAAACGTTACAAGAGCAGATAATATAAATATTAAATACTGCGATTTACTGGTGAAAATGTTACGAAGGCGTTTCATCAGCGCATTTAGAAGTTCATCTATTCCCCTTTTTTCCCCTCAGACCAACGGGTGGATTTCGATACAACATTTACATTCAAGTTCTGATTGAAGGGTAACGAGGATCTAATAATAAGCATCACAAACAACCAAGAACAAGTAAAAGTGTACCAAGATAAGTTCACTTACGATGTAGTTAAAAACTAGTTAACAAATGAGACTCGAAATACAGCGTGCCACACAAAATGAGGAGAATACCAACCTCTAACCCGCACCAGAACCTCTAAGATGCTTATTATTATAATACGCCACCTGATAGAAAAACACAACTAAGTGAGAAAGAAGCTTGTTTTACCCACCCCACCCCACTCAGTCTTGAAGTGGTGCTTTACTACAGTCCTCTATTATTGCCTAGCAAAAAGTCGAGTTCTCTAGCTACCATTACTACCTCTGTAGAGGTAGCAAGTCCTCTTCCTACTACTTTACTGACCAGAATGAAAGCTTCCATGTCGGCGGCGACAGCTGCGACGACGGCCTCGTCTCCCAGGCCGAACTGCTTGATGAGAGGACCGAGCTGGCCGGACTGCAGCGCTTGAGAAAACACGCTCACCGCCTGCACGTCGGCACAAACTTAAACACGTTGTCAGCAATGGGTTAAACTGAAGTTCTATATCATTTCCAACGTTTCACTACATCTTAAAATGGAAAGCAGGGCAAAAATCTATGTGCATAGAGTTGTTTTATTTTCACAATTCGTTAAGTCTATATGAATATAAATCATCACAAAACTTTGCCTGAAGACGAACAGTTGAATTTGGAACGTTCAATTTTATTCATTAAGACTTCACTAATTGTATTAATAAAATAACAATACATACAGCGATTATCGCCCTGCTTTTCATCTTAATAATCAGACGCATTAATGCGGATGTTTCTTTGTATTATCATAGATTAGTTAGATTAGTCGTTAGTTTTAGCCTCCCTACCCGCAGCAACAAATGCGATCCCAAGAGAGGAAGGAGGAAAGCACCATTTAGTATGAAGTTAAGGTAACGCGGAACCTATACAGAAAGGGCATAGAAACAGTAAGTTGTGAAAAAAGATTATGAAACAAGACCAAAGTTGAAGAAGAAAGTAGTAGGTGCTTAAAAACAGGACAGCAGTGAACCGAAAAAAGGTGGTCCTTAACATAACAAAAACATTTCATTTCAATAAAAAGAAAACCTACCTAACTCTCAGCTCGGGCCCTCACATAGTCCCCCTGGGAGCGCTAATTCCCATAGACATAATAATTGCATCCTCCTGAGGAGTTGTATTATCATATCTCAGCAAGATGCGGACTTGTGGTCGTACTATTCTTTAGTTGCAACTAAAATTTGATCTTTGCATTCATTTCATGCTTTAGACATATAAGCCACATTTATTTTCATTCAAATTACCTGTATTTTAACCCTGCTTTAAATTAATTGTGAACAGTGGATCTTAACTCAACTTTTTTGTACAATCTCTCGGCATATTGAACATTTCTCACAAGAACAATCACGGAAGTTTTACCAATTGGCAGTGCCATCTGGAGAGTAAAAACGAGAAAAATTCTGTCCCCATTTTAGCTCTAACCAAAGATTTAATGGTATAACTACCATAAAAGTTGTACATATGATTTAACTGGGTGGATTAAATTAAACAAGCAATTATAAATTTATGGTAATTTTGTTTCTTTCATTTACCAACGTATATTAACTGATTAAATTGTACCCCACTGACGTCTCGTATAAATTTTTCATCAAATCGACAAACTAGTTCAAGACAGAAAGAAAAATTCAATCTGGTGAGTCAGAAAATCAGTTCGATGAAACAGAAAACTAAGTGAGTCAGAAAAACTTAAACAAAACGCTTAACTAGTTTAACGAGATATAAAAAACAAAACAAAAAAAATAGTCACACTAGATATAAGAACGAAATAAAACACAAAAAATAATTTATTGTGACCCACAAACCAATTCAACATGATGGAAACACACAACAAAACGTATAAATTAGTCAAGAGAAAATTTTTTTTTTTCAAATTAGTTAAGAGAGAACAAAAAACGTTAAAATTACTTAGAAGAGACCAAAAAACGTTCAAGTTAGTAAAGAGAAACCAAAAAACGCTTGAATTAGTTTTGAGAGACCAAAAAACGCCTGAATCAGAATAGAGACACCAAAAAACTTTTAAATTAGTTTAAGAGAGACGAAGACTGACCTGTTTGAATTGAGGTGAGGTGACGGTGCCCCTGAGCTGCTCGGCGGGGGGGAGGGGGTCGGAGGTGGGGGGCAGGAGGGGGCGCAGCTGTTCCACAAACTCAGGGTTGCTCAGGATGGGCTGCAGCGTCTCCGCCGTCAGCGCTGGCGACAGGTCCACGCCTCCACCTGACGATGCTGATCCTGCTCACGTGCGTCGGGTCCTCAATTATTTTACGGCAATCAGCAAAATGTGAATGAGCTGCTAAATGCACCGTGTCTTCACTTGTTTTATGGGAGTCATCGAAATGAGTTGATAAATGCATCGTGTCTTCACTTATTTTATGGCAGCAACCAAAACGTGAATAATTTGCTAAATGCATCGTGCCGTCACTTATTTAACGGGAGTCACAGAAATGTGAAAAAGTTGTTAAATGCACCTTAGAAATCCGTTTATTATTTTTGAAACACTGTTTGAGCAATTTATAACTTCACGGCAGTCACCAAAATATGAAAGTGTTGTTATATGCATCGTATTATTTGCGAAAATCCCTTACTTTAAGAGACTCCGTTTCAGCTAGTACACAACTTCCTTAAAGAGACCTATGCATGAATGAGGTTTTATAAGCATCGTGTTATTTGTGGAAATCTGTCATAATTTCATGAAAAATACCCAAACATGAATGAGTTGGACATTATCTGTGAGCATACGGTGCTGAAGAATATCACAGATATCCTTCAGCGTGCTCCGCCTGCCAGTATTGCCAACTCGAATTCTAGATTTACCTCAAAAACAATAAAGTTGATGGTCCATTTGATCTCTTAACTAAACCATTCATTCAATATACCATTTGAGCAATCCGCTATGTATGAAAACTTGAGAAACTACATTATGAAGTACTGACATAGCTAAAAGAAAGTACACTGAATCGCTTCATTTCAAATAAATTATTTAAGTTCAGATGAGTTATCTAATTTCACACGAGTCTTGGATCTTGAAACGAATGTAAACTTCAAGCAAGTCATCATTTGAGTTCAAGCGAGTCAATAATGTAACTCGGTTACTGGGTCACTAAATAAATAAATATTCAAAATTAGTAGGCAATTAACTCACTTCAACAATTGAGCTATCGACAATGAAATGGAAATGATTAAATTAATCGTTTGAACATGTAGTAAATATATTCATAATTGTCTCCAGAACATATCAGGAAAATATCAGAATCGTCTCTTTAAGATACAAGACAAAGCCTCAGAATGAGCTAAATATTATTATATTAGCTAAATTGATATTCCCCAGCCACAACGAAGACGATCACAAGAGAGCAAAGACAAGGGACCATTTAAAATAAACTGTATAAATGGGATATTTATCCATGGCGTTTCCCCAAATACCTTGTGCACAGAAACAGAAAGTTGGAAAGGAAGATAAGACACAGAAGAGGGAACGAGAAAATCATGAGAACTGAAAAAAGCTACGGGGGCATAGAGGTCCCCAAGACATATCTATAGCTGAGGTGACGTAATAGTTTCTCCCCTAGAGGTTACTGTAATAATTAGTGAAGCTAAACGTTAAAGCGACAAACACACCAATATTTCAATGCACAGGTTGATGTGATGCAACTACCTACAACACAGGAGATCCTACAACAAACACGACCTGGCTGAGGAACACCAAACTGGTCTTACACAGGCCAAAATTGATGAAATCAGCCTATTCTCAAATCAGATTTAGTCATAAGAATCATTGAGCACCAGGCCACTCCGTAAAGTTTCTACACACCGAGTGATTAAAATCGCCGAATTACAACTGGAGAAGCTCAATTTGAAAATTAGGGCTAAAAATAGACTACTCAGACGATGCTGGACAAAGTTCAATAGATTAGAGCATCTTCTACCTACACGGGCAGCCTCTCACCAGAACTTTTAACCTTTTAGTTTCTCACTAACACTTTTAATATTTCAGCCTCTCACCACCACTTTCAACGATTCAGCTACAAGATCAGCCTCTTACCACCACTTTCAATCATTCAGCCTCTCACCACCACTTTAAATCTTTCAGCCTCTCACCACCACTTTAAATCTTTCAGCCTCTCACCACCACTTTAAATCTTTCAGCCTCTCACCACCACTTTAAATCTTTCAGTCTCTCACCACCACTTTAAATCTTTCAGCCTCTCACCACCACTTTAAATCTTTCAGCCTCTCACCACCACTTTAAATCTTTCAGCCTCTCACCACCACTTTAAATCTTTCAGCCTCTCACCACCACTTTAAATCTTTCAGTCTCTCACCACCACTTTAAATCTTTCAGTCTCTCACCACCACTTTAAATCTTTCAGTCTCTCACCACCACTTCAAATCTTTCAGTCTCTCACCACCACTTTAAATCTTTCAGCCTCTCACCACCACTTTAAATCTTTCAGCCTCTCACCACCACTTTAAATCTTTCAGTCTCTCACCACCACTTTAAATCTTTCAGCCTCTCACCACCACTTTAAATCTTTCAGTCTCTCACCACCACTTTAAATCTTTCAGTCTCTCACCACCACTTTAAATCTTTCAGCCTCTCACCACCACTTTAAATCTTTCAGTCTCTCACCACCACTTTAAATCTTTCAGCCTCTCACCACCACTTTAAATCTTTCAGTCTCTCACCACCACTTTAAATCTTTCAGTCTCTCACCACCACTTTAAATCTTTCAGTCTCTCACCACCACTCTTGTCGGTCATCATGCCAGACAAGATGTTCTGTAGGTCGGCCAGTTGGATAGGCCCAGGTTTGGAGCCGCTCGATGCCGTTGCTGTTGATGGGCTGGATTCAGATCCTGTTTCTGGCATGGGAAAATGAACCCGCTGGAGTGATTGTTACTCTGGTGACGTTTGTAATAAAAGCAGTTGTGTATATCTGAACGGGTCAGTCATTTGTTTGAATGACAAGTGTATGATGAATTTAAAACCTAGAAATATTCCAAAGCAAGTGCACAAAATTTAAAAAAATAACTGCCTGACAAATGCTGAAGGATTCTGGTTAAGTAAATTGTGCACACTGAAATGATAGTGTGCACACCGATGATTATATCAAAAAGTAATTCTGTGGAATTGGTCAAATTGAAAATGATAATTACATGAAATTTACCAACAAATTCTGCCAAAATAAAATGATCCCTTTAAACTGGTGGTTTCAATACGCTTGTATTGAAAATTATTACATGAAATCCGCCAATGAAAATTATAAGGCACCTGATAGAAAAACATCAGCACACATTCCAATTCAAATTCAGGGAAACTAAAATGTCAACATTTGGCGACTCAGCTGTGCTCTGAACCCTTTATTGCCTGAAACCATGTAACACAAAATTTTTTCAATATATTATGATAATTACAGTAGTTTAGGCCTCCCTATCAGCAACAAAGGCAATCCAAAGAGAGGAAATGAGGAAGGCACCATTTAGTATGGATAAGGGAACGCGGAATCTATGTACAGAAGTGATCAAAAACAGTAAATTGAGAAAGAAGTCCATGAAATTAGACAAAAGTTGAAGAAGAAAATCGTAGGTGATGAAAAATAGAACAGTGAACCAAAAAAAAATCTTTAACATAAAAGCAATGTTTTATTCCAACAAAAATAAGTCATACCTCTCGGCTCGGGACATAAAACGAACAAAGAGAAAAGGCATTTAGTAGGGATTGTGGAAAACGAGGAATCATGCATGCAAGTGTGCTCCCACACAGGATACACAGTGCATAGAAACAGTAAATTAGGAAAGATGAGGAAAAACAGACAAGAAGGCAAAAAAAACTGAAAGAAACAATGTATAGATCGCAATCCTGAAGGCTTATCTACAGCTGAGGTAATCTAACAATATCCCATGTGAGGAGTGCCAGTCCCCATTGCACAGGATTCTGGATAGACAAACCTAACTAACCTACTAAAACCTATTGTGTGTCGCAGAGGTACAGAAATAGCAAGATTGAAATGAATAATACGAAACGCCAAAAGCTGAAGAAAGTAAATGAGCGAAAAAGAGACAACAGTGACCAAAAATGAAGGTCCATGACAAAATAAAAAGCCTCTTCTAGTCCAACAAAAAGGAAAATTTACCTATAACAAAAAACCTCTTTTATTCTATCAAAGATGAAAATTTACCTAAAACAAAAAACCTCTTCTATTCTAACAAAGAGGAAAATTTACCTAAACAAAAAACCTCTTCTATATTAACAAAATGAAAGATTACCAAACTTCTCACCCGGGATCTCCCATTTTTTCCCTAGAAGGGCTATAACCACACAATATCACTCCACACCAAAACGTGAAGAAAGAACACCAACCGGCAGGAGTGGGAGCAGAGGCGGCGGTGGTGGCGGGAGGGGGAGTGCTGGCGGTGGTGGGGGTGGAGGCTGTGGTAGGCGTCACTGATGCCGTGTTGCTGCTCCGACTTCCCGAACTGTCGGGATAAATATAACCATGAGAAACTATAGTGTACCGGTGTATCATTACATTGCATTGATTCTTTCGTAATAATTACAGGTATATCCTTACATAGCATTTAATGTAAATAGTATACCGGCATATCATTACAATCTATTTATTTATTAGAAATTTAAGTTCATTGACCCAGCATCACACATGTCGTATTTATTTTTCAAATAACTTTTACATCGACACGTAGGTGCCTTATAAAGTGCCGCAACAACGATTAGAAACTGTACTCCAATTTTGCCCACTCAAGCTATCTTCAAATTGGTAAGCAGGCAGTCATAGGTGAGTTTTTGTAACACAATGTTGTTCATTAGTAATTATGTTGGGATTTTATTTACCTAAATTTGTAGTATTAAGACGTGCACATTGGTATGTTCCATGCAAATTCCTTTCTTGAAAACTATCAGATGTTGCTGCGCTCTTGTTACTCCACAATTCCAGTATGTTTGATGTTACAGCAGACGCAAATCTAATAACAAAAGAATATGTAAATGGTTCAGCGTTCATTGATTTTCTTGCATTCACCTGAGTTATTGATGTATCCTGTTCTACATGCGTACTTTGTCCTGTACTCTCATTGACCCTACGAGGGAGCTGAGGCTGGAAACCAGGTCACCCTGAGGACACTCACTTTAGCTACCAGAAAACATTCACCAAGGACTTCAAAGATTAATAAAGAGCCAAAGAGTACGACTATCCTTCGACCTCTGTTGAAAACCCGTTTTTCTTGCTCATGAATTGAAGACCAATGATATAAGTCCAATAGGCAAGTGAGGCAGTAAACATTCACTTCCTGCTGAGGCTGGACACGAGGTTAGGACGCTCACTTTGTTCCCAAGGAGTTGAGGCAAGACACTAAGATACCCTAACATTTTGTCTGGAGACCCAAGGTTACCCTGAGGCAGGACACAAGGTTAGGACACTCACTTTGGCCAGATGAGAGAGCTGAGGTAAGACACAAAGTTACCCCGAAAACATTTTGTCTGGAGACCCAAGGTCACCCTGAGGCAGAACACAAGGTTAGGACACTCACTTTGGCCCGACGAGAGAGCTGAGGTTCGGCACACCACTGCCCAGGATCTGCATGAGCTGCTGCTGCGATATGTTACCAATAATATTGGCGAGGTCTGAGTCGCGCAAATTGTTGAGAACATTGTTAGCAGAGCCAGACCCTGTGCCTCCACTGCTGCTGCTGCCACCACTGCCCACTCCGCTGCCTGGTGGTGATATTTTTTTTATTTTTTACCCTACTCGTGCTAATAAGTTTGAAATATACTGTAGGTGATAATATTTGTGTCTTTTTACCCTACTGGTGGTAATAAGTTTGAAATATACTATAGGTGATAATATTTGTGTCTTTTTACCCTACTGGTGGTAATAAGTTTGAAATATACTTTAGGTGATAATATTTGTCTTTTTACCCTACTGATGGTAACAACAGTTTTAAATAAACCGTAGGTGATAACATTTGTGTCTCTTTATCCCACTGGTGGCAGTAATAGTTCATGTTATTCATGTTGTTATTATTATACAGTAGATGGAAATACACAAGTATTTTTTCATGCCACTTTCTGAGCAAAAAATCAAGCTTCATACTAAATAATAACATCTAGAGCTGTGATAGGCAAGAATTTAATTCAATCATAAATTTTCTCAATTCAAAACCTTTTCCAGAAAGAATACATAATTTACCTCTCATTTCAGATTATAGACAAAACGAAGATACACAGCAAGACAATCTCTGCCTGAACACAGGATACAAAGCACCATAATGCTGTCCAAAATAACTGAGCTTATTTGAACTCTTGGTTTTACCGTGGCTGGTTAATTATTGTTTTTTTGCATTGCATGAATAGTTTCCACGTGTCATAAAAAAAAGCACTCTCACCTCCTGATGCAAGGCAAGAATATTTTTTCACTTCCCATGTCATAAAAAATAGCACTCTCACCTCCTGATGCAAGGCAAGAATATTTTTTCACTTCCCATGTCATAAAAAATAGCACTCTCACCTCCTGATGCAAGGCAAGAATATTTTTTCACTTCCCATGTCATAAAAAATAGCACTCTCACCTCCTGATGCAAGGCAAGAATATTTTTTCACTTCCCATGTCATAAAAAATAGCACTCTCACCTCCTGATGCAAGGCAAGAATATTTTTTCACTTCCCATGTCATAAAAATAGCATTCTCACCTCCTGATGCAAGGCAAGAATATTTTTTCACTTCCCATGTCATAAAAATAGCACTCTCACCTCCTGATGCAAGGCAAGAATATTTTTTCACTTCCCATGTCATAAAAAATAGCACTCTCACCTCCTGATGCAAGGCAAGAATTTTTTTTCACTTCCCATGTCGTAAAAATAGCACTCTCACCTCCTGATGCAAGGCAAGAATTTTTTTTCACTTCCCATGTCATAAAAATAGCACTCTCACCTCCTGATGCAAGGCAAGAATTTTTTTTCACTTCCCATGTCGTAAAAATAGCACTCTCACCTCCTGATGCAAGGCAAGAATTTTTTTTCACTTCCCATGTCATAAAAAATAGCATTCTCACCTCCTGATGCAAGGCAAGAATTTTTTTTCACTTCCCATGTCGTAAAAATAGCACTCTCACCTCCTGATGCAAGGCAAGAATTTTTTTTCACTTCCCATGTCATAAAAATAGCACTCTCACCTCCTGATGCAAGGCAAGAATTTTTTTTCACTTCCCATGTCGTAAAAATAGCACTCTCACCTCCTGATGCAAGGCAAGAATTTTTTTTCACTTCCCATGTCGTAAAAATAGCACTCTCACCTCCTGATGCAAGGCAAGAAATTTTTCCACTTCCCTTGTCATAAAAATAGCACTCTCACCTCTTGATGCAAGGCAAGATTTTTTCCCACTTCCCATGTCATAAAAATAGCACTCTCACCTCTTGAGCAAGGCAAGAAATTTTCCCACTTCCCATGTCATAAAAATAGCACTCTCACCTCCTGGGCAAGGCAAGAAATTTTCCCACTTCCCATGTCATAAAAATAGCACTCTCACCTCCTGAGCAAGGCAAGAAATTTTCCCACTTCCCATGTCATAAAAATAGCACTCTCACCTCCTGATGCAAGGCAAGATTTTTTCCCACTTCCCATGTCTTAAAAATAGCACTCACCTTCTGAGCAAGGCAAGAAATTTTCCCACTTCCCATGTCATAAAAAGACAACACTCTCACCTCCTGAGCGAGATGGAGTAGAATGTGAACCAAGAGCTGGGGGATTGTTGAGGAGCTCGTTCACTTTTCTGCAGTACTCGTCATCCTTGTCCGTCTTGGCTTCCTGCACAATTACTGATACGTGAATAAGATTCTTGCTGCAGATTTGTGTCTAATGTCCTGATTTGTACAATTTTCGACATCTGTTGAACAAAAATTGATTAATTATCAGTTTTCAACATTTTTTGGATATAAATAAAAAACCTGTAAAAGTTAAGATTTGAATTATCAACTCTTTACACATAGCTAATTTCTCAATACATAGTTTTTAATATTTGTTTGAAAAAAAAGGACACATATCATCTAATTTCTTGATTTAGAGTTTTAAACATTTGTTGAACATGAATAAGTGATGAATAACTTCTCAAAGCTTTTTTAATATTTATTTAAAAAAAGGAGGTAACTTGCATCTCCCAACTTCTTGATTAGCATTTCAAGATTTGTTGGACAAGAACAGGTAACACTAGCAGAGCCTTCCTATGCCAAGCTAGGGCCCTCTGGGAGAGGCCTAGCTCTCAACTTTCCAACCTCATTTGTAGGGCAAGATCAGACAACAAACACATTATCTGCTTGATGACCCACACGTGTCATGTCATTTACAGAATATGCATAATGCTGGTCACCCACCAGCATTACCAAGTGCATTTTTTTGTACATGCTTCATATGAACAAATTGAATTTGAACCTACTAAAACACTAAAGATGTTCTTGACAAAATAAAAACACACTATCAAGACAAGACTTGCCTGCATCCAGAAAAAGATGCGTCGGCTGGTGGATCGGAACTTCAGTACATAAACACGGCCTGTGGTGCAGGCATCAACACGTCTGTATTCCACATCATCAGGGAAAATGATGAGGTCCTGTAAGGGTGAGATGTCACAATGAGGAATGAATTACTAGCAGAGACATGGTAGGAGGCATTCCATGTTATTAATAACTTCAGACCTATGAAAATGTCACCATTCAAATAAAAATTTTAGATACCTCATCTTACAGCGGTGAGAGAGAATGGAAAATTTTATTTACGCCCTGCAGACCACATAATTCAAATTTAAAAAATGAGATTACTTCAATTCTAACTGTATGTTGTAAACCCAAAGTTGGAAACTTCAACAGCACTGCACACATCAAAAAATTACACTGTATTAAAATACCAGCCTGATATCCACAAACATTCTCATCGACTTGCCTCTTCCACAGATCCAGTTGTTCGATCCTTCCAGCAGAAATGCATGAGAGAATCATCAGATTGGTAAATGAAAAGAGTTCCCTTCCTCTTGTCAGGGTGAACTATTTTATTTTTCAGGTGCATTTTACCTGCCTGTAAAAGAAAACAACCAAAGGTGAGAATTAAAAAAGGTAAGAAAACAGAGTGACACTTTGAGCCTATTGAGGAACAATAAAAATGCTCTACTATGGGCTACAGATAGTACCTAATACCAATTCCAATCAAGTCAAAATGACAGACATAAAAAATGGGTAATATACTTAGGAAAGGCATCAATGCTTAAAATTATACAGAATTATTAGCAACAGTTGAAAGCAGATATTACAGAAAAAATTTTAAATAGAGTATGGATATAATAAAATTTTGATATTAAAGGCTTTATGACAGATTGTCTTTAATATTACCAGCATCTAAACAGTATATATTACAGAGGAAATTTCATCAGTACAATCACCTGGTCTACAAACTACAAATCTTGACTTCAGATATTGAAGACATAATAATGCAATTAGTTTATCTTACATCATCCATAGTTGGGAAGTTCCTTACAACACATTGTATCAATAAAATGAAAGCAGAAAGAATCACCTAGATTATATTATGAACTTATTAAATAAAAAATTCAGCAAAAGCATCCAAGACCACAATAAGGTGTAACAAGTATGTAATTAAACAAAATTCAAAACTACACAAAAAAAGTGGCCCTTAACATTTTGGGCAGAAATGGCAAGGTTGGATTAAGTTGATATAACAAGATAAAATTTGAAGCATGATAAGTACCAAAAAAAAAAAGCAAATAATGAACTGAAAAAAAGATGGTCCATAGCAAACTAAAACCTTTTCTATTTCAAAAGGAAGGGCTACCTATCTAACCTTCAGCCTAAGATTTCACAAATTCTTCTCTGGAAGTTCTAATTTCTATACATATATAATACTTGCATCCTTTATAGTATTAGAATATAATAAACAAAAGTTGTACTTCTACTATCCATTAAAAACACTTTTATAATTCATAAACAACAAAACTTACTTTGAACTCCACCAAATTCTTGCTCGACGCACGAGCAGCACTGCCAAAAAGAGCGGAAGACATTTTGGATGATATGCTTGATAACAAGCAATTCTGAAAAAAAATGAAAACCATTAATGTATAACTGACAAGATACATACACTAGAAATATTGTGTTAACATTACTCTCATGGTATCAAAAGAATTCCCAACTGCATACATCCACACATTTGACTATTCCCCAAGCTAGATAATATTTGATAACAAAATTTGCACAAAAGAGACTTTGAACATCATTGTCAATTGGCAGTGCAGTATTTCAAATACTGATCTAGAAGAATTGCATGTCAGATAGCAATTTGGTCTTTTTTAATGTTGTTGCATATTGTGATATTCTTTTTAAATCATTTTTTTAGGCAGCTAGAGATAAATTCAAGCCTCAAATGGCTCACAACAGTACCAATAAAACATCTAAATACATGGATGTAGATTTTAGAGAGAAGCTTATACATAAAAAGTATCAAAATGATTGAGCTGTTTCATTCCAAAACTTGAAGTAATAAAATCTGAATAGCTAACATATGAGTTAGAGTTTTCAGTAAGTGTGTTGAGTTTGATAGTAATAGATTTTCCATTTTTCGGTGCCTAAACATAGTTTATTAGATCGAAATAAACAAGTTTTCTTCTATGTACTTTCCGTCGGAAATGAGTATTTTACGAGTTATAGCGGCACGTTAATTTTTGTCTTTGATGATGAATGCAATCAAATAAACACCTACTAATTGATATTTGAATTTTTGTTGCTTGAATCATGGTTATAACATTGAAATAAACCACTTTTCTTCCATACACTTTTTGCGCAAATTAGTACTTTACGAGTTAGAGCGGTAAGCTTCATTTTTTGCGTGATTGAGCAGTTACAGTACGTTTGAATACTTTGTAATTTATTATTAGCTCATCCAGTGGAGCCTGAACTAACTTCTAGAATCTTTTAGTTGATAACACAATAAAAATGTTAATTTTTGTCTTAGATGGCGGGAATGCGCTTGATCATTCGAGCGCATCGGAAGGGAGATTCTATTGTAATGTTGCCAAACGGCGTGCTCGATGAATTTCTTTCCGCTTCAAACACTAGAGTTGCATTAAGTCATTTGCCGCTAAAACTCGTAAAATACTTATTTCCGACAGAAAGTGCATATCAGAAAACTTGTTTATTTTGATCTAATAAACTATGTTAAGGCACCAAAAACTGGAAAATTGATTATTACTAAATGCTACACATTTACCGAGTTTTCAACTAGCTTAGCTAGAGGAAAGCAAATTTACTGTCATCAAATTTTCCAACAGTTTAGAATCTATGTGAGTAGGGCCATGTACATTATGATATATACATGCATTCAATCTCTAAGCATGTTTTACATAGGTAAACTTTGAGACTTGGATTACTTTCATTTACTATGCTGATTAAAGGCCATATATCAGCATAAATAAACAATGAATCCCTTGTCCTAACTAAATATGGTCAATATTGATTTTAGGTGCCTCACGTAAATTAATAATTCCGTTCCAAAAAATCACTAAAGAAACACATTTAAAAGCGTTTTAGATAAATGTCATTCTGCTCGCTGATGCGTTATTTTCGAATTATTCAACTTTGAAGTTAGCTTTTGCGCGCCAAGCGTAATTTGATTAATAACGGATGCTAACCCCCTATTACAAACGTAAACAGGTTGGGTCGTGAGGGGGAGCCACAGTTCTTCTAGTGAAAATTATAAATAAAGGTTCTAACCCACCCATTAGAGTGACATCTACAATTGTGTTTACATCAGCTCCAAAATGGTGGCCTCCCGGTATGCTGTTTGGCGCGCTGGCTCCGGAAGTGAGCGTCCATGACAGTGTTGCCATACGCACACTCCCGCTTCAAAGACTTGAGTTTTGGTAACTAATTTGACGCGTACGTCACCCTAACGGGTGAGTCAGAACCTTTATTCATAATTTTCACTAGAAGAACTGTGGCTTGCCCGCTTCCCCTCACAACCCAACCTGTTTACGTTTGTAATAGGGGGTTAGCTTCCGTTATTAATTAAATTCTGCTTGGTGCGCTCGCTGCGTTGTTGGAACATCCTGTCTTATGGCACGCAAAAGCCAACTTCAAAGTTGAATAATTCAAAAATAATGTATCAGCGAGCAGAATGACATTCATGTAAAATGCTTTTAAATGTGTTTCTTTAGTGATTTTTTGGAACAGAATTATTAATTTACGTGAGGCACCTAAAATCAATTTTGACCCTAAATATGGTCAATATTTCCTATAATGTTGTCAATGATTATCATAATTTCATTGCAAATAATCAATAAAGGAACACAATTAAGAATGTTTTACACGAATGACATTCTGCTTGCTAATGCGTTATTTTTGAATTATTCAACTTTGAAGTTGGCTTGTGCGCGCCAGGGAAGCCCGCGCGCCAGGGAAGCCCGCGCGACAGGGAAGCCCGCGCGACAGGGAAGCCCGCGCGACAGGGAAGCCCGCGCGACAGGGAAGCCCGCGCGACAGGGAAGCCCGCGCGACAGGGAAGCCCGCGCGACAGGGAAGTCCGCGCGACAGGGAAGCCCGCGCGACAGGGAAGCCCGCGCGACAGGGAAGCCCGCGCGACAGGGAAGCCCGCGCGACAGGGAAGCCCGCGCGACAGGGAAGCCCGCGCGACAGGGAAGCCCGCGCGACAGGGAAGCCCGCGCGACAGGGAAGCCCGCGCGACAGGGAAGCCCGCGCGACAGGGAAGCCCGCGCGACAGGGAAGCCCGCGCGACAGGGAAGCCCGCGCGACAGGGAAGCCCGCGCGACAGGGAAGCCCGCGCGACAGGGAAGCCCGCGCGACAGGGAAGCCCGCGCGACAGGGAAGCCCGCGCGACAGGGAAGCCCGCGCGACAGGGAAGCCCGCGCGACAGGGAAGCCCGCGCGACAGGGAAGCCCGCGCGACAGGGAAGCCCGCGCGACAGGGAAGCCCGCGCGACAGGGAAGCCCGCGCGACAGGGAAGCCCGCGCGACAGGGAAGCACGCGCGACAGGGAAGCACGCGCGACAGGGAAGCACGCGCGACAGGGAAGCACGCGCGACAGGGAAGCACGCGCGACAGGGAAGCACGCGCGACAGGGAAGCACGCGCGACAGGGAAGCACGCGCGACAGGGAAGCACGCGCGACAGGGAAGCACGCGCGACAGGGAAGCACGCGCGACAGGGAAGCACGCGCGACAGGGAAGCACGCGCGACAGGGAAGCACGCGCGACAGGGAAGCACGCGCGACAGGGAAGCACGCGCGACAGGGAAGCACGCGCGACAGGGAAGCACGCGCGACAGGGAAGCACGCGCGACAGGGAAGCACGCGCGACAGGGAAGCACGCGCGACAGGGAAGCACGCGCGACAGGGAAGCACGCGCGACAGGGAAGCACGCGCGACAGGGAAGCACGCGCGACAGGGAAGCACGCGCGACAGGGAAGCACGCGCGACAGGGAAGCACGCGCGACAGGGAAGCACGCGCGACAGGGAAGCACGCGCGACAGGGAAGCACGCGCGACAGGGAAGCACGCGCGACAGGGAAGCACGCGCGACAGGGAAGCACGCGCGACAGGGAAGCACGCGCGACAGGGAAGCACGCGCGACAGGGAAGCACGCGCGACAGGGAAGCACGCGCGACAGGGAAGCACGCGCGACAGGGAAGCACGCGCGACAGGGAAGCACGCGCGACAGGGAAGCACGCGCGACAGGGAAGCACGCGCGACAGGGAAGCACGCGCGACAGGGAAGCACGCGCGACAGGGAAGCACGCGCGACAGGGAAGCACGCGCGACAGGGAAGCACGCGCGACAGGGAAGCACGCGCGACAGGGAAGCACGCGCGACAGGGAAGCACGCGCGACAGGGAAGCACGCGCGACAGGGAAGCACGCGCGACAGGGAAGCACGCGCGACAGGGAAGCACGCGCGACAGGGAAGCACGCGCGACAGGGAAGCACGCGCGACAGGGAAGCACGCGCGACAGGGAAGCACGCGCGACAGGGAAGCACGCGCGACAGGGAAGCACGCGCGACAGGGAAGCACGCGCGACAGGGAAGCACGCGCGACAGGGAAGCACGCGCGACAGGGAAGCACGCGCGACAGGGAAGCACGCGCGACAGGGAAGCACGCGCGACAGGGAAGCACGCGCGACAGGGAAGCACGCGCGACAGGGAAGCACGCGCGACAGGGAAGCACGCGCGACAGGGAAGCACGCGCGACAGGGAAGCACGCGCGACAGGGAAGCACGCGCGACAGGGAAGCACGCGCGACAGGGAAGCACGCGCGACAGGGAAGCACGCGCGACAGGGAAGCACGCGCGACAGGGAAGCACGCGCGACAGGGAAGCACGCGCGACAGGGAAGCACGCGCGACAGGGAAGCACGCGCGCCAGGGAAGCACGCGCGCCAGGGAAGCACGCGCGCCAGGGAAGCACGCGCGCCAGGGAAGCACGCGCGCCAGGGAAGCACGCGCGCCAGGGAAGCACGCGCGCCAGGGAAGCACGCGCGCCAGGGAAGCACGCGCGCCAGGGAAGCACGCGCGCCAGGGAAGCACGCGCGCCAGGGAAGCACGCGCGCCAGGGAAGCACGCGCGCCTAGCGCAATTCAATTAATGACGGAAGCTAACCCCCAATTACAAACGTAAAGAGGTTGCGTCGTGAGGAGTAGCCCCAGTTCTTCTAGTGAAAATTATAAATAAAGGTTTCTAGGTCCGTTTACATCAACTCCAAGGTGGCTGCCGCCATGGCGACACCCGGTACCCAAGATGGCGGCAGCCATCTTGGAGTCGATGTAAACGAACGTCACTAGAAACCTTTAGTTATAATTTCCACTAGAAGAACTGTGGCTAACCCTCATGACCCAGCCTCTTTACGCTTGTAATAGGGGGTTAGCTTCCATTTCTATTGCAAAAACAATGACTACTTTTGCACAAAAAAGGCCATTCAGGAGCGCCGTTTGTATAACTTCAAACTTAAATCACTGGAAAACTAAGCATTTGCGAGCACATTGCCATTCATGTAAAACATCTTAAAATCAACTATATTACCTATCTATGGCAACGAAATTATGAAAATCGTTGACAACATTAAAGTAAAAATTGACCAAAAAAAACTTAGGCTAGAAGTTATATCTTCAAGTTACCGCATCAGTTCATTATACACTATTGTTTGCAGTGTCATTTTAATTTCATTTTGAAATACCTATACCCTCAAAATAACAAGCTTTATCATATGACACATAGTGTTTCTAACACCAAAATGCTCATTACACATTGAAGGTTATAGAATTTGTAACTTAATTCTAGTTGAAGGCATTGTAATATTTAGGAAGAAATGCTACAAAATAATAGTTGCACAATATTTCATGTAAAAAAATTACTTGACCCAAACAGGATTTATAAGTCCTGCATGTCAACAACTTCACAAATGTAAACCTCAGTTCAACAATAATTTGTGTTCAAAAAAATGTAACATTGTTAGGTCCCCCACAAAAATCGAATCTACCAATTACTGAATCCTGTAATTTAGGATGATTAATTAAGTTATACATGATCTGCCATTTCCTAAGTTTGCAAATTAGGGGCCAAACACAGCTTCAAAAGGATTCTGGGTGATGAAAGCACTTATCTCTCAAGCCTGAACTAGGCTTCTCATAGTCATTCATTGACATGGTCGGTATACTATAACTTTTTATTTTTCGTTCAGTGTGAAGTTTTTTCATTGCAATTCACACAGAAACGATTTGTTAAAATCACGCAGTCACACCTAACCAAAATATGACACAGCTTTTTACCCTCTGTTGGGCCGTGTTGGCCCGTTGGCAGATGTATATTCATGCAAGTTTTCTTACCCTATATTTTAATAAGTTACTTTATTTTATCGAGAGCCTATTTCTAACGCTCGTGTCATTGAACAATTTAAACAATTTATTTACCACAGGTGATACAGAGGTAGAATGTTTCTTAAGTCTCGTACAATGGTCAAATTTGAGTATAGCTACTTGTGGGCCCGAACAAGTTCAGCGACTTCTAGGGCATCCTATCATCACGTTATTCTAAGGTGTACAATAATGTTTAACCTAGTTCACTTAACCTAGTTTCGCATTAGACTGATCATTGAGATACTTAACTCGATATTTTATGCTGTATTTTATAATATAGGTCAAATCGGCTATATTTAACATTATGTTCGATAAAACGATCCAAGAGCAGACTGAAGATCGGTTGTTACCCAAAGCAAGTTACATTATTACATTATCATTAGTTACATGTAGGAGGCAAGATTTGACATGGTGATCTTATACGACTAGTATTCTGATAGCAAGTGAGACTCAAGATGTCTTTTGAATACTATGTACGAATTACATTTACGGATCTCCGCAGGTGTAGAGTTCCAAGTTTTGGTTCCAACGAAGAGGATACTGTGTTGCGACCGGGCCTTTGAATAATAAAGAAGCATGAATTTACTTCTATTTCGGGTTAAATGGTCGTGATGACCAGTTTGCGCAGTCAATAATTGTTTTAAGGCCCCCACACACTACACGCGCCACGAGCAGAGCCGCGAGCAGGACCTCAGGCTCGCGCGAGCCTGCTTGGCTCGGCTCGGGCTTGTAAACTTCAAGTTTAGTGGCTTAACTCAAGTTTTACTTTAGACCGGTTGGAATTCTATGATTATCTAGATTTTTGAAGGTTAAAGGTTGAATATTGAGGAATTTAACGATTTCCCCAGATGTTCTTTTAATAATGGCGAGGTCACCAGTGCCTTTTCAAGCACACTTAATTGCTAATTGAATGATTTACGGCCTCTGACTCCGTAAAAGTTAAGTGTAGGGAGGTTCGGACGCACTATTTCTGGCGTCTTTAATCAAAATCAAAACACTATAATTTTCACCTCGGAACTAGACCATCAGAAGGACAAGAAAGTAGATATGGTTATTTAATTCTGGCCTGGTTTTATTGGAGGCTGTCAGATTTTCAAAGTTCTCCCAAAGTAGGGAAACTATTGAGTTTTTTGAAAGGTTGAATTATTGGAAACTTGAGATCAAGCTGTTAGATTATCGATTTCACAAGAAGGATGTTCTTTTTCAAAGGCGAGGTCACCAGCCTCCATCGAATAGCGACACTTAACAAACTAATGACTTAATCTGACTCAGAAGGAGTTCGGGATATTCGGACGCCTTATTTCAAGCGTCAAATATAATGGACGTAGGTTAAGAAGACGAGACTCTTGGAGTTTGTATAATCAGTACACACAGCAGGACACACGTTTACATTACGAAGGGTAGCGGTGGAGTGGACTCCAGCCAAGCCCGAGAACTACGAGCAGAGATCCACAAGAACCATGAGCTCAGTTCTCAACGCATAGTGCTGTCTAAATACATTCTTACGCAAGAGCACTGTAACATTATCAGTATTATACACAGATACATTCAAGGTGCTACATGAAAGGTTTCAACACTCCTTCTCACATTGAATGTGTGTCAGATGAGACCATTCCTAACTTCGTTCTTAGTCTAGAGAACTTTTCTATCGGCAGGTTCTTGGTGAATATGTCGGCGAGCATTTCGTCGGTAGGGCAATACACTACGTCTATATCTTTGTTACTTACAAGATCCCGTACATAGTGAAACTTAATATCGATGTGCTTGCTCCTCCCATGATATTTGGGATTGTTGGCAAGACAGATGGCTGACTGGTTGTCTTCGTTTATAACCATTGGTTCCATAGTCCCAAAATTTAGATCACTGAGTAAGTGCTTTAACCAGACAGCCTCTTGAGCCGCACCGGCAAGAGCAACGTATTCGGCTTCTGCAGTTGAGAGGGCTACACAAGTTTGTTTGTTAGATCTCCACGTAATTACCGAATTACTGAGGGTGAAACAGTAACCAGAGGTAGACTTTCGGTCATTTTTATCACCAGCCCAGTCAGCATCTGAATAACCAATGCAAGTATCAGAACATTTGCTATACAAGAGACCTAGTTTAGAGGTGCCTCTCAGGTACCTGAATATTCTCTTAACACACATCCAATGCTGTTCAAGAGGCTTGGAGCTGTATTTAGCAACATTATTCACTGCGAATGCAATGTCAGGTCGAGTTCTGGTTGACAAATACAAAAGGCTACCTACAGCACTTTGATAAGTGGCAGGGTCAAATTCGACATCATTTGGGGAGCATATCGGATTTACGTTTACATCGGCGGGAGTTGCAACAGGTTTACAATTATCAAAGCCAAATTTTGACAACAGAGCCTCAGTGTAGGCAGTTTGATTCAAGAAGACATTGTTTTTAAATTGTACAACACTTACACCTAGGAAGTAACTCAGCACACCAAGGTCCTTCATTTTGTATTGGGTAGAAAGGCTCAACTTTATTTGATTTATTTCATCACCAGACTCAGAAGCAATTATTAGATCGTCTACATACACCGCCACAATACACAGTTTCTTATCTTGAACACGAGTGTATATACAAGCATCACTCTTAGATTGTACAAAACCCAATTTCTTCAAATAGCTATCTAGTGTAGTATTCCAACACTTAGGAGCTTGTTTTAGTCCGTAGAGCGATTTTTGTAGTTTACACACCAGATTTTCTTTGCCTTTGACAATAAAACCGTCAGGTTGAACCAGATATAGTTCTTCAATCAGTTCTCCATTAAGGAAGGCTGTTGCAACGTCCATGTGATGGACTTGCATGTTGCATTTGGCAGCCAAAGCTAGTACTGTCCTGACAGACTCAAATCGAACCACGGGACTGAAGGTCTCGTCGTAGTCGATGCCATATTTTTGTGAGTAGCCCTGAGCCACAAGGCGAGCTTTGTACGAGCAAATGCTTCCGTCGGGTCCGGTTTTTCTTTTAAAGATCCACTTTGATTTGATAGGTTTTTTGTCATTAGGACACTCTACAAGGGACCATACTCTGTTTTGATTTATAGACTCCATCTCATTCTCCATAGCTGTTTCCCATAGTTTTGCTTCTGGTCCACTGAGTGCTTCTTGAACACAAGATGGTATATCAAGCTCATTTTTCATTAAATACACCCATTCACCAAACCTATCAGGAGCCCGTCGATATCTGGCTGATTGTCTAGGCTGCACTCCCTCCATCCCAGCATCTGACTGTCTATGCTCCACCCCTCCCTCAGAGTCTTCTGGTTCTGGATCCTGAGGAAGAAGAGAAAAATTACCATCATTTACTTCTGAAGGCTCCTTCTCAATTGGCATCTGCTGAGATTCATTGAACATAACGTCTCTACTCAAAAATATCCTTCTACTGTTTATGTCATACAGACGATATCCCTTGGATCCACTTCCATATCCTACAAGAACACACGGTTTAGATTTTGGATCAAGTTTTTCCCTCTCATCTTTGGGGACATGAGCGTACGCACTGCAGCCAAAGGTTTTGAGGTGCTGTACGTTGGGCTTGTGTCCATTAAGGGCCTGATAAGGGGTCATATCATTCAATGCACTAGCAGGGCTCCTATTTTTGACATACACGGCAGTTGATATAGCTTCACCCCAGAATGATTTTGGTAACTTGGAACCAGACAGCATAGCTCTGACAGAGTCAAGAAGAGTTCTATTCATTCTTTCTGCAACTCCATTTTGTTCAGGTGTCTTAGGCACAGTTTTTTCATGGATAATTCCTTCCCCTTTTAGGAATTGTTCAAAGTCATTAGAGATGTATTCCCCACCGTTATCGGAGCGCAGAATTTTAATTTTGTGATCATAGTGATTTTCTACCAAGGATTTGAACTCCTGAAACACTTTGAAAACATCACTCTTATGTTTGATAATGTACACCCAAGTATATCTGGAGTGGTCATCTATGAAGGTTACAAAATACCTTCCACTCCCAAGTGATATGGGATTAAGCTGGCCACACACATCACTGTGGATAAGTTCTAAGGGTTGGCGTTTCCTTTTGTGATTTGTTTTGGGGAACGGAAGCCTATGATTTTTACCATCACAACAGTTTTCACAAAAAATGTTATCTCCACTCACAGAACAATCAAAACCTCTAACAAGATTCTTAGTGCCTAATTTCTTAAGATTATTGAATCCTAGATGACAAAATCGTTTATGCCACAGAATTTCATCAGAGGAAACGTTCATGCATTTAGCGGCTGAATTAAGGGTGCAATTAAGTTTATACAATTTTCCTACTTTACTGCCTAAGGCAATTAATTCATCGTCTTTATTTACAATCTTACATGAGCTTTCGTCAAAGTAAACTGAGTTTCCACTTTCTGTAATCTGAGGCACGGAAAGTAAATTGTAAGCTAAACCAGGTACATACAAGACATTCTTAACAACACAGGTATCTACTCGACCTTTAGGCAACAACACCATAACTTCAACATCACCTACACCAACACCTTGCAAGTTTCTACCATCACCAACTTCAATGTTAATTGGGCTAGATAGCTCATTCATACAAGAAAAATCATTCCTATTATTACACATGTGTGCTGTTGCACCGGAATCAATTACCCAACAATTATTGATATTTATCACAGACAATGCACCGATATAATTTGTTTTACCTGCTACAAAATTGTTTTGGTTTTCTGTGTGGTTCCCATCTTCTTTCTTCAATTTTTCTTGATAGATCCAGCACTTGGTACGTAGGTGTCCCAATTTTCCGCATTCGAAGCATCGTGAGTTTTTCAATTTGGAGGTCACAAGGGATTTTTCACTGAAGTCTGAAGCACTTTGGTTTTTCAGTTTTGCTTCTTCATTCAGAAGACGCTCTGTCACAATATCCCATGACGGTAGTTTTTCATGAGCTTCCAGTGCAGTCACCAGTGTGGAGAAATGGTCGGGAAGTGACGACAGCAAGATTATTACACGACTTTCTTCATCAACTGCGTCATCAATCACACTCAAGGACTCAAATATTTCGACAAATGCTTTGAGATGAGTTTGTAAGTCTTGGTCTTCTTTTAGTTTCATGTTGTAGAGTCTTTTGCGTAGTCTGAACTTGTTAGACCAAGTTTTCTTCTGGAATGTATCTTCAATCTTATGCCATAGTTGCACAGGGTCAGTAGGATCACCCAACAAATAAAGTTGACTTGTTTCGACACCAAGCACAATTGTTGCAAGTGCACTGTCACGTCTTTCTTCAAATTTTCTTCGAGCAGTCTCGTCCGTAGTCTGTGGCATGGTTTCCGTTCCTCGAACCAAGTTCCACAGTTTTTCCTTCATCAGAATCATCTTCATTTGCAGCTTCCACGTAGGATAGTTTTTATCATTAAGAGCCGTGAGGCAGTTCTTTGCACTTTCACTTACGGAGCCTGCCATGTTTCTTTCTCTTTCACCGTTTCTGTCTCACACAGCACTAACAAATCACCAACTTCTGTTCTCGCTGTCCCGGGCTGTTTTTCGCTTCGGGACTTAAGATAACCTCACTTGATATTGCTTCATCGGAAGGTTTACTGGGCCCATAACCTAATGGACGTAGGTTAAGAAGACGAGACTCTTGGAGTTTGTATAATCAGTACACACAGCAGGACACACGTTTACATTACGAAGGGTAGCGGTGGAGTGGACTCCAGCCAAGCCCGAGAACTACGAGCAGAGATCCACAAGAACCATGAGCTCAGTTCTCAACGCATAGTGCTGTCTAAATACATTCTTACGCAAGAGCACTGTAACATTATCAGTATTATACACATATACATTCAAGGTGCTACATGAAAGGTTTCAACAAAATAATCAACAACAAAATTTACCACAAGCCAACACCGGAGGGAAAATGAGAGAATAGTTTAACTCGCCGGTATCGGGTTTATTGAGGAGAAGGTTGCACTCCGAAGTGCGGGGCTTGATTCTTGGTTCGAGAGACGTCCTTGGGGAGAGTCCGAGGTGGTTGCAGGACTTCAGACGATTCGTTCAGCTCAGGCTTGTGAAGCGCGAGCTGGAGTGTGAAGTCGATGTTTTGTAAGTGTGGGGGGTTCCGACACTAAGTGATTGGTGATTTGAGTGCTGGGTAGGGAGTTGATTACCGGTTTGGGAAAACTCGGTAGGAATTGGAGACTCTCGCCCAAATGGCCTCAACTGGAGATTTTAGCGGCTTAGCTGCAGGGATTGCAGGCCTTCCCAGTATAGTGAACTTTGAATATGAGGAGAAGCTTGGAGGTGAACTCGGAGGAGGTAAGCTCCTTAAATTAAGAGGTTAGGGTTTGGTTTCATACGTGTTTGTGAGTGCTTGAATGTGTGGTCCCGTCGATCCTGTGAGGGAGCAGGGGACTTGAATTATTTTGAACACAAAATTTGAGTCTATTCATACACATGTGCAAGACCGCGCAACTGTAACATTCACAGGAGGAACAGTGGCAGGAGTCCGGTGCTAAAAGTCAGTCCGCGACTCTAGCGCCCGAGTCGCAGCCTGAATCATCTTAACACCAGAATCAGTGCTCCAGACCAACTGGTCACAAGCTCTATCCTGACATTACAAGCAGCAGCACAACTGAGTTTAAATAAACTACAGCCAAAAATAATAGCTAGAGCACTGAGGTAATTCTATAATTAATGTACTAAGATATAAGTATGAGAAAAGGTGAAGTCTCTATACTCTATTATTCCGATGAGCAAGAAAGAATGATTATTTAAGTGACTTGACTTGAGTGAGTGCCTACAGAAGATACAATCTCTACTGGTTTAAATAACCTAATATAGCTTCATTTCTCAAGATATGAATTCAAAACATTGACAAAAAATTGCAGAGGAATTCCAAAATTATTTAAACCTGACTTAGTCAAAATACAAAAGTTGAGAACACAATTAATTGGAGCTGGAACATACAAAAGATGAGCAAACCAAAAATGATCTCTGTGGGCAGCAAGGTGTCTTAACACTATGCTCAGCACTAAAATAACTAAGGAGCAAATGCCAACATCGTCTAACACTGACAGCACAATACGGTATCATCGGAGGATAGTAAGCACGAAACAGTGACAAAGATGGGGCAGTGAGGTGGAGGCTGGTGACTAACTAACACTGGCACAGAGACAACATAGTGAATATTTCTACGACACAATAACGAGAGCTCCCTTACACGGAACAAGTTAAGACACACACAGGAAAGTTAAGACATAATACACACTTATCGTTACACTTGATACTTACAATTGCCCGCTCTGGGCCCAAGCGCTAGGGGGATCTATAAGAGAATGACCACTCGGCTTGTGACGCCGGCCTTATATGCGCTTTGAGCGGACGAGCGTTTCCGGAATTTTCCGGATGTGGATGAACTTGCGATATGGTTCTAGGTAAAAACGCCGCTCTTTCTTGTCTAAGTATTTCTTTGGTCAAATTTTAATAGATTTAAGGGTAATGTTGAATGAAAATAGTGATCTAAAATTTTAAGAATGATTACGTTAACTTTATTTAATTTTTAGAAGATGGTTTTAATAATTTATGAAATTTAGACTGAAGTACGGCTGAGGGCGATCACTACAGCTACCCTTCCCCCAAAGGAGACCGAAAGGTCTGGTAACAGTGAAGCTGTTACTTGTAAAGTGCAAGTCAGAAATACGAAGGAGAGATTCCAAAAGATGCTTTGACAGAAGAAAATAGATGAAAATAGTGGAAGGTTAACTGTGGAACTATGAAAGTTTCAGCTCGGATCCCGAACTGGGACCATAAAAGAATCTGTGAGGTTAGCATCACTGAGCATACGGTGCCAGAGTATCCGCCGAAATGGAGGCGCCCGAATTCCTGATTCCGACTGCGTTCTTTGAACGGTGTAACGGGGAATCTAGAATTGGTCGACTTCCACGACTTTAGAACTCAAAGCGAACTAAGACGTACGAATTCGTTGGCTCGACAGGTGTTGACCTGATGCGAAGTCGCAGTATAGGTTTTTATAGTATGCCATAGTACAAAATCAGTTCCTTCCCTCCCAAAACACATATGCCGGTTACAGCGGCAATTGTGCGACGTGAGTCGTTTGTACCGCCTCCCTAGGCAACGTGCGTGCTCCTCAGGCGTCCCCAAGGCTACAAGCACGCCGACCAGACGGCGACACAAAAATTGGGAGATCGGGAAAGACTTAGTCAAGTGATGGTGAAATATTTGCGCTGAGCATTCCGACCCGTATGGGATACGGATAACTATTAAAGGACAACCGGTCTGCAGACGGCCGTTCTTTTATATCCGTTAATTGCTCAGGATGGCAAGGTAGTGTTTCACACACAGACATTTTGTTTACTTTTGTGCTTCAGTAGCAATGGTGCTGCAGTAGCAATGGAAAATGCGAAGGTAATTAGTTAGGAGCTTCAGTAGCAATGGAAGTTATCCTAAAAAGGTCTCCTGTTGTGTTGCTTCAGTAGCAATGGAAATGCATGAAGAGTTTTGTAAAAAGGTGGCTTCAGTAGCAATTGAAAAACATGAAGAGTTTGTTAGAATAGGCTGCAGTAGCAATAACTTATTATTAGGGAAGAGTTTTAGGGAGGAAAAACTATGTTTGATTACTGAGAATTAGAGGGAACGGATGGAAAGGAACACTACCTCCTCCAAGGTTCAACATGCAACAGCTGCAACAGCCTCGACATGCGCTCAAAAACCTCCAAATGATGGCTGCGGCAATTCAGTTGTTGGATTATTTATCAACTCTGGTATGAATTCTGGTCACCAGTTTAAAGTTCTCCCAAAGTAGGGAAACTATTGAGTTTTTTGAAAGGTTGAATTATTGGAAACTTGAGATCAAGCTGTTAGATTATCGATTTCACAAGAAGGATGTTCTTTTTCAAAGGCGAGGTCACCAGCCGCCATCGAATAGCGACACTTAACAAACTAATGACTTAATCTGACTCAGAAGGAGTTCGGGATATTCGGACGCCTTATTTCAAGCGTCAAATAATCAACAACAAAATTTACCACAAGCCAACACCGGAGGGAAAATGAGAGAATAGTTTAACTCGCCGGTATCGGGTTTATTGAGGAGAAGGTTGCACTCCGAAGTGCGGGGCTTGATTCTTGGTTCGAGAGACGTCCTTGGGGAGAGTCCGAGGTGGTTGCAGGACTTCAGACGATTCGTTCAGCTCAGGCTTGTGAAGCGCGAGCTGGAGTGTGAAGTCGATGTTTTGTAAGTGTGGGGGGTTCCGACACTAAGTGATTGGTGATTTGAGTGCTGGGTAGGGAGTTGATTACCGGTTTGGGAAAACTCGGTAGGAATTGGAGACTCTCGCCCAAATGGCCTCAACTGGAGATTTTAGCGGCTTAGCTGCAGGGATTGCAGGCCTTCCCAGTATAGTGAACTTTGAATATGAGGAGAAGCTTGGAGGTGAACTCGGAGGAGGTAAGCTCCTTAAATTAAGAGGTTAGGGTTTGGTTTCATACGTGTTTGTGAGTGCTTGAATGTGTGGTCCCGTCGATCCTGTGAGGGAGCAGGGGACTTGAATTATTTTGAACACAAAATTTGAGTCTATTCATACACATGTGCAAGACCGCGCAACTGTAACATTCACAGGAGGAACAGTGGCAGGAGTCCGGTGCTAAAAGTCAATCCGCGACTCTAGCGCCCGAGTCGCAGCCTGAATCATCTTAACACCAGAATCAGTGCTCCAGACCAACTGGTCACAAGCTCTATCCTGACATTACAAGCAGCAGCACAACCGAGTTTAAATAAACTACAGCCAAAAATAATAGCTAGAGCACTGAGGTAATTCTATAATTAATGTACTAAGATATAAGTATGAGAAAAGGTGAAGTCTCTATACTCTATTATTCCGATGAGCAAGAAAGAATGATTATTTAAGTGACTTGACTTGAGTGAGTGCCTACAGAAGATACAATCTCTACTGGTTTAAATAACCTAATATAGCTTCATTTCTCAAGATATGAATTCAAAACATTGACAAAAAATTGCAGAGGAATTCCAAAATTATTTAAACCTGACTTAGTCAAAATACAAAAGTTGAGAACACAATTAATTGGAGCTGGAACATACAAAAGATGAGCAAACCAAAAATGATCTCTGTGGGCAGCAAGGTGTCTTAACACTATGCTCAGCACTAAAATAACTAAGGAGCAAATGCCAACATCGTCTAACACTGACAGCACAATACGGTATCATCGGAGGATAGTAAGCACGAAACAGTGACAAAGATGGGGCAGTGAGGTGGAGGCTGGTGACTAACTAACACTGGCACAGAGACAACATAGTGAATATTTCTACGACACAATAACGAGAGCTCCCTTACACGGAACAAGTTAAGACACACACAGGAAAGTTAAGACATAATACACACTTATCGTTACACTTGATACTTACAATTGCCCGCTCTGGGCCCAAGCGCTAGGGGGATCTATAAGAGAATGACCACTCGGCTTGTGACGCCGGCCTTATATGCGCTTTGAGCGGACGAGCGTTTCCGGAATTTTCCGGATGTGGATGAACTTGCGATATGGTTCTAGGTAAAAACGCCGCTCTTTCTTGTCTAAGTATTTCTTTGGTCAAATTTTAATAGATTTAAGGGTAATGTTGAATGAAAATAGTGATCTAAAATTTTAAGAATGATTACGTTAACTTTATTTAATTTTTAGAAGATGGTTTTAATAATTTATGAAATTTAGACTGAAGTACGGCTGAGGGCGATCACTACAGATTTGTCTCTTCAAGGTGCGCTGATGTTGAGGTCCGATCTTGAGTAGGAACTGCAACAGGCCCACAGCTGCGTTGGTGATGTGGTGAGTGTATTTGTGGAGAAGGTCGTGTGCAATGTAACCCAATGGTTAGAGACGGCAAATAGCTGATAAGTGAGGACGGTAAGATACTATTCCTCCAGATTTGGTTGAATATAGACATAAAGGTTAGGCAGCAGTTGGGTTAGCTGTAACCAAATGGGTCTCGATTCGGAGTGAGATGGAGGAGGAATACTGTACTTGCGCTTGCCGTCCCGTAATTGATTGTTTGGCAAAAAGTAAAAAAAGAAACCAAGGAAGGAGGTAGTTTTTGTAAATCTGCCGAGTTTGGCTACCGGGTTATTTTACCCTTTTGATTTGTTCGGGCAAGGTAGGTGGCTTGGCAGTGGAATGTGAAAGTGTCTCGTAGCTTCCTGTACGGGGAGGAGACGCTGGGTGAAAATGCACAAGGTAACAACCACATATCAACACATGCTATGCTGCAAACAATCTGGCATTAACATGCCGCCTCAAAGCGAGGAGTCTCTTCGAAAAACGACCCCCACCCGTGTTAAAGTTACACCTTGAGTGTTTTTTCTGTTTCTTATTCTATATATGTTAATTGTTCCAGACGTTTCTCTTGGAAGCAGCGGTAAACTAGTTCCTTAATTTTTACAACTGTTTCCATGTATGAAATCTCAGTAAATAGTATTTTCTTATTTGTTGCGGAATATTTGTTGCTAACAGTACAAATGTGATGTTTCACAATATTACTCATATTAGTATTACTTCTTAGAATGTTCGAGAAGTTCAATGTCTAGACGCAACGCGCATTAGTTTATAGTCTGACTCGACAGTCGCCGTCGGTACTCATTGCTGTTAGGATGTGCGGCTCTTGCATTATCCTCCTGTGTTCTGTATTAGTTATCCTCAAATAAAGTTCAGAACTAACTTCGTCGTCGTCCTTGCCCCCATAATTCTAACAATGGTTATGGGCCCAGCTATGCAATGCTGGTTTAAATAAAAGTTGTCTCTGTGAGGTCGTCTTTGAAAGAATTTAAATCGCGCGGCGGTTATTCGAATCGCGTGTGGCGGCAAGTCAGCAGACGACTGCAGGCAGACAAAATGGACGGCAAGGCGGTCGGCATTGTTCCGCTGAACGACAGGAACTATGCTACTTGGAAAATTCAAATGAAAATGAATCTTATCCGAGATGATCTCTACGACATCGTCGATGGCAGTGAGACGGCACCTGGTCCTGGAGCTGATGAAGCGGCTCGACGTAAATTTAAAAACCGAAGAGACAAAGCTCTCTCAGCAATTGTGCTTGGAGTGGAGCCCAAGTTGTTGTATCTTCTCGGCAATCCACAAGATCCCAAGGATGTGTGGGAAAAACTTCAATCCACGTTTGAAAAGAAAAGTTGGTCCAACCAACTACGTTTACGGAGGAAACTCCATAACTTAACTCTTCAACCTGATGGATGCATGCAAGAGCATCTGAAGGAGTTGGTGGAACTCTTTGATTCCCTAGCAGTAATTGGTGACGAAATCAAAGAAGAACTAAAAGTTATAACTCTTCTTGCCTCGTTACCTGAAAGCTACTCTACATTTGTTACAGCGCTGGAAACTCAAGATAAAGTACCAAGTTTGGAATCTGTGTGTGAAAAATTGATCAATGAAGAAAAGAAGATCAAAGTGGTGTCAGGAAATAAAGTGTTGCTATCTAAAAATAAGACAAAACTCAAATGCTTCGAATGTAATAAAACTGGACACCTGAAGAAAAACTGTTACAAGTTCTTGAATAGAATAAAACGTGAAAAACAAAACTCATCTGCAGTTGCTAATGAAGCTGGTGAATGCAACGACAAAATAACATTGTTTGCACATGCATCGGTCATGAAAGACTTTGGAAACCAAGACTGGTTGATTGACAGTGGTGCAACTCAGCATATGTGCAATGACAAAAACTTGTTTGTGAGTGTTGAAAAACTCTCCTCACCAATTAAAGTAGAAATTGGTGATGGCAGATTCATTGAAGCCATTGGCTCTGGTGATGTTCATCTATCAGTGAAAGCTTCTTATGGTAAAGTGAAAAACTGTGTTGTAAAAGATGTGTTACTTGTACCAGAGCTAGCATTCAATTTAATTTCTGTTTCTCAGATGTCAAATTCTGGCTTAGTAGTGACTTTCTCTAACAGCTCTTGTCAGATTTGGAGAGACAATCAACTTCAAGTTACTGGAAAAAAGAATGGTAAACTGTACCTGTTGTGTACTGTCAACTCTAATGAAACTTGTGCAGCTTCTAAATGTGATGACAGAAGTCTGTGGCATTCTAGGTTCTGTCATTTAGGCAGTGATAACTTGAAAAAGTTGGTAAAGTCAAAACTGGTCAAAGGTATTAATTCATTTGATTGTTCTTTGACTGATAATCTCATTGAATGCAAAGATTGTCTTGCTGGTAAAATTAAGCGTCTTCCTTTTGATGTTTCTGATAAAATTAGGAAAACTTCTCCACTTGAATTGATTCATTCTGATGTTTGTGGTTGCATTGAACCCATGTCTTTAGGTGGAGGTAATTACTTTGTGACGTTCATTGATGATGCTTCCAGATATGTGTGGGTGTATGTTATTAAGAACAAAAGTGACGTATTTTCTGTTTTCAAAAGTTGGAAATCACTGGTTGAGAAACAGTATAACAAAAAGATCAAATGTCTGCGCTCTGATAACGGAGGTGAATATTCTTCCAATGAATTTAAATTGTTCCTGCAACAAGAAGGCATTGTTCATCAAAAAACTGTTCCAAAAACGCCTCAACAAAACGGAGTCGCTGAACGTATGAATAGGACTTTAGTAGAAGCTGCTCGGTGTATGCTCTCTGAGTCAGGCTTATCTAAATCTTTCTGGGGTGAAGCAGTTTCAACTGCTGCCTATGTTAAGAATAGAAGTCCAACTGTTGCTCTCCAGAACATGACTCCATATGAATCTCTCAATGGACGTAAGCCAAATGTGCAACATTTCAAAGTGTTTGGTTGTGTTTGTTATGCTCATGTTCCTAGAGATGAAAGATGTAAACTTGACCCTAAGTCAAAGCGTTGTTACTTTGTTGGATACAGTTCTGTGACAAAAGGCTATCGCTTGTACGACCAAGAGTTAAAAAAGGTGTTCCTGTGTAGAGATGTTGTTTTCCACGAAAATGAATTTGTCCAGTCTCTAGAGTCTATTAAAAATAAAGTTGAAATTCAACCAATATCTGACTCGAGTTACTCCGAGAGTAACTCTGAAACTGTCACTGATGAACTAGAGCAGGAAAACCAAAATAATTCTGAGCGTAACCTAAGAAAATCTACTAGAATAAGGAAAGAACCTGAACGTTTTGGCGAGTGGGCGTACACCTGTAAAAATGATGATGAACCTTGTAATGTGAAAGAGGCTTTGAGTAGCCCAGACGCTGCTAAGTGGAAAGAAGCTATGGAAAAAGAACTTGCTTCTATTAAACTAAACAATGTATGGTCTCTAGTTGAACCCAACAGTAATCATAAGCCAATTAAGACTAAATGGGTGTTCAAGAAAAAGATTAACTCTGAAGGAATTATCTGTTCATACAAAGCACGTCTGGTTGCTCAAGGTTTTTCACAAAAATTAGGAATCGATTTTGAAGAAACGTTTTCTCCTGTGACTCGTTTTGAAAGTGTTCGAACTGTAATTGCTTTAGCTGCCGTCAACAATTTGATGATACATCATATGGATGTAGATTCTGCCTTTCTGAATGGTGAAATTAAGGAAACCATTCATGTCACTCAGCCTGAGGGCTTTGCTGTTACAGGCAAAGAAAACCTTGTTTGTAAATTACATAAAGCACTGTACGGTCTAAAACAGTCTCCAAAGTGCTGGAACTCTACTTTAGATAACTTTCTGAAGAAACATGGTTTTGCTCAAACTGACAGTGACTCATGTATTTATACCAAAATTGTTGACAGCAAATTGAGCATTGTAGCCATCTATGTGGATGATATAATTATTGCTGGCTCTTCTCTGAATGATGTGTGTAAAATTAAAGATGTATTTGCGTCTAACTTTAAGATGAAGGATTTAGGAGAGTTGAAATATTTTCTTGGAGTCAAAATCGATCAAGCAAAAGATAAAATCTCTTTGAGTCAATCTGCTTTCACAAATTCTTTGCTAAAGCGATTTGGTCTGGAAAATGCAAAACCTGTGTCCACGCCTGCTGATGTTAATGTATTGGAAAAAGCTAGTGAAACTTCTGAATTGTTTGATCAGAAAACTTTCCAATCTGCTGTTGGTAGCTTATTGTATTTAGCTTGTAAAACTAGACCTGATATTAGCTTTGCAGTTAGCAATGTTGCTCGACACTGCTCACAGCCCACAAAACAACATTGGTGTGCAGTTAAAAGAATATTGAGATATCTAAAAGGCTCAAATAATTTTGGCATTGTGTATCACCGTAACAATAAGAACAAATGTGTTGGTTTTGCTGACGCTGACTGGGCTGGCGACAAAAATGATAGAAAATCTACTTCTGGCTATTGTTTTCTGTACGGTAGCGGTTTGATTTCATGGCGAACTGCCAAGCAAACTTGTGTAGCGCTCTCAACTGCCGAAGCAGAGTATGTTTCTTTGGCTGGTGCTGCTCAAGAAGCTGTTTGGTTAAAAAGCTTACTAAAGCAGCTACACTATGACATAAAGTCACCCATGACTCTGTACGAAGATAACCAGTCGGCAATATGCTTGTCTAAAGATCCGAAAGACCATCCAAAAATGAAGCATGTTAGTATCAAATACCATTTCATTCGAGATATGATTAATCAAAAGGAAATTGTTGTAAAATATTGTCCTACGTCCGATAACCTTGCAGATCTGTTTACAAAGCCATTGCCTGCTGTAAGATTTACTAAACTTAGAGAAATGATAGGAGTCTCTGATATTTGAAAAAGGCACTCAAGTTGAGGTGGAGTGTTAAAGTTACACCTTGAGTGTTTTTTCTGTTTCTTATTCTATATATGTTAATTGTTCCAGACGTTTCTCTTGGAAGCAGCGGTAAACTAGTTCCTTAATTTTTACAACTGTTTCCATGTATGAAATCTCAGTAAATAGTATTTTCTTATTTGTTGCGGAATATTTGTTGCTAACAGTACAAATGTGATGTTTCACAATATTACTCATATTAGTATTACTTCTTAGAATGTTCGAGAAGTTCAATGTCTAGACGCAACGCGCATTAGTTTATAGTCTGACTCGACAGTCGCCGTCGGTACTCATTGCTGTTAGGATGTGCGGCTCTTGCATTATCCTCCTGTGTTCTGTATTAGTTATCCTCAAATAAAGTTCAGAACTAACTTCGTCGTCGTCCTTGCCCCCATAATTCTAACAACCCGCACTCTGGCGCCGGAGTGCAAGCGGGGATCAGCTTCGGAGCACTGACAATTTGCTCGGAGCCAGGTATTAATTCTAATATTCTAACGGCATGAAGCCAAAATTCTACAATAGTAATTCACACAGGCAAAACTTTGCCTGGCGCAACTAAGATGGCATACGCAGTGAACTGAGTATACTGACTCACTTAATTAATAGCTAATGGTAAAAATCTACAGCATCTGCTAAATGCAAATGAACTAGAAAACACATGTTCCTAGTTTTTCCTAACTGAAATAATCAATGTACAATGACTAAGAATTATACAATTACCATCTAACTAAACCTAAAAAAAACATCACTAATATTTAATGTATAAATACTGATTCTCTGAGGAAAATCAGCGGTAAAATGTGCTTGGTATTTACAAAGGTTTGTTCTGATTATCATCACAAAGATTGACTATAAAATTGGTTAAGAATGGTTTTTAATGTTGACTGTACATAAAAACTACAACCATGTGATTATATCAAAACCCTACTTAATTGAAAAATACAGCTGTGACACCATAAGCTGTAAAGAATGAGAATGATAATTTGATTGCTTTGATTAAAAAAAAACAGCATTACAGAATAAAATGATAATTTGATGCAAGCCTAACTTGATCACAAAAATAACACCATATTGAATTTTGGCATAATAAATCATTTTTGATACAAAAGGGGAAATCCTAATCTTGATAAAAAATAACATCACATTGAAATGTTGACATAAAAATTATTTTAAAAAAGGAGAAATTTTAGCCTGAATAAAAATAACATCATATTGAAATGTTGAAATAAAAATTATTTTAAAACAAAAGGAGAATTTTAGCTTGAATAAAAATAACATCATATTGAAATGTTGAAATAAAAATTCTTTTAAAACAGAAGGAGAATTTTAGCTTGAATAAAAATAACATCATATTGAAATGTTGAAATAAAAATTATTTTAAAACAGAAGGAGAATTTTACCTTGAATAAAAATAACATCATATTGAAATGTTGAAATAAAAATTATTTTAAAACAGAAGGGGAAATTTTAGCTTGAATGAAAATAACATCATATTGAAATGTTGCATAAAAATTATTTTAAAACAAAAGGGAAAATTTTAGCTTGAATCAAAATAACATCAATACCCAAGGGAAAATACCCTATGGGAACCACAAGTTCTAGGCAAGAAGTCCTAACATTTAAGACACTGGTAAGTTGAGGCAATTCAGCTTACTATTTATACACTAATAGTGTTGACAATTGACATATAATGTATATATATAGTTACCCGTAGATTATCACACACAAAAACACAGTATTATAATCTCACCAGCCAGAAACACCTAGATATGCACGCTCTGTATGATCTGAGACAATGGGCGCTAGATCGCATACGATGTTGCTGTCGCGCGTCCGTGGGAGGTTCCGTTAAGACGCAAATGTGAATTCTTAGAGATTGAATTTTTTCGTTACACAATTTTGATAAAATTGAGGACAGAGATTAGTGAATTTCGTAATGTGATTTTATGCTAATGGTTGAATTTATTTTACTGAATTTTTAGATGATCATTCTGAGAATTTCGAAATTTCGACTGGGTTGCGGGATAGAGATTCACTACAGCTACCCCCCAACGCATGTGGACCGAAAGGTCTGGTAACAGTGAAGCTGTTACCTGTAAATGCCCGAAATGATCATAAAAGGAAAATCCTAACAGAAGGTTTGACAGGAGAGAATAGAATAAAAAATTTTTGACAGAACAGAAGTCACCACCCTAAGTCTGCGCGTAACGAGCTGGCGGACGACTAGGTCTGCCAAAACTGCTAACGCTTTGGGGCAATAGAAGGATTAGGCTGTGGAGCTGTGAAAGTTGACGTTCGGATTCCCAACTGGGACAACGAACGGGTCTCTGAGGTTTTTTCGTGATGAGGAACAACAGCAACAGAAACATCAGCCGAATTGGAGGCAACCAAATTACGAGGTTCCGACGACGTTCTTAGAACGGTCTTCAAGGGAACGACGAACTCGTTACACTCCATAGTGGGAGGAAGGTTCCTAGCCAAGACAGAAAGGTGCAACCCGGTGGCCTCGACAGGTGTTGACCTGGGGGTAATTTGCAGCCTGGGTTGCGGCTCATGAGTGTTGGTAGAACGATCATCAGGGAAGGACACATATGCTGCCTTAAGTCTATCTATGCTAACACTGTCGCTCTTGGTACCCCTTTCGATTAGAAAATATTTCGGCGTCCTCTTTAGGACCCTGTAGGGGCCATCATAGGGACGTCGTAAGGGGGTTTTCACACCGTCCACCCGAACGTAAACATGTGTGCACGTGTTCAACAATGGATCAAGGCTTTCGGATGGTAAAGGCAGGCGAGGCGGTTGGTAAACCAATTCGCGCATGGCGCGTTTGAGACGTGCCGCGTAATCAGTGATTCTACTGAAGGAGTCGTCAATTTTGTACACGGGATCAATAACATCTCCGGGCAATCTTAAGGACTTCCCGTACAGCAATTCGGAGGACGTGCACTTTTGGTCCTGACGGAACAGGTTCCGTAGGGTAAGTAATACGACAGGCAATCGGTCCGCCCAATCGTCGTGGCATCTTAAACAGCGAAGTGCCGCTTTTAGGTCTCGGTGGACTCTCTCGATGAGTCCATTTGATTGGGGGTGAAAAGAGGTGGTTGTGATGTTTGAACTACCTAGGATTTTGGAGATTTCTAACCACAAGGAGGAGGTAAACTGAGCCCCACGATCATGAGTGATGCTCAGAGGGACCCCAAAACGGGAGATCCACGTCTCTACGAAGGTTCGAGCTACGGTTTCTGCCGTTGTGTTAGCAATGGGAACAGCCTCGACCCACCTAGAGAAGCGGTCGATCATAGTGAGTAAATACGAGAACCCGCGAGAGTTTGGAAGCGGGCCTACCAAATCTATATTGACTGCGTCAAATTTACCGCCAGAGAAAACACAAGGTTGAATTGCGGCTTTGTTGTGTCGAGTTACTTTGCTAGCTTGGCAATCTGGGCAATTGCGAACGTACTCTCTTATGGCCCTACGCATCCCGGGCCAGACAAAACGATCTGCAATTAGGCGGAAAGTTCTCTCTGTCCCAGGATGAGATAGCGCATGATAGTGTTTAATGGCGGGCAAACGCAAATTGTTAGGTAGGTAGTATCGGTTAGGCCGGTCAGCGTCACAGTAAACGCCTTCTCTGAGTGACAGCTTTAGAGACGAGCTAGGAGAATCAATCAAAGATTGGATCTCCGTGTCGTTTTTCTGTTCGGTGATGATATCAGCCAACGAAATCATGTGCACAGAAGGACGGAACTCGGGCGCCAACGGGTTTAATACCACGTTGTGCACACGCGATAAGCAGTCGGCGACCGTGTTCTCGTCCCCCTTAATGTGCCTGAGATCGTTAGTGAACTGTGCTATGTAACTCAGGTGCCGACTTTCTCGAGGGGAATGGCGGTCAGGAGGCATTCTTATTGCGTTGATCAGAGGCTTATGGTCGGTGAATACCGTGAACTGACGTGCTTCCAAGGTATATCGGAAGTGTTTAATGGCGAGGTATATCGCCAGGAGCTCTCTCTCGAACGTGCTATAACGCTGTTCGGTGGGAGAGAGCTTCCGACTAAAGAACGCCAAAGGGGACGTGTTGTTGTCCACGGTTTGCTGTAGTACCGCGCCGACAGCAAGGTCTGACGCATCTACTACGAGATTAAGTTTTGCGTTCGGGTGTGGGTAAGCCAACTCCGTCGCATTCGCAAGTTCTTCTTTAATTACTGTGAATGCCTCCTCAGCCTCACTGTTCCACTCGATCAGTACAGACTTCCCTCGTTTCTTCGCTCTAATGAGTGAGGAGAGTGGTGCCAGAGTCGCCGCACAGTTCCTTAGGAATCGGTGGTAAAAATTCACCGATCCCAAGAACCTGCGCAACTCTCTCTGTGTAGAGGGTTTCGGGAAATTTCGGATAGCCTCTACCTTGTCGGGAAGTGGCCTAATGCCTTTATCTGAGATGTAGTGACCTAGAAAAGTCAGTTCCTTCTTTCCCAGTACACACTTCGCTGGATTGATCAGCAGAGCGTGCGACGATAGTCGTTTGCACAGTTCTCTCAAATGATGCACGTGCTCCTCAGGCGTCCCCGAAGCCACAAGCACATCATCGAGGTAACAATACAAAAACGGGAGGTCGGAAAGGACTTCAGTCATGTGCCGCTGAAAGGTTTGCGGAGCATTTCGCAAGCCATACGGCATACGAAGATACTCGTACAAGCCAAACGGCGTACAGACTGCGGTCTTCTGAATAGAGCTTTCCTCCATTGGAATCTGATGGAAAGCTCTCTTCAGGTCTATTGTAGAGAAGATTTTTGCCCCTGACAGATTTGCAGTAAAATCATGAAGGTGTGGGATGGGAAATCTGTCGGGTACAGTTACGGAATTGAGTTGGCGATAATCGCCGCAAATACGCAACTCGCCGTTGCTTATTGGAACAATCAACAAGGGACTGGCCCAGGGACTTTTCGAAACGCGAACTGTCCCTTCTTGGACCATTTTCGAGAACTCCGCTTTTACTTCCTGCAATCGATCATGGGGCAAACGTCTTACTTTCGCGTAAACAGGAGGACCGCTCGTCGATATGTGGTGTTGCGTCAGCGTGTTATTTTGCAACGTCACGTTAGGTTGAAAGAGTGAGGGGAATTCGAGCAACACCCGTTGGTAAGGGCATGTACTCTCTAGATTAGGGGAGACGCTTGACGTAACGTTCACCATATCGACGGCACTCAGGGGTCTTTGCACTCGGGTTTCGCTATCATACAGGCATCCGTTTCTCACATCCACCACCAATGCAAACTTCTGAAGAAAATCGGCACCAATGATGGGTGTGTCCACATCAGCCACTATGAATTCGAAGCTCAAGGTACGTTTGAAATTTAGGGAACACGACAGCGTTCGCGTGCCGTAACAGAGTATAGGAGTGCCATTAGCAGCACGCAAGTTTGGAATGCCCGTGGTATTTTTGTCTTTGTCAGTTGCGGGGATTAGGCTTACCGAACTCCCGGTATCGATCAGAAATCGAATACCGGTAGCCGGATCACTTATGAATAAGCAGCGAGTAGCGTTTGTTTTCGTATGCGCTGGCGTTCGACTCGCATTTACGCCGCGCTGTTCCCGTTTTTTGGGTAAAGTAGTACATAAAGCGGACACATCGGCGACTCACATTTACGAGCCTTGTGCAAGTACTTTCTGTGATACCAGCACCATTCCTCCTCCAGATTGTCTCGTGAACCCTGGCCCTGAACGGTATTTGAACTACCAGCCCTCTGATGTTTAAATGAACGATTCCCATTTTTATGCCTGTCAAACGGAACGGTGTGTGTGGAATTATCGGCTTGCTGATACGCCGCAGTTTGGTGTGCAACCCCATGAACTCTATCTGCGTGTTCGGCTTGCTGGGTAGCAACTTCTAGTGCTCCAACTCGCTGAACTAACTCGCGCAATAATCTTTCCACTTCGTTTGGGCTGGTTTGATTGACCACTGGAGTAGCGGCAGAGCCATTCGGTGTCTGGTTTTCACAGGCAAGAATTTTCTCGGCTAATTCTGCGAGAACGTCCAGGTTCACAGAGGAATCTTGTGTATGGAGGAATGGTTGAAGGCGTAAGGGCAAGCGTTGGATGTACAATGTCTTAAGGGTATCGTCATCCATCACCCCCTTCGCCAATTTCCTCATCTCTTCAAGTAGCGCTAGAGGTGTTTGGCTATTGTAGGTGGTGAGATTACTCGTCAAAGCCTGGATTCTTTGGGCTCTATCCTTGCTGTAACGTTTTAAAACATGATCTTTGAGGGTGGAATAAGGTTCGGTTGAGTTAGCGTTACAGACCCCAGAGAGGTCGTCTAGGCAAGTCGTGGGCAGGGCCCTTAATAAGGAGTAGTATTTAATTTTTTCACACGTGATGGATAGGCTTTCGAAGTGTTCTTCGGTTTGGAAGAACCAAGAGTCCAGACTTTGAATCGCGAACGGTGTTAATTTTACGGACACCACCTGGCTGTCGTTACTCTCGTTACCATCGTTTGGCGCCATAATGCTTCTAATGTTCCCCAAGAATGAATGATAACGCGCGTTGCAATAGCTTTTTGTTTCGTATCAGTTTTTATGTTACTTTTGTGCTTCAGTAGCAATGGTGCTGCAGTAGCAATGGAAATTGCGAAGGTTATTAGTAAGGAGCTTCAGTAGCAATGGAAATGATCCTAGAAGGTCTCCTATGGTTTGCTTCAGTAGCAATGGAAATGCATGAAGAGTTTTGTAAAAGGTGGCTTCAGTAGCAATGGATAAACATGAAGAATTTGTTAGAATAGGCTGCAGTAGCAATAGTTTATTATTAGGGAAGAGTTTGGAGAGGAAATACTCTGTTTAGCTACTGAGAGTAGGGAAAGAAACTACCTCCTTCAAGGTCAGCCATGCACAGAAGTTGACAGCGCTAGACATGCGCTCCTAATCCTTCCGATGGTGGTCCGGGTGAGTATTTATATCTGATTAAACTACTCTGGGTAATCACCAGTGTAAACTTCAAGTTTAGTGGCTTAACTCAAGTTTTACTTTAGACCGGTTGGAATTCTATGATTATCTAGATTTTTGAAGGTTAAAGGTTGAATATTGAGGAATTTAACGATTTCCCCAGATGTTCTTTTAATAATGGCGAGGTCACCAGTGCCTTTTCAAGCACACTTAATTGCTAATTGAATGATTTACGGCCTCTGACTCCGAAGAAGTTAAGTGTAGGGGGGTTCGGACGCATTATTTCTGGCGTCTTTAATCAAAATCAAAACACTATAATTTTCACCTCGGAACTAGACCATCAGAAGGACAAGAAAGTAGATATGGTTATTTAATTCTGGCCTGGTTTTATTGGAGGCTGTCAGATTTGTCTCTTCAAGGTGCGCTGATGTTGAGGTCCGATCTTGAGTAGGAACTGCAACAGGCCCACAGCTGCGTTGGTGATGTGGTGAGTGTATTTGTGGAGAAGGTCGTGTGCAATGTAACCCAATGGTTAGAGACGGCAAATAGCGTCACTGATAAGTGAGGACGGTAAGATACTATTCCTCCAGATTTGGTTGAATATAGACATAAAGGTTAGGCAGCAGTTGGGTTAGCTGTAACCAAATGGGTCTCGATTCGGAGTGAGATGGAGGAGGAATACTGTACTTGCGCTTGCCGTCCCGTAATTGATTGTTTGGCAAAAAGTAAAAAAAGAAACCAAGGAAGGAGGTAGTTTTTGTAAATCTGCCGAGTTTGGCTACCGGGTTATTTTACCCTTTTGATTTGTTCGGGCAAGGTAGGTGGCTTGGCAGTGGAATGTGAAAGTGTCTCGTAGCTTCCTGTACGGGGAGGAGACGCTGGGTGAAAATGCACAAGGTAACAACCACATATCAACACATGCTATGCTGCAAACAATCTGGCATTAACATGCCGCCTCAAAGCGAGGAGTCTCTTCGAAAAACGACCCCCACCCGCACTCTGGCGCCGGAGTGCAAGCGGGGATCAGCTTCGGAGCACTGACAATTTGCTCGGAGCCAGGTATTAATTCTAATATTCTAACGGCATGAAGCCAAAATTCTACAATAGTAATTCACACAGGCAAAACTTTGCCTGGCGCAACTAAGATGGCATACGCAGTGAACTGAGTATACTGACTCACTTAATTAATAGCTAATGGTAAAAATCTACAGCATCTGCTAAATGCAAATGAACTAGAAAACACATGTTCCTAGTTTTTCCTAACTGAAATAATCAATGTACAATGACTAAGAATTATACAATTACCATCTAACTAAACCTAAAAAAACATCACTAATATTTAATGTATAAATACTGATTCTCTGAGGAAAATCAGCGGTAAAATGTGCTTGGTATTTACAAAGGTTTGTTCTGATTATCATCACAAAGATTGACTATAAAATTGGTTAAGAATGGTTTTTAATGTTGACTGTACATAAAAACTACAACCATGTGATTATATCAAAACCCTACTCAATTGAAAAATACAGCTGTGACACCATAAGCTGTAAAGAATGAGAATGATAATTTGATTGCTTTGATTGAAAAAAAAACAGCATTACAGAATAAAATGATAATTTGATGCAAGCCTAACTTGATCACAAAAATAACACCATATTGAATTTTGGCATAATAAATCATTTTTGATACAAAAGGGGAAATCCTAATCTTGATAAAAAATAACATCACATTGAAATGTTGACATAAAAATTATTTTAAAAAAGGAGAAATTTTAGCCTGAATAAAAATAACATCATATTGAAATGTTGAAATAAAAATTATTTTAAAACAAAAGGAGAATTTTAGCTTGAATAAAAATAACATTATATTGAAATGTTGAAATAAAAATTCTTTTAAAACAGAAGGAGAATTTTAGCTTGAATAAAAATAACATCATATTGAAATGTTGAAATAAAAATTATTTTAAAACAGAAGGAGAATTTTAGCTTGAATAAAAATAACATCATATTGAAATGTTGAAATAAAAATTATTTTAAAACAGAAGGGAAAATTTTAGCTTGAATGAAAATAACATCATATTGAAATGTTGCATAAAAATTATTTTAAAACAAAAGGGAAAATTTTAGCTTGAATGAAAATAACATCAATACCCAAGGGAAAATACCCTATGGGAACCACAAGTTCTAGGCAAGAAGTCCTAACATTTAAGACACTGGTAAGTTGAGGCAATTCAGCTTACTATTTATACACTAATAGTGTTGACAATTGACATATAATGTATATATATATAGTTACCCGTAGATTATCACACACAAAAACACAGTATTATAATCTCACCAGCCAGAAACACCTAGATATGCACGCTCTGTATGATCTGAGACAATGGGCGCTAGATCGCATACGATGTTGCTGTCGCGCGTCCGTGGGAGGTTCCGTTAAGACGCAAATGTGAATTCTTAGAGATTGAATTTTTTCGTTACACAATTTTGATAAAATTGAGGACAGAGATTAGTGAATTTCGTAATGTGATTTTATGCTAATGGTTGAATTTATTTTACTGAATTTTTAGATGATCATTCTGAGAATTTCGAAATTTCGACTGGGTTGCGGGATAGAGATTCACTACAGGCTTTCTGCATCCCCACACATTACACGAGCCGAGCGTTAGTTTGCAAGTTTTTTCTCTAGAGATAACATGGAATTTTCAGATTCAGATGACCTATTAGAGATTGCAATTTGCTGAAGTGCTAAACAACCTCGAAAAAGGTTTAAATGGTGCAATTCTTGGTTATTGAAGAGGGGAGAACTGTCTCATGACCAGTTAATTCAGGAATTGAGATTAGAGCCTCGAGACTACGCTAATTACTTGAGAATGGATGAATCAACGGACTTGGAATTGCTATCAATGGTGACCCCATTTATAAAAAGGAAGGATTCATTGTTGAGAAACCAAAACCAAGACACCATATGCTTCGTTTTTTTTCCTTTGCTTGAATAGTCTTGACTTTTCACTTCCACAGACAAGGATAACTCCGATAAAATTCAATGAATTCTACAAAAAAATCTTCCTTATCCACATTCACTTTTATTCAGTATACTTTTATACACTTGAAATTGTACAGTGCGTCGTACATCAAACTCTTGCTGAAAAAAAAAATTCGTTAAAATTATGCACTAAGCTGACCGCAGGCTCGGCTCGTGCTATTTTACGGCCACACACTACCCGAGCCGAGCCGCAAGCCAGGCCAAATATCTGGAAGTGACAGATCAGCACGAGCCGAGCCACGAGCCTGCTTGCGCGGCTCGTGGCTTGGCTCGAACATGCCCACACACTATACGAACTGGCTCGGGGCTCGGCTTGTTTTCTAAGGCTCGGCTCGTGGCGCGTGTAGTGTGTGGGGGCCTTTAGGCTATTGTCGCCATCATTTCTTAATATTTTGTTAATGAAATTACAGATGGAGATTTTGTAGAGATCCGAAAGTTTAAGTATTTGTAAATTTTTGAAAGAATCATTTGTGTGAGCATTATATTCTAGGTTCTTTACCGCTCTGACAGCTCTTTTCTGCAGAGTAAAAATTTTGTTGGTTTTATTTTTATCAGTTCCGTGCCATGCTTCTATTCCGTATTGCCAGTATGGAGAAATGAGCGTTCGGTAGAGCATTTGTAAAGCTGTTTCAGGCAGAAAATTTTTAACTTTATTTAGGATTCCGATGGATTTTGATAATTTAGAACTAATATGAGCTATTTGAAGGTCAGATGTTTATCTATTATGATGCCCAGAAACTTACATGAGTTGGTTTCTTCGATTTCACCTTCGCCCATTTTAATGCATGGGAGAGATATATCTTTCTTGTATGAGAATGTAATATAATTTGTTTTATCAATATTAAGGCTTATTTTATTAGCTTTGAGCCACGATGAAACCTTATGAAGTTCATTATTTATACTCTCCACAATCATAGCAGGATTTTGGTTCGGAAGGAACGCAGAAAGCGTACTGTCATCGGCAAAAAGTATGAATTTGAAGAATGATGTAGATTTTACAATATCATTGATAAAAATCAGAAACAGGAGAGGCCCAAGAACAGATCCTTGTGGAACTCCATGGCTAATTGTCTGTGGGTCTGATTTTGCGTCGTCAATGACAACGTATTGCTTTCGATTTGTTAGGTATGATCTGAACCAATCATGGGCAATCCCTCGAATGCCATAACAGTGTAGTTTCGAGAGTAGTATTTTATGGTCCACACAATTGAATGCTTTTCGAAAGTCAAGAAATACAGAGAAGACAGGCTTTCCTTCATCTATATTAGAATAGAGGAATTGTAAATGATTTAATATAGCCTGTGTTGTTGATTTTTTAGAGCGAAAGCCGTATTGTTAATCTTAAAGAAATGATTTTTGTTCAAAATAAGAGTACACTTCTTTACACACAATCTTTTCGAATACTTTGCTAATAATTGGTAGTACGGAGTAAGGTCGATAATTGTTTACACAGGTTTTTTCACCACTTTTAAAGATAGGGGTTACTCTAGCAAATTTGAGGGAGTTCGGGAAAGTGCCTAGTAAGAGAGACTGGTTAATAATTTTTGATATCAGCGGGGCTACAATGTCAGCAATAACTTTAAGTACTTTAGTCGGAAACGTTTGTAACTCTCCCTCGATTTATTTTTCATGTTGTTTATGCACGTAATTACATCGGAGGAGTTTGTAGGCGTAAAGAAAAAGGAGTTTGGTTCTAGAATATGATCCATAAATTTCAGGTGATCAGTAGGTTCACTTGGAATACCATCAGCTATAGTTTTCCCTACGTTTACGAAGAAGTTGTTAAAGAGATTAGCAATTTCTTTCTTCTCATGGTATTTTACATTATCTTGAATAACATATTCAATTTTCTTTTTATCGGCATTATTCGGTTTACAGCAAGAGTTAAGGAGATGCCAAGTCTTTTTAACGTCAGTTTTGAATTGAGTAAACTTGAGCGTAAAGTAGTTCTTTTTTAATGTTCTTATCTGGTTTGCTACATAGTTTCTGAATCGGTTATATGTTTCTCTAGATATTCGCCCTTCGCAAAGGAGGGCTAGGTACGCTTGACGTTTCTTTGTATTTATCACGATGTCTCTATTAATCCAGGGCTTTTGTTTATTTTTCGGGGTAACTGTACGAGTTACAATTGGGCAACACTGATTGTATGCGGTCATTATAGTTTCAGTCAACTTTACTACTGCTTCATCAATGATCGTAGCATTATTATTTGGTTGAGAGATGTGCAATGTAGGCATTGGTTCTTCTAGAACGGTGCGCATTTCTTCAAGATTTGATTCGTTTATTTTACGATATGAGTAAGTTTCAGCCCGTGCCTTGGTGCAAGCAATATAGACATTTTTCTTAATAAGAAAAACTGGGAAGTGATCTGATAAGTCAGAAGTAATTATTCCAGCAAGAAAATCACTTGGGTCCGTCATAAAGATATTGTCAAGCAGCGTAGCACACTCTGAGGTTATTCGTGTAGGCTTTGTAATGATCGGAAGGAAGGATTGAGACTGAAAGGTTGTTAGGAAATTAGAGATTGGTTCATAGATTTCATGTTTCAGTAGATCATAATTGAAGTCACCGCATATTATTAGGTCGTTGTATAAGGGCCTGTTGAACTGAGAAATAATACGATTCAGCTCATTCAGGAAGGATATAAGACAGGCTGTAGGAGGCCTATACACCGTTCCAAGCACAATGCGTTTACCATCTCTAGACAGTTCTACGAAGAGTCATTCTATATGATCCTGATTCATTGTTGCACTTGCTATGGTTCTCGAGTCTATGTGGTTAGATATATATGTGCTGATGCCTCCGCCCCGCTGGTTTTTTCTTAGCGAATGGTAACTATGATAATTTTCAAATAGAATCATGTTTACTATTAACTTTACTATTAACTATTAGCACGACCCGTATGGTTTGTCTATTAGTACGCCTCGTATATTTTTTCTATTAATATGCCTCGTATGGTCTATCTATCTGTACACCTATGATAGTATTGTCAAATATTACATCTCGTATGGTTTGTCTATTATTATGCCTCGTACGGCTTATCTATTTGTACACCTCGTATGGTTTGTCAATTAGTATTCCTCGTATGGAACTTTGTTAGACTATTAGCACACCACGTGTGGTTTGTCTATTATAGTACGCCTCGTATATTAGGTCTATTAATATGCCTCGTATGGTCTATCTATTTGTACACCTCTGATAGTTTATCTATTAGCACACCTCATATAGTTTGTCGATTATTATGCCTCGTATGGCTTATCTATTTTTACACCTCGGATGGTTTGTCAATTAATACTCCTCGTATGGATCTTTTGTTTTAGGACGTCTTATATTAAGGAACTTTTAAAAGCCAATATGTTGGCATATGTATCTCATGTGACAACTCGGAAATAAACGGTTTTTTTTTTTTAGCTTTCGGTGAACCTAATCGCGTCTAGGTTTTATTTAAGTTCAGTAATAGTACATTGGCACAGCGGTTCCGTGGCACAGCGGTTAAGGGATCGGACTTGTATGCTGGAAGTCGCGGGTTCGTTCCCAGCGCTGGCGCGGAGATTTTCCCCGTTGGGTATGAGGGAAAGCTCAAAGCACAATACCCCACTCAACCCAGGTGTCGGAAATGGGTACCGGCTTTACGGGGGAACCGTCATGGTGACCTATACGTATATAGGGTTAGTTATAAGACATTTGAAAAACCAATGCTAAGATCATATGTATCAGGCTTGATTGGAAATAAAGCATCCCAAAGATGCCGATGTTAACCTTTTTTTTAACCTAACCTTTTGTATCTCTTCCAATTTTGGATAGAGGGACCTACAGTTCCAACACAGGAGTGAGAAATCTCGGTCAGTTATTCGTATAGTTTCGTTGAATTTTGATAAATTAGTATACCTACACTCTTGAGAGTCGTTTAGGTTTGGATATATTCTGTTCAAATGATTGAAATCTGGGTCGATTTCCTCGAATATCTCAGGGTGATCAGTCATTTAAAACTAGTAAACAGTAAGAAGTAGGTACTATAGAGCTTAAAAACGAAATACAGAGTCAAGCTTTAAGGGATATTCCTGTCTAAAAAACTAGCTGTTGAAGTACGAGAGAATAGAGTATAAAAAAAATCTAGTGCGATTACGTGAGTACACAAACTCAGTCCATGAGCGAATAATATTGGAGTTCAATATCACAACATTGGTGTAAACAGATTGCTGCATGAGGGCGTTTTTACAAGTTCACGTACAACAGGTAATAAGTTTTAAAGATTATAACGACAATGATATAATCAGCTAATATGGTTTACGCGTAATAATAACTTTAGTGGTAAAAAAAGAAAAAATTCACAGTAACATTGGGAGGTAAAAGTTGCCAATTGCGTTGTTTCAAAAGTTCGCACACAGCTGTCATAAATGTTTACAAACACATATGTTATACATTTGTATAGATTCAGGTTAAACTAACATCAAGTTGAGGTTAAACTGACATGATACCTAATTGAGGTTAAACTAACACGAAACTGACATATCTAATTTAGGGGATCACTTAGACTAGTCACCCATGACCTGCTTCGATGACATATTTAGTTGTTGCATCAGGTATTGCTCGAGGTCATCTGGCGTGTTGATTTCGCGGCGTTTTGAATCTTGGTTTCCGGGGTTAAATATAAAGATTGTTCCATCCTGTGTTCTTGGGATTCCAATTTTATCCGGGAATTTCCTTTTGGCCATCCTCAGAATGTACATGGCGTTAGCTCGTGAAGGTATGAGGTATTCATTTATGAAGAAGAACTATGGTTTCTTTTCTCTTTTCTATTATTATAATTTTTATTAATAAGGCAGCAAGATGCGACTGAAGTTATTAAATTCATGTTAAGAGTTTCGTTCTAAAAAAATTAAAATTTTTCAAAGGACAACAGGCTAAAATCAGCAAACTTAGAGAAGGTAGTAAATCATACTACGTACTTAGTAAATACAAAGTACATACTAGGTACTTAGTAAATCATAATATGTGCAGGTAGATTTAGAAAAGATTTTTCAATCATGAAGTTATGTTTCTTGAAAAAATTGTGATACATTAGATGTTCAGATATAACTAAGTAGTCACATGAAATATTTATAAGAGAAAATTCCTCAGATCACCTATTTGTTAATAAAACTAGAGACTGTCATAAGCGTTTTTTTATCATTGTCTAGCTGTCTTTTTTATTTTTATTCATCTGCATCATTCTTGTGAGAATAGTTTGATCATGGGAAATCTTGTGTTTTTTAATACGTGTGTGTACGTGTGTAGGTATATATATGTATCTACATAAATAGATATACATGTTTCTATTTCATTTCTTTACGCAAGAACCATTCGGTTAATAAATTTTATTGCAATAGCGAAATGATTCAAAAATAGATCTAGCACTTCCCCAGAGGGCGTTTCAGTGAATCGGATTAATGTCATATATAATTAATGAAATAAAGTGCAATTTGAGCATATGAATCGTAGTAAAATTATCTCTCTGTCCGTATGTTGTACAAGCTATGAATTTTGATATTGAATATATGTTTGTTTACCCATTTCTACCAATATTTTTTAGATATTTGTCAATCATGAGTGGTAACCGGCTTACACTGTATCTCTATTTTATCCCATGCACCCATGTCCGCATGATGTGGTGAATATCGAGAAGATATGAAATATGTTTTTGGTGGTGATAGGGCTTTGCATATTTTTAGGGCATATTTTTCATTTCTCATTCAACTACCCTTGACAGAGATAGACTATTGGCAAGCCACGTGTGGTTTGTCTATTAGTACGCCTCGTATATTTTGTCTGTTAATATGCCTCGTATGGTCTATCTATTTTGTACACCCCTGATAGCTTGTCTATTAGTACACCTCGTATAGTTTGCCTATTATTATCATGCCTCGTATGGCTGTTCTATTTGTACACCTCGGATGGTTTGTCAATTAGTACTCCTAGTATAGAACTTTTGTTAGACTACTAGCACACCACAAATGGTTTGTCTATTAGTACGCCTCGTATATTTTGTCAATTAATATGCCTCGTATGGTCTATCTACTTGTACACCTCTGACAGTTTGTCTATTAGTACACCTCGTATAGTTTGTCTATTATTATGCCTCGTATGGCTCATCTACTTGTACACCTCGGATGGTTTGTCAATTAGTACTCCTCGTATGGAACATTTGTTTTAGGATGCCCTATATTTAAGAAACTTTTAAAAGCCAATATGTTGGCATGTATCTCATGTGACAATTTGGAAATAAACTTTTTTTTTTTTTTTTTTTTAGCCTCCAACATAACTATTATGATCCCAAAATGGGTTTAGCAACAAATAAAGTTCATGCTAAAATATTTGAAAATAATTATATTTTATGTACCTATTTGATTGAAAATATAATCAATGTTTTTATTTATTTCTCTAAAACATAGCAGAGGCGAACAAGCCTCCGAATTTCCCAGGGTTGAGAATTGTTACCAATTTATGTATCTCTTTCGATCGTCACATTTGGGAGGTTAATAAGACACAGGTAACGGCGATTTGATTCATTCAGTTATTAATTCGGCAATACAGGGTTGGCGTGAGCCACAACTTAAATGCTACGTGAATGGGCTTTGAAGGTTATTTTGAAATGATGTCAGAGGATGGAGTAGTAATCTGGAGTTGAACTCGGAAAACCAAAAGCGCTTGGCAGAAATAACTTTTCTTAAGTTAGGCCCAGAACATCCTGAAATTCCAGGTTTTCTAGGTGAGCACAAATGACTTCTTGTTATTCCAGCTTTCTTTTAACATACAACTATTATAGCCATGCCTTATTCCTGAACAACTAAAAAAAGGAGATCACACAATTCTCGGCACCGAGAATAGTTTGCTGTATGGCTAAAAATCATTAACTTTGATGTATGATTCATGAGAGGATGAACAAGGAGACAGAGTATTCTAAATCTCTCGAACTAAAATTATAAGTCTAGTCAGTTAATTTAAAATTAAATTTAAGCATTTCAAAGAAAAAACATTTCATAAACTATGCAGTAAACTATGTATAGTTGAATTTCCCCAAATTGCACCATGGTTTTTCTGTATGCGAGACACGAAGTCAAAGTAGCTATACCAGGCTTCAAACTTGTTCTCAAAGGAACGTGATCATGAGTGCTAAAAAAATGAGCAATACAGGATACGAATAATAGCCCAACAGTTTTCTATGAACAGAGAAATAAACTGCTTCATAAACAAGTTAAGATACTATATGAGACGGCTATCGGCTGGACTGCTGTTTGAGACCTATCGAGGAGCCACGGGAGAAGAAACATCAACCCGGCTTTTACCCAACCCAATTAGAATACCGTGGCAGAGTGGTTAAGAGCGCCCACCCTTCACGGGAAGGTGTCGGCAGTTCAAATCCCGGCATTGCCGCCTGGGGATTCTCCCCCTTGAGGAGAGGAAGAACTCAGCCACAATTCCTCACTTTACCTAGGTGGAAATAAGTACCGGCTTGACCGGGGGTAACAGTCATTGCGTCCTGGTGTTAATTTTAAACCATTTAAAAAATCAATGTACAAGATGATATGTATCAGGCTTGATTCGAATACATCCTTTTACTCTAAAACTATTTTATTTTTGAAGTTCAAATATTTATATTTTTGTCATTTTAGTGATGTTCAATTAGAATTTTATAGAAACGATAGTTTGAAATGAGAGGTAATGCTTGCTTTTAGAAAAGTAGACTTTTCACTGAGGGGAGGGGGAGGAATGTGAAGGAAGCTATGTTTCTATTCCCTTTGATAATAAAGAAATAAGTGAGCTGTTTGTTCAGTTAGAAAAAGTTTTAGCTTCAGATTGAGACTAAATTAGACTTTTTAAAAACAATAAGTTAAAAATTAGATCTGGTTCAATATAAATGTTTTCAGAAGGGGCCTCACAGAAAGGAGAAGAGGGAGCTCCGCTCACCGGCGCCCCCCCCCCCCCCCCCCCCCCCGGTGAGAAAAATATATCAATTTTACATTAGCGAACATAGAATTCGATAAAACTTGATTTTGAGACTAATATGAAGTTCCAACAAGCCATGGTTAAAAAATTACTCTATTTACAGGGAAAAAGGACCATTTAAAGGAGTGTTCGCGCGATTAGTCGATAATTCGCACTCCGGTTATTATCTGAGCAAATACTTAAAAATGCAAAATAAAATAGAAAATATAATAAAAATAAATTCCCAGAACCATTTTCTGGAATTTAGCTCACTCAACCCTCGTAATTATCTTACCTAATTACACCCTTGAAGTTTTTATAAATTTGTTTCGTGTCCGCTTCTTCCGTCTCTCTTTCACACTCATAAGGATACTTAATGACCTTATCTGTGATACGAGTTTCACCAGTGCACAAGTACAAAAATATTTTAATCGCAGATATTAGGATGTATGTATTTGTTTGCCATCCACATCCGGAAAATTTATAAAAGGAAAATATTGAATCCAGTCATTTTTGAGGTGACGTGTACACTAGTTATACACGAAACTTTCAAGACACTAGCATTTATACAGTTTCTCAGATTTAGAGTGAATTAATCAAAACAATAAATATTTTTGCCTTTCTCCCACTGACATTGGGACTATGTTTCCTATTTAGTTGTGTCTACCAACCAAAGAAATGGATCAGGGTTGTTTGAGCCTCTGACTAGGATCAGGGTTGTTTGAGCCTCTGACTAGGATCAGGGTTGCTTGAGCCTCTGACTAGGATCAGGGTTGTTTGAGCCTCTGACTAGGATCAGGGTTGTTTGAGCCTCTGACTAGGATCAGGGTTGTTTGAGCCTCTGACTAGGATCAGGGTTGCTTGAGCCTCTGACTAGGATCAGTGTTGCTTGAGCCTCTGACTAGGATCAGGGTTGTTTGAGCCTCTGACTAGGATCAGGGTTGCTTGAGCCTATGACTAGGATCAGGGTTGTTTGAACCTCTGACTAGGACCAGGACTGATTGAGCAGTAGACTAGGATCAGGGTCGACACGAAGCACAAGGTCGACAGGGGAATACGAAGTTGAGCATTCCCCTCTGGGAATAACACAAAATGAATTAAGAAATTCAAGTTTCATTCAAATTTTATTATAATGCGCACAAAGATTAATAAATCACATTGGCAAAAATTTAGGAAATAGTCCACGGAGTATACTTTTTAATTTTAATTATCACAGCTTCGACTTATGGAATCAGCACAAGTCGAAATGTGTTTTATATATTTCGGTATATTATAGATATAAGATAATTCCTATATATTTCGATATATATATTATAGAAGTTGTGCATGTCGCACTTCAATACACACTGTTGGTTTTAGCTTCAAATTTCACAGAATTAAAAAAAAAGCATGCAGATTTTTACTTGACTCAAATTGAAATGGATTTAAAATTAGAAATCTTCCAAGTAGAATACAGCTGAAAGTCATAAACTAAAGTTAGACTTTTCTCCACTGCCGATAAAACCTGGTAATTTAAAGTGAGCAATCCTATAATATTATAGCCTAACACAGATTTAAAATAACGAAGTCCACCTCCTTTTTCAATAGAACTTCACGGTTTTATATTTTACAATTGGGAATTCTACCTGTCAACTATAATGTCATAGGACGCCGTAAATTTCAAATTATGGAATCTTCCTCACGAGTTGAATACATTTCTATGAATTATTGAAACTTAAAGGACCTTCTACTAATTTTTTTCATTTTGAAAAACAGGACAGCAGAGAACCAAAAAAAAAAAGGTAACATGGTCTATAATAAAACAAAACTTTTTTTTTTCAATAAAAAGAACTATCTGATTCTCAACTATGGGCCTCTCATTTTCCCAGCTTTCACCAATTACCAATGTTCTGGTCATTCCCATTCTCGATCTTATTTGTAACTACACTACAAAAATCCAAACTAGCTCCTTCTTAAGCGGCAACTTATCAAAGAGATTATTAGCAGCCTGCATAACCGAATGTTCTTCTATCTATATCGACGGAACCAAGAGAATTGCAGCGTCAACCCAGATAGCTTTTTAATTAGGAGTATCCCGTGTCATTTTATATTCTAACACTCTCGAGAAAAAAATTATGAATGAAAATCCTCAACACAAAATCCACTCCCGTTTTGTGAATGATTATTTTATAATCACTTCACTAAACTTGTAACCGTTTAAGTTCTCCATCAAATTTGAAACCATTTTTGAATCTATAAGTAATGGAGTTCGCTTATGAAATCATTGACACTGGCATCAAGCTCAATTTCCTCGACGTGGCCATGCATTAATGTATCAAGTAACAACTTCATCTCTTACGAGCACCCTAAACCTCCAAACTCCAAGATACACCCACATGCCAACAGCAAATACCCAAGGACATAAGAAGGAAAGAAAAGACAGAGAAACCGTTCATTTCCTAGTAAGTTGATACATGGAATGTGTTACCTCTAAGTATTTTTAAAAATAACGATATAAAGGTCCTTAATTGATAGACAAACCGTACTATACGTGCAATAGGCGTGTCAGGCGTTAATTAAAACAAATAAAGTACTATAATAGTGTTCATTTCCCACACCTTCACAGTTTTATCCAACTGGCACCTCTTTTACGACAGTATTGCGAAGCTCAAGCAGTTTTTCAACATCGACGGTTACTGTAATTCACCCTCTGATATATCGAATTTCTGACTCAATTTAAGTCTTAGTATGTAAGCTAAATTTCCAATAATGCATAGAATGTATGAACAGATTCTACACTCTTCAGCTTACAAAACAAATGAATGAAAATCGACAAAATCGTCAAGAACAATGTACATTGCAAAAACCATCTCTGAAAGCTGCAACAAGTCATGCGCTACAAATACACTCGCGAGCAAAAGTTTGGAATCGCTTTCTTGAAATTGGTTCCGCGCGATTTTGAGCACTGGTTCCTATTCATTGGTTCCTAACCAAAAAAGAAGGAGGAAGGCACCATTAAGTATGGAGTTGAGGGAACGCGGAATCGATGCACAAGGTGCGTAGAAATACTAAGTTGAGGAGGATGTTCATGAAACAAGATAAAAGTTGAAGAAAGTAAGAGGTGCTGAAAAACAGGACAGCACTAAGCCAAGTAAAGGTGGTCCTTCACATAAAAGAAAATTTATTTCAACAAAAAAGAAAGCCTACTTAACTCACAGCTCGGGACCTCGCATTTCCCCCTGGGAGTTCAAATGCCCATAAATCGAGTCAAACTCTGTTAAATTTCAACAGTATTATCCGCGGAGGTTTTTCAAATTTTTGACGACTTCGTAACATGTTTAGCATTGTTTGTAATTTTCGCACTCAAATACCCGACTGTTTTTCTAACAGTGATTTCCATTACAGTGATAACCATTACCAAGTACAATGGAAAAATTCATGACTATGGAAACTTTTTTACTATACGAGTGAATGATAAATCATCGTTCGTGAAATCTTTCCGAAAAAATAATTAATTACAGTACCTTGGTGCCTTGCGGTTCCCTCCTACAGTGTGGTTCCTCTATCCTCAAAAGGCCCCTTTGCATGAGTTGAAAGAGGTTGAACACGCTTTCTTTTGTAACTAGCTAAGCAAGTCACCCCACGATGAATGGTTAGCGGTGGATAAACAGGAGTATACTGTTGCTGGATCTGCTAATGCCGTGGCTCTTTGAGAGGATAGATTCGATTCCACAAGTCAGTATCCAGAACAAGAGACCATTCTGGACGCTAGTAAGCAAGAGTCTCAAACGGAAACTAAGAGGATACCAGTAGTAATCAAACACCCATTGCACAAAGTAAAGTGCCAACATCATCCGGTGTGGCACGTTGAAATTAATAAGAAACGTAATAATAAAGTTCATCATTGTCGAGACCTTAAATATTTGGATTACTTATTCCCTTGGTCAGATAAAGTCGATAAAGTTCATTACCTTGACATACTTTTTTCTACCTAGGTTATGTAGAGACATGACGTTGACCATATTTGCTACAGCACTAGGCACCATTGAGTTCACCTTATATTGTGCTGAAAACTTGCCAGTAGCCAACATTTTGCTCTGTGTGTGCAGAACGAGGCTCAGGAGGTGGTGTGCCCTGTCCTGTACAGCCTGACCTGCCCCCACTGCGGGGCAACTGGCGTCGTCACGCGCATCGCCAAATACTGTCCCTACCGACCACAGCAACGAACCAATTTGTCCCTCAATGTGGACGCGAGAAGTGAACGTGGACGTCAGGCGTTTACTTGTTCCTGAATGTGGAGCCAGCCGTAACGCCGTAAAATCGGGGCCGCTGCTTTCTTAATATTTTTCCAAATAGTAAGTTCACCCTTTTAAATTAGAGGATAGAATTCATCTGCAACATCACTACTTTTGGGCATTCGCAGAATACAGGTCACTGGCATTTCAGCTCGTCCAGAGACCGAGAAACGCGGGGAAAAGCTACTTCATTTAGTCCCGATTATTTTTCAGATTAAACTATTAAATTTTCAAGAACTAGAAAAAAAACGCAAAGCCAGCATCACAAGACGCTCTCAAAAGGAACGACAAAGAATACCACTGCGTTTAGGCAATGACGAACGAATTTGCACAGGAAATTGTGAACGATAGAGCTAGATTTGAATAAAATCAGCTCATGAAAATGTGCGGTCAGCGCGTCACCATGACGAGGAAGACAATCGCTGAATTGATCTTCAATTTTGCTTCATTTTTGGGGCCCGCTGTTGGTGGTATAACGGACTCGGCTTGTTCAAAAGCCGTGAAATTTGGGAAAAACAGCAACTTCACTTCGACGCTTAACTATTTCTAAGGTTAAATAACCATTTCTGAAGAACAAGAACAAACGCAAAGCCAGCATCACTGGAAAAGTTCAAAAGAAACGACAAAGATTACCGGTGGACGTAGGCAAAAACGAACTGATCGTTGCCGTGGAAGCCAACCCCGTTGCGATAAATGAAACGCCAGAAGACGGGAGAAATGAACGAATCGAAGAACCGGATGACGTCCGAGGAGACTTGTAGTATCTTGGAATTTCAGCAAGATATAAGGTTTTCTGTACAGAGCTTGAAGATCGATTTGCCTAGCCGTAAACCAGGCAAGAAGAGGATAGCAAAACGAACAGCAGGACTACTGGTAATGTACTGATCTCAAGTTCACACAGCTTGCTCTTAAGTCTAGTTCGGACAATGAACTTCCGCCCGGCAGTAGGCGCCTTCCGACCTATCCGGCGCTTGTAAATACCAGACGCGCCTCTGCGGTTCCGCCGGAAACTCCGAGCGAGCGAGACTCATAAATCTCCGCAGCCGGAACCTCCATAAATATCCCAAGAGCGTCACTATACAACAACTTCCCTCCCTTTAGATGAATATATGACAAAGGGAAGGAGGAACTCAACAACCTATTCGTATTACAGGTTTGGTTATTCTGCCTGATCTACGAGGTTCATTTTGCTCAGGGGAGCTGTTAACAGGCTGAAAAGCAGGAGTCTCTGCTGCTCCACTCCCGGTAGATTCCAAACTACTGTGCAACAGCTGATTTGAATGTCTCTTCCAGATTACATTTAATGCTAATATTTGAACATGAAAGATATTAACAGCAACCTTACTAACAATAATTCCCTTCAACCACTTGGGACCATTTCTCAAATTCAGAGCGAGAACATGATCCCCGACATCAAATTGAGTTACATACATAGGCTTAGACCTGGACACAGAAAATTTAGGATGAACTCTATCTTTGGAAGTAACAAATTTACGATTGTTCAGCGCAACAGAGGGAACAATTTTTGTAACACTATGCGGAATACAATGCGATTGAAATAATGCTTTCGCTAGACGGGATTTGAACGATTCGGAAGAAGATAGTTTTTTCAACAAGTCTTTAATGACTCTTACCCCCCTCTCAGCTTGACCATTGCTTGCTGGAGAGTAGGGCGGAGGTGTGAGGTGCTCAATGCCGTTGGAAATGAGAAAATCTTTGAAGTCTTGAGATGCAAAGTTAGAAGCATTGTCACTTACGAGCACATCACACAGCCCGTTTCTGCTGAAAATCATTCTCAACGCATCGACAGTATCTGACACACTCGTGGATGGTACCACTTCACATTCAATATATTTAGATAGTGCATCTACAGCAATGAAAACAATTTTATTCTCGTAGAAAAAATGATCGACATGAATGCGTTCAAAAGGACGAGGAGTAGGCCATTCTACATTTCTAGACTTAGGTTTTGCTCGATTTAATTGACATTGGGGACAACATTTTACGATGTCTTCAATAGTTTGGTCCATTCCGGGAAACCAAATAACAGATCTGGCCAACGATTTCATGCCACAAATGCCAGGATGTCCATCATGAAATGATTCAAGGACTAAACTACGCAATGACTTGGGAATAAATACCCGTTCTTTATAAAGTATACAACCTTTCATGATGGTCATCTGAGGTAGCAGGTTCTTAAATTTAGACAAATGAGGATTAGGTTTAGGAGGCATGCCAAACTTTATGTATTGTTTAAGTTGGCATAGTTCGCTATCCATGTCAGTATGAGTTTTTATATTTTCACACGTGACAGGAGTTTTATCAAGAGAGTTCACAGCAAAAATCATTTCGTACGGTTCTAGCTCTTTTACAGTCGTGGGTAGTGGCAGCCTACTGAGACAATCGCTATTTACGTTACATTTACCTCTCGAATATCTGAAAACATAGTCAAACTGGGAGAGTCTAAGAGCCCATCTTTGAATTCGAGCGGAACAGTTGAGAGGCACACCCTTGTTATGTGCAAAAAGTTTACAAAGAGGTTTCTGATCATTATGGATAATGAACTTAGCACCAAGTAGAAATTTCTTGAATTTCTCCACGCCAAAAACCACACTAAGGCTCTCCCTTTCAATGTTAGAGTAGTTTTGTTCCGCACTATTCAGAGATCTCGAAGCAAATTGAACCGGACACCAATCATGAGAAGGACTAACGCGTTGCATGAGTATGGCAGCAACTCCATAACCCGAACTATCAGTTTCAAGAAGAGTTTCATGGTTGGGATCAAACAACTTTAGAGGTTTATGCGAACGAAAGATGTTCTTAATTTTCTGGACACTCTCGTCCTGTTCTGGAGTCCACCGGAACTGTACATTTTTCTTAAGCAGCGAATACAGAGGATGCATGACATTAGAAAAGTTGGGTACAAAACGACTATAGAAGTTACACAATCCGATGAAAGCTTGCAACTGTTTGAGGTTTTTAGGAACAGGAGCATTGAGAATAGCTTCTACTTTCTCAGAGTTAGGGTGAACACCCTTGTTATCGAAAACGTACCCTAGATAAGACACACGATCAGTTAGAAAGGCACATTTAGACAGATTTAGGCGAATTCCCGCGTTTTCCAGGACAGACAGGACCCTGTCAAGAACTTCCAAATGAGCATCATATGACGAGGTCAAAATGAGGAGGTCATCCTGGTACACAATGATATTATCGATGCCAGAAAGAGTCCTATTCATGAATGCTTGAAAGATGCCAGGGCTTGCACGTAGACCATAGGGTAAGTAATTGTACATAAATAGACCTTCAGAGGTGTTAATGGTCGTAACTTTCTTTGATTCTTCGTCCAACGGAATTTGCAAAAACGCGTTAGACAAATCAATTTTTGAGAAAAACTTAGCGTCTCCGACTTGAGAAATGACATCATCAATAACAGGTAGTACAGATTGAACTGGATTCAGGAAATTGTTAATGGAAGCTGAAAAATCTCCACAGATTCTCACACTGCCGTCAGACTTTAGAACATTAACAGTAGGAGATGCCCATTGGCTATCATACACTTTTGTGATTTTGCCCATACTCTGCAAGCGTTCCAGTTCGGTTTTGACAGAGTCTCTTAGTCTTACAGGAACCGGGCGTGCTTTACAAAATACAGGAACTGCATTAGGCAACACATCAAGATGAACTGTCTCTTTAACGTTAGACTGTGAATCAGATGATAAGTATTCGTCATATTTTAACGACAACTTTTTCGGCAAACTATGACAATCCGTTTTATTTATGGAATCGTATTTGTCAGGAATGACAATGTCTACGTTTAGTTTAGAACAAATATCTCGGCCAAGTAAGTTGATTCTATCATCCTCCAAAATGAGAAACTTATGATTAAAACTTACATTTTGGTACATAACCGTTACTGAAGCTTGACCAAGCAGGTTTACCGAGACACCACTGTACCCGAGAATTTTGCTGCATGTAGGATTTACCACAGCACCAACTCTGATTGCATCTCTTTTACGTATAGTTGACACGGCACTGCCGTTATCCAACAAGAATTCAACAGGTTTACTATTTAGGTTGCATGCAATCATAGTGGGCTCTTTAGTGACGGGAATTACAGTGGTGTTTACTCTAAAAAATTAGAATCACTTGGGGAATAATCAGAACACTCATGTAGATGATTACCGTCACCACTTTCGTTCCCAGGTTTTTGCCAAACAGCTTCGTTCTTCTGTAGAGGCATCCGTGAATTCTTCATCAACACATCTTCTCTTCCGACGATGCCACAGCAACCGCTTCTTCCCGACTGCACTGTGTAAGTGCGAGCTGCGTCAGATTCTCCTCGTGTAGGTCCCCTTCGTGTAGGCATAGCAGGATGAGGCCGAGCTGCAGTTGTAGATTTGCAAACCTTAGAAATGTGGCCTAATTTTCCACATGTGTGACATTTCAATTTCAAAGCATAGCAATTCTTTGCAAGATGCTTTTGCTTGGTTCCGCAGCGAATGCATATGTAGTTCGGCGGGAGTTTTTCTGAAGTGAAATACGATGTAGATGAATCCTCCCGAATAATATCTTGAGCGTCGGAGCTTAATTGTTCGATAAGTTTTGCGTTTTCAACGCATTCGTTGAAGGACTTGCTATCGCACTTCTGTAGAACCGCGCTGAGAATTTGCGCTGAGTGTAGCCCAGCCACGAAGGCATCTCTTAATAAACGATCACGACAGCAATTACCATAATTGCATGCAGATGCTAAGTCATTTAACGTTTTAGCATAACTTTCTATGGATTCATTAGCACCTTGTTTTCTATTTAGAAATGTAACCGATGCACCGACGATGGATTTTTTAATTTCAAATTGTTGTGTTAATTTTTCTTCAAATGTAGCCTCAGTGAGTAACGTAGGTTTAATTCTCCGTTGTAGATCAGTAATTATGTTTACAGGCAAAGCTTTGATTAGAATACTAGCTTTTTTACCGCCATTATTTCCTGCTTTCTGAAGAGCGTCTGCACTTTGTACTTTCCAGCGTTCCAAGAATTCACTCACTGTTTCTACTTCCACGTCGAACGGAGGACAGCTGACTGTAGAATATGCCATCTTAATTTCAGAGCACTTTTAAAGTTCAAATTCACTTCGCAAGTTCGAAGCCTCGTTGCCAATTGTAGTATCTTGGAATTTCAGCAAGATATAAGGTTTTCTGTACAGAGCTTGAAGATCGATTTGCCTAGCCGTAAACCAGGCAAGAAGAGGATAGCAAAACGAACAGCAGGACTACTGGTAATGTACTGATCTCAAGTTCACACAGCTTGCTCTTAAGTCTAGTTCGGACAATGAACTTCCGCCCGGCAGTAGGCGCCTTCCGACCTATCCGGCGCTTGTAAATACCAGACGCGCCTCTGCGGTTCCGCCGGAAACTCCGAGCGAGCGAGACTCATAAATCTCCGCAGCCGGAACCTCCATAAATATCCCAAGAGCGTCACTATACAACAAGACTGGACAGAAGTAAAAAGGAGGATATGAGCGGAACGTAGTAACTCCAAGAAGCATCAAATGCATGCAACGACACTACTCGCTGCAGGCATTTTGCATTACGGAGAAGAAAAAGAGTGACTCGCTGATTAAAAAATTACCTTTTAAAGAAAAAAGAATAAATTTAAGCCAACGTCGCTGTTCAGTCATCAGAAGCGGCGAAGATTATCAAATGACGTCGGAAATGATGCATTGAACGTCGGCCAGGAAACTTATCACGCTGAGTTCTACGAAACTCTTGTAAACGGGAGAAGTGAGCAAGATCACGAGACAGTTTACGTTTTGGGAGGAGACTGGGCGCAAGTAAAGAGGGAGAAAAGACCCGACACATAGTACCTCCAAGAGGAATATTATGCAGGTAGAACGGTTACGTGCTGGCGGCATTTTGTCTTACAAGGAAGAGCTCACAAAGGACGACTTGACCATGTGCCGCTACACTGCAGGCACATCCGTCCTCCAGTGGACTACCACCACTCGTTACATCCGAGTAACTTGCGAGTTTAAGGCGAAACATTCTCAACTGGCACACGGGTGGATAAAACATGGAATTTTTTGTAAAACCTCATGTTCATTATTGGTATTATCATTGGCATAGAACTATCAAGACACCGCTTTCGAATTGAACGTTCATAAATGAACAAAAATGTTAAATTTTGTATAAAACGTAGTGCTACTGGACCGCTTTCTTAGCTGAAAGTTTTATGTCTTTCCGTTGAACTTTAAAGGTTAGATTAGATAGTTTAGTATCACCTAACGGCCTACTTACTTACAAATTATTCATCAATATGTACGATTAGGTAAACAAATAATCATTCCACTTTTTCCCATTGCAATTCTACTTCCTCCAAAAACTGCCCACTTCATTGCAATCTCCCACTGGCGAAATACTCAGCACCAAGTTCGGCTCTTGCTTCATCTGCAGTTCATTCAATCATTCTACTTTTTCCCATTACAATTCTACTTCCTCCAACAACTGCCCACTTCATTGCCGTTTCACCGGCGAAATACTCTGCACCAAGTTCGGCTCTTGCTTCATCTGCGGTTCATTCAATCATTCCACTTTTTCCCATTACAATACCACTTCCTACAACAACTGCCCTCATTGCCGTTTCACCGGCGAAATACTCTGCACCAAGTTCGGCTCTTGCTTCATCTGCGGTTCATTCAATCATTCCACTTTTTCCTCATTACAATTCCACTTCCTCCAACAACTGCCCACTTCATTGCAGTCTCCCACCGGCGAAATACTCTGCACCAAGTTCGGCTCTTGCTTCATCTGCGGGTCATTCAATCATTCCACTTTTTCCCATTACAATTCCACTTCCTCCAACAACTGCCCACTTCATTGCAGTCTCCCACCGGCGAAATACTCTGCACCAAGTTCGGCTCTTGCTTCATCTGCGGTTCATTCAATCATTCCACTTTTTCCTCATTACAATTCCACTTCCTCCAACAACTGCCCACTTCATTGCAGTCTCCCACCGGCGAAGTACTCTGCACCAAGTTCGGCTCTTGCTTCATCTGCAGTTCATTCTATCATTCCACTTTTTCCCATTACAATTCCACTTCCTCCAACAACTGCCCACTTCATTGCCGTTTCACCGGCGAAATACTCTGCACCAAGTTCGGCTCTTGCTTCATCTGCAGTTCATTCAATCATTCCACTTTTTCCCATTACAATTCCACTTCCTCCAACAACTGCCCACTTCATTGCCGTTTCACCGGCGAAATACTCTGCACCAAGTTCGGCTCTTGCTTCATCTGCGGTTCATTCAATCATTCCACTTTTTCCCATTACAATTCCACTTCCTCCAACAACTGCCCACTTCATTGCAGTCTCCCACCGGCGAAATACTCTGCACCAAGTTCGGCTCTTGCTTCGTCTGCGGTTCATTCTGGTTCATTGAATCATTCCACTTTTTCTTATTACAATTCCACTTCATCCAACAACTGCCCACTTCATTGCAGTCTCCCACCGGCGAAATACTCTGCACCAAGTTCGGCTCTTGCTTCATCTGCGGTTCGAAGTCACACACGCCAAAATATTGTGTCTACAATCCGGTGTGGTGTGGTTTTTTTCGCCATGATTGATGGAACGGGGCCAGGAACCCTCAACGATTCAGTTATCAGAGAAATCTAGAAGGTGGATACGGTACCTCTTAAATCTGAGTATTTTCTACAACACTAGGGTTCCAAAAGTTTACCCTATCGCGGCTATACAGTGCGGCTTTATAATTATTTTAATCATACATTTAAGAAATTCACACAAGAGGAAGAAATTTAACCCCAAGAAGGTGAAATAGGCAAGTTTACATTGATGTTTATTTTCATTATTCAACATAGGAAGAGGGATTGCAGACTCAGATTCTGATAAAATTATCTAACCCTCGTTAAAGTTTCAAATTATCTTCATATAAGTACATTAGCTTCTGTGTTATGTCCAGTATTCGCATTCTTCCAATGAACTTCACGATTAATATGTTAATGCGCAGCTGGCTTTTTTCCCATTTGAGTAGCACCACAATTCAGAATCCTCTCAACTTCCAACCTTTTTTACAGCACAGGCACCCAAGTGAAAACTTTGACAAAATTAATATAGGGTTTAAATCGAGAACCAACAACCATTTCTGAGCGACGGCCATGGAAGACGTTACTTCACAGAATCAATCAAGTCTCTGCTGTACGGAACTAAAAGTTTGAGTTCACTGAACGTTCTGAACAAATCCTAATTATAGCAAACATTTCTGTTGACGTCTGCAGGATAAATCGGGGGTAGTTGTGCGTTCAGTTTCGTACAGCATCGCCTGCCACCGCTGTGGGGGCGGGATACTTGCGCTATCGTCACGCACTGAACACAATTACGGTATCTCTTCACACTCGTGCCTAACTTGGAGAACTGAATAATTTCATGAATCGTCACAAGACCGACACATTTTCCTCAACATCGTTGACGAGGGCCTAGTATACGTAGAGATTCCCACCGTAATTATACCGAGAACATGTCATGATGGTATCCCCACTTGCCACCCAAAAACTTTTTTGTAGGGCTTATGAATGCAAGCGTACATGGCTTTCCGAATCCGACATAACTAAGAAGTTCTAAACCATGCGTGCATTGCAATTTGGAAGCAACTACGAACACTTGCAAAATTTTCGTACGTCTTGCGTGCAATGCATGCGACGAGCTGGTCTGCGATACACGTAAGAATCACCTACCCATATCCCCTGCAGTGATTCAGAACTAACGATATCTAGCATGTACGTGTTCACTCTGACGTAAGGCGGGTAATTTTCTTTTTTCTTTTCTGAAGATATGACGGTTAAATGCATTCCCCATATGATTGCATTCATCGCCTTGTGAATTTTCTATAGTCTTCAATCCACGACAGTCTCAGACCCCCACGGTGGAGTAAATCACCATACATTACAATGCTACAACTTCAAATGCAATGTCGCTTCCCAATGAGATACCTGGCTAGTATGCTCACCAGAGAGCTAGTGCAAACAAGATCACATGTGCAAAAGCTATGGTTGCCGGCAAGCAACTGACCAGTCATAGGATGGGGTTAACGAAGAAAGGGAGCTTCTTGACTGTACTGATGAAAAGTGCTTCCCGTACAGTGGCCAAAGAAATAAGCTTGAGGATGCGTTGGGTTCAGGCCCATCAGATGGTGATACTGGCTCATTTTGCTAAGTGATTGTTACCATCAATTGCAATTGCGATAGTAAATTTAGCATTTGCATCTTACACCAATTTAACTCACAGCTGCTTCGTTATCACCGTGTACACCAAATTAACTAAAACTAGAATGTACCTGAACGCCTTAAGTGCAAGCCCGCAGCGGTACAAAGGTGCCACCAATAAAGTTTTATTCACTGCACTTGCAAGCTATTTTCCACTACGCAAATATTTCACGATGGTGTTAAAAATGGAATTCAGTGTTCCCCAATATCGGGTATTCAAATTCTACTCTCTGAAGTGCTCTATAATATCATAGTAAAGGCACAAACAATTATTCTTATCACAATACCTTGCATAAATTTGCTATCAAAACCAGTATTCCACTGCGCAAAAAAAATTGAATGAATGACAAAAAAAATAGAAAACACAAAAGGCTACAATAATAACAAACACCTGAAAAAAATCACTTACCACAGCAGCCACACCATAACCTGCTTAATTTTTGGGAAAAACCTTAAGCTCAAAACCCTCCGTCCTTAAACAGACTCGAGTCATGTACGAGTTCACATGTGACCGTGGGGAGTTTGAGCCACACACACGCTGACATGTAGACACGACCACCACCGCATTATCAAGATGTTTAACAAAACGTTTACCCTCAGGTGTACAGAAAAACCCATGTTGATAGAAATCACTTCAGTGTATCAGGTCAAGAAATCTTAGTTGGCAGCGCACATTCTCCATAAAAAGAGATTTCAACTGCCAACAATTAATGGAAAGAATCATTCAATGATGAGCGATCTATGAACATTATTTCAATGAGCCATCTATGAACAACTAATAGACTGGAACCCAACACTTCCTGAAGCTTATTTCATTAGCCACTGTACAGAAGCCACTTTTTATCAATACAGTCAGGAAGTTCCCTTTCTTCTTTAACCCCATCCTTTGTTCGAGTAGTTGCTCGCCGGCAACCACCGCATTAGCACCTGCATGTTACGGAGGTTCAAATACAAGTATAAGCCGATTTGATAAATGGGATGGAGTGTAGCGTCGCTGGACCATACACAGTGTTGAAACCTGTAACGAATTTTTAAGTCTGAATGGCTGCGGTAAGGCGCAGAATTTAGAATATTACTCTACTAGTTTAGTGGGCTATGAAATGCTCTCTGCACGGGGTTTTAACGTGTTTTTTGTTCCTATAGGAGAAAGAGAACACGGGCGTAATGTAAGAACGTATATGCTGGAAGGGTGTTCGTTCAGAATCATTGCAGTGGGTATTACATGGTTAGTGTCGCCTGCGTCATCGAAAAGTTCAAGGCATAAAAACTGGCATAGTGCTCATGGCACTATGGAAATCTCCTAAGGACCACAGGTGGGTCATTTCTCAGAAAATTTGTTACCTATGCATGTATGCATGAAGTCGGGATGTGATTCATGGGATTGTAGTTACTGCGAAAGCAAACAATTTACGTGGTTTGGATTCAAAGGCCGTAGATATGTCGATTAATGCAGGATACGCACGCTTTGTGTACGAAGCACACGATGAAAACTGATGTACATCTGGGTTTGACTATCGTCATCCATGTGCACCACAAGCTATGCTATGTAAATGCCATGTGCAAATCTCCACACTAAACTTTCAGCGTTGAAGTTGAGTATATTACAAATTATTCATGCAAGGAACGCTCAACATAGGAATATTTTATTTCTCTATAGTGGGCATGACCCTGCCGGGATAATAAGATGGGTACAGTATATGGCGGCGGCGTCAGCTGCCCCATCAGCATGTCATGCTGCACGCAACTGGACACCCAACATCCTCGGACTTTTTCCGTTACCGCAAACGAAAGCGTTGTCTTCTGTCTGAATCTATTCAGAAATTAAGTGTACCTCCAGTGTGCCTGGTTTCATAGATTAGTGAGAGTCCTTGGATGTTTTCTTCAGTGCAAATTGTTTAGTACCAGCATTATGCATCATGATGGTATTCTAGTTTCATTTAGGCACCGTGTTCACTGGCATACTTGTACTGTAGAAAACGGTTTCAAACTTTGCTGTGACTCGCAAGTACCCCTGAACATCAATGAAGGCCATTTTGCACAGACGGTAACGACAATAGAGAAATGCATACACAAGGTACTATTCATAAACTCGTGTGCGTGATTGAAATCAACAATGAAAATTCGGAATATTCGGTAATCCTTGCACGTTTCATGTATCGCCTTGAACTTATAAAGAATGTGGAGTTTGAACTGAACTACTTGATGGCGTATAAACGGTGGTGATGGTAGTACACTGGAGGACGGATGTGTTAGCAGTAGCGGCACACCTCAAAGTCGTCCTTCTAGGTAACACAAAATGCCAGCAGCACATAACTTAGCGACGTGCGTGTTATTCCTTTTGGAGTTGGTACGTGCCAGTCTTTTCTCCCTCATTACTTGCGTCCAGTCACCTCCCAAAACGTTATTTCTCGATCTTTCCCATTTCTCCTCGTATTCAAGAGTTTCGTTGAACTTCGCGTGATTTGTTCCCAGGCCGACGATCAGTTCAGAACCGACATCATTAAGTAACTTTGCCGTTTCTGAAGAAACTTACCAGCGACGTTGGCTTTCCTTTTCGGCTTTTTCTTAAAATTCTGTTGTTTATCCGAGAAATAGAGCTTCGGCCGATTAATTTGGCTCTTGTTCTCGCATTTCGAGGTCTCTGAACAGCTGAAACTATTGCGTCCCACTAAAGGCTGACACAAAAATAAGGCGAGATTGAAAATTAATTCGGCAATTGTCTTCCTCAACCTACTGACGCGCTGACCATACATTTTCATGAGCTGGTTCTATTAGAATCTTTGTTTATCGTTGACAATTTTCTTAAAGTAGTAAAAATACAGGGTTTGCGAATGTTACCCGGAATTATAACCCATCTCGTGTTGCCGAAACGTAGGAGACTACAATGAAGTGGGCAGTTGTTGGAGGAAGTGGAATTGTAAAGGTGATAGTGTAATGATAAAGTTCTATAGTTATTGATAGATAACAGCTAATTTGTTAGTAAATAGGCCGTTGGGTATTATGATCACCAAACTGTTATATCTAAAGTTGAGAAAGTTAGTCGGAACGCCATGAAACTCCTTTCGGCTAAGGAAGCGGTTAATCGTCATAACGTTGATACATAGAATTTAAGGACATTTTTGTTGATATGCGAACTTCAATTTGAAAGCGGTATGTCTTGATATTTTATTAATGCCAATGAAAATACCAGCCATGAACGTATGAATATTTCAATTCGACTTCCATGCTTTATCCATCACCTCGTAGAAGTCGAGAAGGTTTTGTTTAAGCTCGACAATTTCCTCGCACATGAAGGGTGGTGGTAGTCCACATTATAATAGGACAGATGTGCTTGCAGAAGCGGCACATCGTCAGGTCGTACTTTCGTTATTCGTCCTGGTAACGCGAAAGGCCTGTAGCAATTGAGTTTTCGGGGTACACACATTTTATCATCTTGGAGTTATTACGTTCCACTCTTCCCTTTTTTGCTTCTGTCCAGTCTTCCAAAACGTCATCCGGTTCTTAAATTCGTTCATTTCTCCCATCATCTGGCGTTTCATTTAACGCAACGGGGTTGGCTTTCACGGCGACTATCAGTTCATCATTGCCAACATCCACCGGCAAACTTCGTTGTTTCTTTTGAACTCTTCCAGTGATGTTGACATCGCATTAGTTGTTCTTCAAATTTGTTTTTTTAACCTGAGAAATGGTGTTGCGTCGAATAGAAGTGGCTTTTTTTCCCCCCGCATTTCTAGGTTTTTGAAAGGGCTGAATCCGTTGTGTTCCACTCACGGCGGACACCAAAAATGCTGCAAAATTGGTCCAATTCGGCGATCGTCTCCTGCAATAGCGCAATGGGGTGACTTGACAGAGCTACAAATTTGCTAACTTGGTTTTATCCAGAGTTGGTTTTGTCGTTGAAATTTTCCTATAGAAACAAAAAAATGTCATTGCTGGCTGCCGTTATGAGAAATCACGCGCTGTTGAACCTGACACCATTTCCTGCTGCTGGAAAACGGATGAAGTTTGATCCCTGAACTCTCCTGCTGACATTTGGAAATTCATTCTCCGCCTTAATTTCTTCAACACGGCTCAATAACGAGTGTTCGTTGAGTAAGTCGGTAGGAGGCTCACGCGAACATTTTCGGAAATAAAATTTTAACTGATCTTTGGTTGCAAGGATAGAAGCTGCTGGGCTTGCGGCGGAATATAGCCGTCAGAAGATGCATCATGCGAGTTAGTTACGATTACGTACGGATGAGCAGGACTCTATTTTTTTTGAGCAGCAACTCTCTCTGTACTTCGTAGAATTGCATAATTTTGCGAATTAACGACCCCTGTTTCATTAGTTAGCATAACTGATCCTAAATTCGCAGGATACAGCGTCAAGTTGAAACGTTTTGACCTACATTTGAGGTAAAACTCAAGAGTTGTTAAAAACATCAGGTCCATATGGAGGGAAGACAAGAGGTGAAGCTGGAGCTTGCCTACCGCACAACTCCGAGGAGACTTCAACCCAGTCTAACTTTTTCGCCGAAGCATGCATGTTTTTCGCCACCAAAGTGATTTAATTACTTGGAAGGCGAAAAACATGCATGCCGGCGGCGAAAAAGTTAGACTGGGAATGCGTGCGTGTAGTGATCCGCAGCGGGCATGTCGGGGCGGGAGGGCAATTGCCTGGCCGTCATCACAAATTATTGTCGAAAGGCGAGCGCGAGTCTTCAGTGCTAATGTAAACCTGCACACAAATTTACGTATTTGCAATATCATGACGATACAACTTTTGGTTTTATTTACTTGTTAAGCTTTACCATTTATTTCTAAATGATCGTGTAAACCCTTAATTTGCGAGTTCAAATGTTTAGCATTTACCATCTGAACACAACCCTCAGCGAACTTTGAATGAACACACGTTTTGTTGAATTATTGTGGAATGATTGCTTATCGTCACTGGAAATGTGGGTAGCGATAAGGGTTCTATTCCTCTGAAGTTCTTACTTATTAAGAGATGAAGTCAAAGTACATCATTATAAGGAAGTAGCAAAGTTCAGAACTTTAACGTGACTTAAAGAACCTATAAACGGTAGAAAAAAATTGATGAACTGAGATACCTCGCTGTTATTCGTTCTTATACTATTTTTTATTCCTAGCTACCATAATAATAAGCGTTTATTTATTTGACACTAGGATATTTCCAAGGTTGTGCTTACACTTTGTTAAATTCTACTGCATATTTGTTCTCAGCTTGCTTTCCAATAAAATACAGTATCCCCCGACAAACGCAATGATAATTTCGTTGAATTCATAGTTTCAAAAGAATTATAATTTACTCGGAAAAATTTGATTCAATTCTGTCTTAAAAGTTGCCCGTGAACGTATGAATATTTCGATAAAATGTTATGGGGATAACGCGCATCTATAACATAAAACTCAATTCCTCAACTTTTTCATATACCGCAAATGTACTCATTCCTTGATGTCGTATGAAGCAACTTCTGTCAAATGTTTTGATGAAAAATAAACTTCATTCTTTTTTCTGTGTATAAAAATTGTACAAGAAGCTTTTCAATTTCCAAGCCGTGCTTCACTTGCTGCAATAGGAGTAAATTCTTGAGTTCCTTTCAATAGTGGACGCTTTCATGGCTGATATTGCTTTTTACATTATTATGGCGATAGTAGCTCTGAAAACTTTTAAATTCTGGTTTTGTGTGACTAAGTGGAGGAGTTTAATATCTAGCGTAACCTGAATCATGAGCACAACCTAGCCGTCAAGTACAGCATAGTTACGAACACTCCAGATGTCTGTTTTGCTTTGTGTAGGGTATAGCCTCTTTCAAATTGTTTAACGTCGACCGCCGTATATTTAAATTTTATATTTAGTTGACCTAGCACATTCTCGTCCTGTACTTTAGTGCTTCGCATGCGTAACTTTTACGCGCTGCTCAGCTTGCATGGCCTGGTCGGGTGGTCTGGTCTATATGGTCCATTGTGTGGATGACTTTTTGCATGTTTAGTCTATTTTGACTAGTGCAGTGATTTCGGTGTATTTAAGTCAATGTTCATACATATCAGTTCAAATCTAGAGTATATTCAAATGCTTATCCAGGTCAAGTAAATTGGAACCCATTTCAAGCCCAAGTATTCAGTTCACTAAATGTCTAATTTAAATCAAAGTCTCTTCAAGACTAAGAGAAAGCTCAGGTTCCACGTTGTCTAGTTTGACAGTTAACGTTTTAGAGTACAGTCAAATCTAAAGCTTTTTGATTTCAAGCTTGCTTAAAGTTATTCATTGTGAATCGGATTATTAAGGAACTAATCATTCTGAAAGCATTCAGCAAATAGGGACGATTTGAGCGATTTCCTAATGTTCTTCAGAAGGGACTGAGGTCAATATAGGGTTAAAGGTATCACGTGGGTAAATTTTTGTTAAGGTTAACATTAACACTGTAGGCTCGCGCTTGCCATTCTACAATTTGTGATGGCGGCCGGGCAATTGCCCTCCCGCCCAGACATGCGCGCTGCGGATCACTACACGCACGCATTGAAGTCTCCCCGGAGTTGTGCGGTAGGCAAGCTCGAGCTGCCGCCTCACCTCTAGTCCTCCCTCCATATGGGCCTAATGTTTAAGAACTCCTGATTTTTAACTCAAAAGTAGGGGAAAATGCTTGAACTTGGCGCTGGATTCTACGCATTTATGAACAGCTATGTTACCAATAATGGAAGTGATCCTACGAATTTATGAACAGTTATGATTTGTGTTTAAGCAAAATGCTTCTAATTAATGCTGTATCCTACGAATTTATGAACATTCGTGCTACCTAAAGGAACAGGTGCCGTTATTTCGTACAATGATATCATTTTACGAAGTAAAGAGGGAACGTCAGACGGCCGGCGACAAGCTTGCTGGGTTTTGACAACAGTTGCAGGTTTTCTGGCCCTCCATTGGGGCGGGTTGAGGTTAGGTCACGTGGGTGTGAGGCTCTGGGTATTTTACATTACGTGAATTGTGTTGAGGATTTCTCTATTAGTCTGAAGACTAATTTGTTTCAATGTTTCTTCAGACGTCAAAAAATCATTTGTTCAGTGTTAACCATTACTAGGCAACCCGCGGCCCGATGAGTCGCTTTGTTTATGAAACTTTCGGGAAATGCATATTATTTTCATACAATGGGCATCTTCATCCGACGGTAGCCTCGTTACATTGTGTGGGAATATTGGATTTAGTCTTGTGTTTTGGCGTGAATGGAAATGTTGAAATTCGATTCGTGTTTTTGCTCAGGACAAAACGTGGTCACTTACTACCAACAAAGTGAGCGAGCAGCCCAACAAGATGACAGTTTCATGACTACGCTGGACCAACCGCATTCATAAAATAATTTTTTATTTTTAAAAGTACTCGTAAATCGAGCTTTGACGGGAGATAAAGTCAGTATTGATTTCAAACATTTTTGTGAAGGAACGACGATGAAATAATGTGGAATTTTTTGAGGGCATCATTTGTAACACACCATATCCACATGACCGAAAGCGTCAGAGTTTATTTTTAATAGACAAAGATGAACGGGGATGTCTCCTGAATAAAGGATACTTTATTCCAATCTGTTAAGCCTAGTTCATATCATCTTGTACATTGGTTTTTCAAATGCCTTATAACTAACACCCAAACACCTTGACAGCTACGGCCCGAGCTGAGAGAGGTAGGCTTTTTTTGTTGAAATAAAATGTTTTCGTTATGTTAAGGATCACCTTTTTTCGGTTCACTGCTGTGCTGTTTTTCAGCACCTACTACTTCCTTCTTCAACTTTGATCTTGTTTCATAATCTTCTTTCACAACTTACTCTTTCTATGCCCTTTCTGCATAGATTCCGCGTTTCCTTAACTCCATACTAAATGGTGCCTTCCTCCTTCCTCTCTTTGGATCGCATTTGTCGGTGCGGGTAGGGAGGCTGAAACTAACGACTATTCTAACCTTGACGGTTACTCCCGGTCAAACCGGTACCTATTTCAGACACCTGGGTTGAGTGGGGTATTGAGCTTCAGTTTTCCCTTCTACCCAACGGGGAAAATCGCCGCGCAGCGTTAATATTCGAACCTTTGACACCCTCACGGACGGGTGCGTTCTTAATCACTCGGCTACGGCAAGCGTGTATCCAAGCGATTTGAATTTAAATAATGATCTTGAACGCGGAAAAAAATGATTGAGTGTGATTAGTGAAAGTTATTTTTATTTTCTCCCATCTTAATACCGGCAGCATTGTTCTATTGAGTTGTTATCATTGTTATCATTGAATGCGGTGTTGGAGAAACAGGCGAGCAACCACTCAATCGGGTAACCAATCAAACAATCAAGACAGTCAAACTTCAATCACCCGCATCATATTGTGTATAATGTAAGATCTTTTATTATCTACACGGCTTATGGAAGAGGCTGCCGAACCTATACCCCCATAGGTTGGGAGGGACTGAAGTGGGGGTATAGGTTTGGAGGGGGGGAACTAGGGGTTGTGTGTCCATGTTGATGACGTCACGCACCCTCCCTCGCAGCCCCGCCCACGCCTCCCTGAACTTGGCGGTGGACGCGTGGCGGTGTGGTTATAGATAAGCTGTTTGCCTTTTGATTTGAATTTAAATAAGAGTGCAAAGAAACACGGCTTTAATGAGATCATGTCGGGCGATGAAATATTAGATGGGTCGTTCAAGGCTCCACATTTCCCATGGGACGTATCGGCTCAGCAAGTGGTGGCAGGTTTGTGGTTGTAAAACTGATGAACGTACGACACTGTTCACTGTTTCTTTAAGAACTTATCTGTGTTTCTCTAGAAGTTTCCTGTGTTTTTTACGGACCTCTCCAGAATATTTCCCTTGAAATTTCTTGAAACATTTCGTTATAAATTACCTAGCTATCTTCTGAACTCTATTTCAAAAGACTTTTTTCACAATTAATTCTAGACAAAATCAGTTGCCTCACCACTGCACAAAAGAAGAAGCCTTTTCAGTTCTATTAACATTCCGAAGGAATGAAGTCATATGATGGGAGATCAAAAAAACATTTGTCTTACTTTCGTATTCCATTTCTGTGCTTTTGACAGGTGCCGAAGACCTTCACTCTGTATACAACACCAAGCTCCTGACCGCGTCCGGGGGGAGAACATTTTTTAAGGTTTTGTGGCCGTCTTCAGGTAGCCGAATTCGCTTCGCACATTCAGCGCGTGCGCAGTAGCCTCGTGACTGCTCTCGTACTGCGGTAGCCGTTGAGATCTTAACTAGTGTGTGCGGCTCATCAAAAATGACGGGATTCGATAATGTTCTATGCGGCACATAAATCATGTAATCAGATCTGTAAAGCAACAAGGCACTTGAATTGCTTGAACCGTTGCTGCTCTCTTGTACCGCAGAGGCAGCACAGTTAGCGATCGGATCTATAATGAAAATACCCGCCGTGTGATCTTTTATGCGTATCTTTAATAATCACAGGCGTAAATGTAAAATATAAATCACGGGTGCTATCAAGATAGATAAATTTGTATGGTGGCTGCAACTGAATGATTATAACTGGTAAAATTTGGGTGGAAGGGAATACTGTTTTATAAAATAATATCCATATCCAAATGATCTTAGCACTGAACACCAACAAATTTCTTCATATTTGTCGGACGTGTACGCTTGTGTTTTACAAATAGCTACACCATCTGTGATCCGTCCTGTCATTTTGCTTATTTAACGAATTTCTGGAAAATATATTCGGTCTAATGATTACTCGTATCATGTATCCGCAACAGCAAGTATAATTTCAAATTTTGCACAATGTTATCACTAGAAGCGTGGGGCTGAGTTGTGACCCTGTTATTGCTACGGGCAGAGCGTGAGCGCTGAAGGCCTGTCAATAAAGGAAGGAAACCGGAGAAGCTTATCAGAGTTTTGGAATTACGAGGATGAATAGATAGATAGATTGATGGATAGTTAGATGGACATATTAAGAGAGATAGATGTAAAATATATAGTTGTTGACCAAAATAATGCAACGAAATACTGTAATCCTGAGTTTTTTGTGCAGGAAAGGTCGCAGCTTCAAAGCGACTCGGCTGCTTCAGTAGAAACCTTATTTTGTTTTATTGTAGTTTCAGCGTCAATAACTACTTCGTGCTGTTTGTTTTTTCTCCATTATCATAGATTTCCTGTAGTGGGACTTACTGTCGATTTTGCATTAGAGCACAACTACACAGTTAAAATGTAGTGATGCTTCCTAAATATATATGTACATAACTGAATTTTGGAAACGTCACAACTAACAATTTTTTGAAAATTTGTGCGGGAAGCTTTTTAGTTTGTAGAGAACGAAGATATGAGTTTATATATTCTGGGAAAATTCTAATGTGCAGTCATGAACGTCATGAACGATCGTCGAAATATTTTAAACTTGACCGGATCAGATATTTACGACTTGAAAATATAGCTACAGTAGGAAAGGAAGAATAATGTAAATAATCGACATCCGTATAACACTGCTTAAGTTCAAGAAATCAAAAGTGTAAATCAATTTAAGCAGTGTAGGAATTTGAACGCGTTAGTTGGAGTTCTAATGTCTGAAAACATAATTGTGTAAATGGTTGGACAATCATTTAAATATTATAACCCAGCAGCAATTTTGTAGTTTTTTTTTAAATTATTTAACAAGAAATTCTTCTGAATTGCTTTCTGAACTCCCAATACACAATGAAGAGTATATTCATTTCGCAATTTAAATTCGTGATACAACGCTTCTCTTATATTCAACAGTGCAGTATGTACGCTAGACAACGCGCGAAAAATTTAAGGAGGGATGAAAAACCATATCAATTAGAAAAAGAGGAATGAATTATAATAATTAGGAAAAGAAGAGTGTATGTAATACATTAATTAGGAAATGAAGAGTGAAATATATTAATTAGAAAAAAAGGAGGGAAATATATCAATTAGGAAAATAGGAATGAATACATTAATCAGGGAAAGAAGCGTGTAATATATTAATCATGAAACGTAGAGTGAAATGTATTAATTAAAAAAGAAAGAAAGAAAAATATTAATTAGAAAAACAGGAGTGAAACACATTAGGTATGAAAAGAAGAGTGCAATATCATACTAATTAAAAAACATCATTTACAACAAACACCCCTTCCGACAGCAGCTGACGAGTATAATAAAAAATTGCTTCGCTGACTCGGTGATTCTTGTACCTTTGGCAACTGTTGATGTATGAGGTAATTTTTCGACTCACTGAGATTTTGTTAAATTGTCAAAGATATTCGACAATCTATTCTGCCATTTCAAAAGATGAAGTAACATTCGAGGTTAAGTTTTAAGTAAAAATGAACAGCACCCACACACATTTGCCCTCGCCAAACTGCCGAGAGAATTTAGGGTCAAGTTTGGTAGGGAGCAAAAAATTGTTCGAAAACAGGAAGTTGTGACCCGAAATTCAGACGACACCAGATATTTATTTCGTGTTTGGTTAAGAAACTTCTCGAGATGATTGCTAGGTACGGACTTGTTGAGATTTCCACACGAGAAACTAGTTTTAAATTACAGAAAAGTATATTGCTCAGTTTCATATTCGGATTAGTTTATTTACATCAAATTTCTATTGAATAATAATAAGCAGGGATTGGTTGCATAGTTGGTTGGTCCGTCTCTCCGTGATGCTCTTAAGGATTTACATAGCGGAATATTAAAGTTATTATAAGATAGGAAGAGACTGTTAATTTGTGACACTTTGGAATCGCGCGCTGGCTGTGCTTAATGACCGTATCTGTGAGACGAGTTTCACCAGTGCACAAGGACAAGAATATTTTAAACGTAGGCACTCAATGATACGCTCATTGCACAAAGTAATTTTTTTAGGTTATCACAGTGTTTTGTAATTTTACCAATCCGATTACATGATGTATATGCTATATCGAACATAGTCGAATTCCGTCATTTTGGCGGGCCGTATACACATGTTGGAATCACGCTGGCTGGGCTTAATGGCCGTGTCTGTGATACGAGTTTCACCAGCGCACAAGTGCAAAAATATTTTAATCGCAGGCTTTCAATGATACGCTCATTGCACAAAGTAATTTTTCAAATATTCAAAATTTTTGTTATATTACCCACCCGATTACATGATTTATGTGCTATGTCGAACATTGTCGAATCCCATCATTTTGGCGGGCCGTATGCACTAATAAGAAAAACAACGGTTGCCGCCGAAGACTAAGCTCAAGTGACCATGAGGGGAGACAGCCCTCTTATGCATTGTGCATCTGTTTTTCAGTATTTACGAGCATTGTGTCCTCTTTTCTAGATTGTTACATCGGATAAAATCGATTTTTTATTTTGTTTCTCCAAATTGTGAAATTAAACCGTGACTATTGTTTGCTTCTTAAGGTTTGTGCATCCTTTATGTTTATGCATTTTGTGCATAGTTCCTTTGCGTTGAGAAATATTTGAAATAAATTGGATTTGTTACATTCCATGTATAATTTTTTTAATTAATGAGTTCTCATTCCTTTTCTTTCTTCTTTTTTTCCTTTGTGATATAAATACCAATACTTCCGCAACATACAATACTTCCAGCCAGTCATTTTATTGCGTAGATACCAATCTTTTTCTAGCACAAATACCAATCATTTAGTAACACAAAGACCAGTCATTTCTCAACACAAATACGCAACACAAATATCAGTGTGTTGTGTGACACTGCACACCACACGGAGTTCATGTGAGGCAGTTAACATACAAGTACACGCTCGCAGCAACTGTTGGCAGCCATGTTTAGTTTTTTGGGTTATGGCTCCCGTAATCTAGCACGTGTCGATGTTTTTTCACTCATGGTTTTTACTGCACTCAAAAAACGATTCCTTGGACAACAGAAAACAACTACCAGGTTTTTATTTTACAACTACTTCTTAGCGGTGAACTCATGATTGTTGTACATAAATTTGAGGTAAAGCACATGGATCGCTTAATCGCAAACGTGTGTCATTTTGTAGGCCTACCAGTAGGCCAGCATAGTGGGCGGGGCTCAAAATGTGCTACTCAAATGGGCTTCGTTGAGCTTCGGGCAGGTCATTCTTTTTTCTGGTGTCGTCCTGCATGTGCTGTGTTTGTGTTGGAGCTACAAGAAGTTGGCGAACTTGTCCACTGAAGAGTCTCAAAAGTTAATGTCACTGTAAGTATTGTGGTTTTCAATTTCGTAAACGTTTTGAGTTTTAGTGTAAGAAACTCTGTTATTATGTGATAAAAATTGTTTTTAGTATTGAAATATTCGACGATTTAAAAAAATTTTTTAAGACGTGGACGACGTTTGTGCGGTTGCTGCGGCCTGGAATGAAAGGTTGTGAGCAGCAGAATTGAAAACCCGCCTGTACTGTTCGAATGCATTTCTATACATTTTCCGGAATAGTCGAACCTACTAAAAATTTTTGAAGTCGTCAGAAGAGTACTAGATGTAATGCTCATTTAGGTGCCGGTATAAATGCCGAGAATTTCAATCATGACAACAGTTTTTTTAGCGTAGATTCCAGTGCACAAGGATTATTATAATTATACAATTATATTATAGAGGTTTATTCGAAATATAGAAAATTTTGCTACTTACAACCTAACCAACGGTAGCAGCCGCGCAATCGAGGTTGACGTATAAGAGACAATTTAAACTGAGTGTGTCCAGAATTAGTTCGACTCAAAATGAAGTTTTCATGGGTTAAATTTTTTAATTAGTTGTCAATTCCGAGATATCAAGTGTCCCTAACATCATCAGGCTGCAGAGATGCCAAGATTATGGTTCCCGTCTACATATGTGGAAGCTTTATAAGGTTTACGTTTGATACCATGCGAAAATTGTGTTCCAACACACGTAGATGAAATGAAATATAATATCATAATTACTGCTGTATATTAAAAGCATGTTCAGAGTATCATATTAACACGTTGATTGTGGTGGGTTAAATTGGAGTTAAATGCCTATCCAAAATTTGAAATTTATTTTATTTCTTAAATTTATTTGTAATCTATTTTGAAAACAGCGACCACCAACTTGGTCGTGCCTTCAATTAGCTATAATTAAGTATTTATGAAAATTGAGTCTGTCACCACTGGTCGGTCAGCAGCATCATGAAAATTCCCCCAGTGTGCACGGGCGCCTAACGTCGCGACCAACGTGCTATAGAAGCGGTGCAAAACAAGTTTTCCAGCAATTTACTGAGCAGAATTGTAAAATATTTATGAGCTAAAAAGCCTCTTGTCTTCATTTGGTAATACTCCGAATTTATGGATGTGCCGCGCTTCTCATAGGTGAATACGGTTTTTGGTAGGAGTTATTTATTTTTAGCTTACGGAAGATGTGAGTTTTGAATTCCTTTAATGTAATTTTCATGTATCATCGAACGCCCCTCTAGCATGATATGCAGCCCTTATTTGTGAACTTAACAAAAATGTTCGTGTATTTGAAGACTCATTAACTTCTTAACTCCTGAAACACGGTTTGAAAACGTGCTAATTTTTCGGTCAATTAAAGTATTGAGGAAACTATTATCATTCACAACAGCCCAGCTATAGATACAACCCAATGGAAGTCAGCTCTGATACTGCAAATATCCTATACTCAAAAAATATCAGTAAAATTTTTCTCGAAGATCATTCTTTTTTGTTCGCTTTCACGCAAATGATCTTGTGTGGGAACACACCTTGTGCATAGATTCCTATTCCCTCAATTCCGTACCAAACGGTTCCTACACGCTACCTCTCTTAAGAACGCCTTTGTTGCGGTTAGGGAGGCTTACACTAACTTATATTGTAGACCTGTACAGCCCCATAATCGCAATAGATCCCCTGGCGCTCGATAGATTCCTGAACACCGGTCTTGAATAAAAAACATTCTCAAGTCGATTGCTCTGATATTCATTAGGGCAGATTTATGAGGATTTCATTGCAAGTTTTTTTTACAGTTAGTTTCGTTGCAAGCAAATGAGTTTTATGAGTATGTTGAACATCACGTCGTCGGATATATCAAGTTTCCTATCCATGAACACCATATTTGTTATTCTAATTTCTGTTAATATTTGTGCTTCCAGGAGTGAAATATGTTATCAAGAGTTTAACTATATCACATTAAAATTGTCTACATTGCGATACACAGTTGTTTGCTGGCACGTTAGCTTGGCTGCGCGTTAGCTTATTTGCACGTTAGCTTATTTGCACGTTAGCTTGCTTGCGCGTTAGCTTGGTTGCGCGTTAGCTTATTTGCACGTTAGCTTGCTTGCGCGTTAGCTTGGTTGCGCGTTAGCTTATTTGCACGTTAGCTTGCTTGCGCGTTAGCTTGGTTGCGCGTTAGCTTATTTGCACGTTAGCTTGCTTGCGCGTTAGTTTGGTTGCGCGTTAGTTTCCTCGCGCGTTAGTTTGGTTGCGCGTTAGTTTGCTCGCGCGTTAGTTTGGTTGCGCGTTAGCTTGGTTGCGCGTTAGTTTGGTTGCGCGTTAGTTTGGTTGCGCGTTAGTTTGGTTGCGCGTTAGTTTGCTCGCACGTTAGTTTGCTCGCGCGTTAGCTTGGTTGCGCGTTAGCTTGGTTGCGCGTTAGTTTGGTTGCGCGTTACTTTGCTCGCGTGTTAGTTTGGTTGCGCGTTAGTTTGCTCGCGCGTTAGCTTGGTTGCGCGTTAGCTTGGTTGCGCGTTAGTTTGCTCGCGCGTTAGTTTGGTTGCGCTTTAGTTTGGTTGCGCGTTAGTTTGGTTGCGCGTTAGTTTGGTTGCGCTTTAGTTTGGTTGCGCTTTAGTTTGGTTGCGCGTTAGTTTGGTTGCGCGTTAGTTTGGTTGCGCGTTAGTTTGGTCGCGCTTTAGTTTGGTTGCGCGTTAGTTTGGTCGCGCGTTAGTTTGGTTGCGCGTTAGTTTGGTTGCGCGTTAGTTTGGTTGCGCGTTAGTTTGGTTGCGCGTTAGTTTGGTTGCGCTTTAGTTTGCTCGCGCGTTAGTTTGCTCGCGCGTTAGTTTGGTTGCGCTTTAGTTAGGTTGCGCGTTAGTTTGGTTGCGCGTTAGTTTGGTTGCGCGTTAGTTTGGTTGCGCGTTAGTTTGGTTGCGCTTTAGTTTGCTCGCGCGTTAGTTTGGTTGCGCTTTAGTTTGGTTGCGCTTTAGTTTGGTTGCGCGTTAGTTTGGTTGCGCGTTAGTTTGGTTGCGCGTTAGTTTGGTTGCGCGTTAGTTTGGTTGCGCGTTAGCTTGCTCGCGCGTTAGCTTGGTTGCGCGTTAGCTTGGTTGCGCGTTAGTTTGCTCGCGCGTTAGTTTGGTTGCGCTTTAGTTTGGTTGCGCGTTAGTTTGGTTGCGCGTTAGTTTGGTTGCGCGTTAGTTTGGTTGCGCGTTAGTTTGGTTGCGCGTTAGTTTGGTTGCGCGTTAGTTTGGTTGCGCGTTAGTTTGCTCGCGCATTAGCTTGATTGCGCTTTAGTTTGGTTGCGCTTTAGTTTGGTTGCGCGTTAGTTTGGTTGCGCGTTAGTTTGGTTGCGCGTTAGTTTGGTTGCGCGTTAGTTTGGTTGCGCGTTAGTTTGGTTGCGCGTTAGTTTGGTTGCGCGTTAGTTTGGTTGCGCGTTAGTTTGGTTGCGCGTTAGTTTGGTTGCGCGTTAGTTTGGTTGCGCGTTAGTTTGGTTGCGCGTTAGTTTGGTTGCGCGTTAGTTTGGTTGCGCGTTAGTTTGCTCGCGCATTAGCTTGATTGCGCTTTAGTTTGGTTGCGCGTTAGTTTGGTTGCGCTTTAGTTTGGTTGCGCGTTAGTTTGGTTGCGCGTTAGGTTGGTTGCGCGTTAGTTTGCTCGCGCATTAGCTTGATTGCGCTTTAGTTTGGTTGCGCGTTAGTTTGGTTGCGCGTTAGTTTGGTTGCGCGTTAGTTTGGTTGCGCGTTAGTTTGGTTGCGCTTTAGTTTGGTTGCGCGTTAGTTTGGTTGCGCTTTAGTTTGGTTGCGCGTTAGTTTGGTTGCGCGTTAGCTTGGTTGCGCTTTAGTTTGTTTGCGCGTTAGTTTGATTGCGCGTTAGTTTGGTTGCGCGTTAGTTTGGTTGCGCGTTAGTTTGGTTGCGCTTTAGTTTGGTTGCGCGTTAGTTTGGTTGCGCGTTAGTTTGCTCGCGCATTAGCTTGATTGCGCTTTAGTTTGGTTGCGCGTTAGTTTGGTTGCGCGTTAGTTTGCTCGCGCATTAGCTTGATTGCGCTTTAGTTTGGTTGCGCGTTAGTTTGGTTGCGCGTTAGTTTGGTTGCGCGTTAGTTTGCTCGCGCATTAGCTTGATTGCGCTTTAGTTTGCTCGCGCATTAGCTTGATTGCGCTTTAGTTTGGTTGCGCGTTAGTTTGATTGCGCGTTAGTTTGATTGCGCGTTAGTTTGATTGCGCGTTAGTTTGGTTGCGCGTTAGTTTGGTTGCGCGTTAGTTTGCTCGCGCATTAGCTTGATTGCGCGTTAGTTTGGTTGCGCGTTAGTTTGATTGCGCGTTAGTTTGGTTGCGCGTTAGTTTGGTTGCGCGTTAGTTTGATTGCGCGTTAGTTTGGTTGCGCGTTAGTTTGCTCGCGCGTTAGTTTGCTCGCGCTTTAGTTTGGTTGCGCGTTAGCTTGGTTGCGCGTTAGTTTGCTCGCGCGTTAGTTTGGTTGCGCGTTAGTTTGGTTGCGCGTTAGCTTGGTTGCGCGTTAGTTTGCTCGCGCGTTAGTTTGGTTGCGCGTTAGTTTGGTTGCGCGTTACTTTGCTCGCGCGTTAGTTTGGTTGCGCGTTAGCTTGGTTGCGCGTTAGTTTGCTCGCGCGTTAGTTTGGTTGCGCGTTAGTTTGCTCGCGCATTAGCTTGATTGCGCGTTAGTTTGGTTGCGCGTTAGTTTGATTGCGCGTTAGTTTGGTTGCGCGTTAGTTTGCTCGCGCATTAGCTTGATTGCGCGTTAGTTTGGTTGCGCGTTAGTTTGCTCGCGCATTAGCTTGATTGCGCGTTAGTTTGGTTGCGCGTTAGTTTGCTCGCGCATTAGCTTGATTGCGCGTTAGTTTGGTTGCGCGTTAGTTTGATTGCGCGTTAGTTTGGTTGCGCGTTAGTTTGCTCGCGCGTTAGTTTGGTTGCGCGTTAGTTTGCTCGCGCGTTAGTTTGGTTGCGCGTTAGTTTGGTTGCGCGTTACTTTGCTCGCGCGTTAGTTTGGTTGCGCGTTAGTTTGCTCGCGCATTAGCTTGATTGCGCTTTAGTTTGCTCGCGCATTAGCTTGATTGCGCTTTAGTTTGGTTGCGCGTTAGTTTGATTGCGCGTTAGTTTGATTGCGCGTTAGTTTGATTGCGCGTTAGTTTGGTTGCGCGTTAGTTTGGTTGCGCGTTAGTTTGCTCGCGCATTAGCTTGATTGCGCGTTAGTTTGGTTGCGCGTTAGTTTGATTGCGCGTTAGTTTGGTTGCGCGTTAGTTTGGTTGCGCGTTAGTTTGATTGCGCGTTAGTTTGGTTGCGCGTTAGTTTGCTCGCGCGTTAGTTTGCTCGCGCTTTAGTTTGGTTGCGCGTTAGCTTGGTTGCGCGTTAGTTTGCTCGCGCGTTAGTTTGGTTGCGCGTTAGTTTGGTTGCGCGTTAGCTTGGTTGCGCGTTAGTTTGCTCGCGCGTTAGTTTGGTTGCGCGTTAGTTTGGTTGCGCGTTACTTTGCTCGCGCGTTAGTTTGGTTGCGCGTTAGCTTGGTTGCGCGTTAGTTTGCTCGCGCGTTAGTTTGGTTGCGCGTTAGTTTGCTCGCGCATTAGCTTGATTGCGCGTTAGTTTGGTTGCGCGTTAGTTTGATTGCGCGTTAGTTTGGTTGCGCGTTAGTTTGCTCGCGCATTAGCTTGATTGCGCGTTAGTTTGGTTGCGCGTTAGTTTGCTCGCGCATTAGCTTGATTGCGCGTTAGTTTGGTTGCGCGTTAGTTTGCTCGCGCATTAGCTTGATTGCGCGTTAGTTTGGTTGCGCGTTAGTTTGATTGCGCGTTAGTTTGGTTGCGCGTTAGTTTGCTCGCGCGTTAGTTTGGTTGCGCGTTAGTTTGCTCGCGCGTTAGTTTGGTTGCGCGTTAGTTTGGTTGCGCGTTACTTTGCTCGCGCGTTAGTTTGGTTGCGCGTTAGTTTGATTGCGCGTTAGTTTGGTTGCGCGTTAGTTTGCTCGCGCGTTAGTTTGGTTGCGCGTTAGTTTGGTTGCGCGTTAGTTTGGTTGCGCGTTAGTTTGATTGCGCGTTAGTTTGGTTGCGCGTTAGTTTGGTTGCGCGTTAGTTTGGTTGCGCGTTAGTTTGGTTGCGCGTTAGTTTGATTGCGCGTTAGTTTGGTTGCGCGTTAGTTTGGTTGCGCGTTAGTTTGCTCGCGCGTTAGTTTGGTTGCGCGTTAGTTTGCTCGCGCGTTAGTTTGGTTGCGCGTTACTTTGCTCGCGCGTTAGTTTGGTTGCGCGTTAGTTTGGTTGCGCGTTAGTTTGGTTGCGCGTTAGTTTGCTCGCGCGTTAGTTTGGTTGCGCGTTAGTTTGGTTGCGCGTTAGCTTGGTTGCGCGTTAGTTTGCTCGCGCGTTAGTTTGCTCGCGCGTTAGTTTGGTTGCGCGTTAGTTTGCTCGCGCGTTAGTTTGGTTGCGCGTTAGTTTGGTTGCGCGTTAGCTTGGTTGCGCGTTAGTTTGCTCGCGCGTTAGTTTGGTTGCGCGTTAGTTTGGTTGCGCGTTACTTTGCTCGCGCGTTAGTTTGGTTGCGCGTTAGCTTGGTTGCGCGTTAGCTTGGTTGCGCGTTAGTTTACTCGCGCGTTAGTTTGGTTGCGCGTTAGTTTGCTCGCGCGTTAGCTTGGTTGCGCGTTAGCTTGGTTGCGCGTTAGCTTATTTGCACGTTAGTTTGGTTGCACGTTAGTTTGGTTGCACGTTAGTTTGGTTGCGCGTTAGTTTGGTTGCGCGTTAACTCGGCTGCGCGTAAGCCCGGTTGCGCGTAAGCCCGGTTGCGCGTTAGTTTGGTTGCGCGTTAGTTTGGTTGCGCGTTAGCTTGGTTGCGCGTTAGCTTGGTTGCGCGTTGACTTGGTTGCGCGTTGACTTGGTTGCGCGTTGACTTGGTTGCGCGTTGACTTGGTTGCGCGTTGACTTGGTTGCGCGTTAGCTTGGTTGCGCGTTAGCTTGGGTGCGCGTTAGTTTGGTTGCGCGTTAGTTTGGTTGCGCATTAGTTTGGTTGCGCGTTAGCTCGGTTGCGCGTTAGCTCGGTTGCGCGTTAGCTCGGTTGCGCGTAAGCCCGGTTGCGCGTTAGTTTGGTTGCGCGTTAGCCCGGTTGTGCGTTAGCTCAGATGTGCGTTTGCTTGGTTGTGCGTTTGCTCGGTTGTGCGTTTGCTCGGTTGTGCGTTTGCTCGGTTGTGCGTTTGCTCGGTTGTGCGTTTGCTCGGTTGTGCGTTTGCTCGGTTGCGCGTTTGCTCGGTTGTGCGTTTGATCGGTTGTGCGTTTGCTCGGTTGTGCGTTTGCTCGGTTGTGCGTTTGATCGGTTGTGCGTTTGCTCGGTTGTGCGTTTGCTCGGTTGTGCGTTTGCTCGGTTGTGCGTTTGCTCGGTTGTGCGTTTGCTCGGTTGTGCGTTTGCTCGGTTGTGCGTTTGCTCGGTTGTGCGTTTGCTCGGTTGCGCGTTTGCCCGGTTGCGGGTTTCGCCGCCCGCTCGCTCGTTTCGCCGCCCGCTCGCTCGTTTCGCCGCCCTCTCGCTCGTTTCGCCGCCCTCTCGCTCGTTTCGCCGCCCTCTAGCTCGTTTCGCCGCCCTCTAGCTCGTTTCGCCGCCCTCTAGCTCGTTTCGCTGCACGCTCGCTCGTTTCGCTGCACGCTCGCTCGTTTCGCTGCCCGCTCGCTCGTTTCGCTGCCCGCTCGCTCGTTTCGCTGCCCGCTCGCTCGTTTCGCTGCCCGCTCGCTCGTTTCGCTGCCCGCTCGCTCGTTTCGCTGCCCGCTCGCTCGTTTCGCTGCCCGCTCGCTCGTTTCGCTGCCCGCTCGCTCGTTTCGCTGCCCGCTCGCTCGTTTCGCTGCCCGCTCGGTCGTTTCGCTGCCCGCTCGGTCGTTTCGCTGCCCGCTCGGTCGTTTCGCTGCCCGCTCGGTCGTTTCGCTGCCCGCTCGGCCGTTTCGCTGCCCGCTCGGCCGTTTCGCTGCCCGTTCGGCCGTTTCGCTGCCCGCTCGGCCGTTTCGCTGCCCGCTCGGCCGTTTCGCTGCCCGCTCGGCCGTTTCGCTGCCCGCTCGGCCGTTTCGCTGCCCGCTCGGCCGTTTCGCTGCCCGCTCGGCCGTTTCGCTGCCCGCTCGGCCGTTTCGCTGCCCGCTCGGCCGTTTCGCTGCCCGCTCGGCCGTTTCGCTGCCCGCTCGGCCGTTTCGCTGCCCGCTCGGCCGTTTCGCTGCCCGCTCGGCCGTTTCGCTGCCCGCTCGGCCGTTTCGCTGCCCGCTCGGCCGTTTCGCTGCCCGCTCGGCCGTTTCGCTGCCCGCTCGGCCGTTTCGCTGCCCGCTCGGCCGTTTCGCTGCCCGCTCGGCCGTTTCGCTGCCCGCTCGGCCGTTTCGCTGCCCGCTCGGCCGTTTCGCTGCCCGCTCGGCCGTTTCGCTGCCCGCTCGGCCGTTTCGCTGCCCGCTCGGCCGTTTCGCTGCCCGCTCGGCCGTTTCGCTGCCCGCTCGGCCGTTTCGCTGCCCGCTCGGCCGTTTCGCTGCCCGCTCGGCCGTTTCGCTGCCCGCTCGGCCGTTTCGCTGCCCGCTCGGCCGTTTCGCTGCCCGCTCGGCCGTTTCGCTGCCCGCTCGGCCGTTTCGCTGCCCGCTCGGCCGTTTCGCTGCCCGCTCGGCCGTTTCGCTGCCCGCTCGGCCGTTTCGCTGCCCGCTCGGCCGTTTCGCTGCCCGCTCGGCCGTTTCGCTGCCCGCTCGGCCGTTTCGCTGCCCGCTCGGCCGTTTCGCTGCCCGCTCGGCCGTTTCGCTGCCCGCTCGGCCGTTTCGCTGCCCGCTCGGCCGTTTCGCTGCCCGCTCGGCCGTTTCGCTGCCCGCTCGGCCGTTTCGCTGCCCGCTCGGCCGTTTCGCTGCCCGCTCGGCCGTTTCGCTGCCCGCTCGGCCGTTTCGCTGCCCGCTCGGCCGTTTCGCTGCCCGCTCGGCCGTTTCGCTGCCCGCTCGGCCGTTTCGCTGCCCGCTCGGCCGTTTCGCTGCCCGCTCGGCCGTTTCGCTGCCCGCTCGGCCGTTTCGCTGCCCGCTCGGCCGTTTCGCTGCCCGCTCGGCCGTTTCGCTGCCCGCTCGGCCGTTTCGCTGCCCGCTCGGCCGTTTCGCTGCCCGCTCGGCCGTTTCGCTGCCCGCTCGGCCGTTTCGCTGCCCGCTCGGCCGTTTCGCTGCCCGCTCGGCCGTTTCGCTGCCCGCTCGGCCGTTTCGCTGCCCGCTCGGCCGTTTCGCTGCCCGCTCGGCCGTTTCGCTGCCCGCTCGGCCGTTTCGCTGCCCGCTCGGCCGTTTCGCTGCCCGCTCGGCCGTTTCGCTGCCCGCTCGGCCGTTTCGCTGCCCGCTCGGCCGTTTCGCTGCCCGCTCGGCCGTTTCGCTGCCCGCTCGGCCGTTTCGCTGCCCGCTCGGCCGTTTCGCTGCCCGCTCGGCCGTTTCGCTGCCCGCTCGGCCGTTTCGCTGCCCGCTCGGCCGTTTCGCTGCCCGCTCGGCCGTTTCGCTGCCCGCTCGGCCGTTTCGCTGCCCGCTCGGCCGTTTCGCTGCCCGCTCGGCCGTTTCGCTGCCCGCTCGGCCGTTTCGCTGCCCGCTCGGCCGTTTCGCTGCCCGCTCGCTCTTTTCGCTGCCCGCTCGGCCGTTTCGCTGCCCGCTCGGCCGTTTCGCTGCCCGCTCGGCCGTTTCGCTGCCCGCTCGCTCTTTTCGCTGCCCGCTCGCTCTTTTCGCTGCCCGCTCGCTCTTTTCGCTGCCCGCTCGCTCTTTTCGCTGCCCGCTCGCTCTCTTCGCTGCCCGCTCGCTCTCTTCGCTGCCCGCTCGCTCTCTTCGCTGCCCGCTCGCTCTTTTCGCTGCCCGCTCGCTCTTTTCGCTGCCCGCTCGCTCTTTTCGCTGCCCGCTCGCTCTTTTCGCTGCCCGCTCGCTCGTTTGGCTGCCCGCCCGCTCGTTTGGCTGCCCGCCCGCTCGTTTGGCTGCCCGCTCGCTCGTTTGGCTGCCCGCTCGCTCGTTTGGCTGCCCGCTCGCTCGTTTGGCTGCCCGCTCGCTCGTTTGGCTGCCCGCTCGCTCGTTTGGCTGCCCGCTCGCTCGTTTGGCTGCCCGCTCGCTCGTTTGGCTGCCCGCTCGCTCGTTTGGCTGCCCGCTCGCTCGTTTGGCTGCCCGCTCGCTCGTTTGGCTGCCCGCTCGCTCGTTTGGCTGCCCGCTCGCTCGTTTGGCTGCCCGCTCGCTCGTTTGGCTGCCCGCTCGCTCGTTTGGCTGCCCGCTCGCTCGTTTGGCTGCCCGCTCGCTCGTTTGGCTGCCCGCTCGCTCGTTTGGCTGCCCGCTCGCTCGTTTGGCTGCCCGCTCGCTCGTTTGGCTGCCCGCTCGCTCGTTTGGCTGCCCGCTCGCTCGTTTGGCTGCCCGCTCGCTCGTTTGGCTGCCCGCTCGCTCGTTTGGCTGCCCGCTCGCTCGTTTGGCTGCCCGCTCGCTCGTTTGGCTGCCCGCTCGCTCGTTTGGCTGCCCGCTCGCTCGTTTGGCTGCCCGCTCGCTCGTTTGGCTGCCCGCTCGCTCGTTTGGCTGCCCGCTCGCTCGTTTGGCTGCCCGCTCGCTCGTTTGGCTGCCCGCTCGCTCGTTTGGCTGCCCGCTCGCTCGTTTGGCTGCCCGCTCGCTCGTTTGGCTGCCCGCTCGCTCGTTTGGCTGTCCGCTCGCTCGTTTGGCTGTCCGCTCGCTCGTTTGGCTGTCCGCTCGCTCGTTTGGCTGCCCGCTCGCTCGTTTGGCTGCCCGCTCGCTCGTTTGGCTGCCCGCTCGCTCGTTTGGCTGCCCGCTCGCTCGTTTGGCTGCCCGCTCGCTCGTTTGGCTGCCCGCTCGCTCGTTTGGCTGCCCGCTCGCTCGTTTGGCTGCCCGCTCGCTCGTTTGGCTGCCCGCTCGCTCGTTTGGCTGCCCGCTCGCTCGTTTGGCTGCCCGCTCGCTCGTTTGGCTGCCCGCTCGCTCGTTTGGCTGCCCGCTCGCTCGTTTGGCTGCCCGCTCGCTCGTTTGGCTGCCCGCTCGCTCGTTTGGCTGCCCGCTCGCTCGTTTGGCTGCCCGCTCGCTCGTTTGGCTGCCCGCTCGCTCGTTTGGCTGCCCGCTCGCTCGTTTGGCTGCCCGCTCGCTCGTTTGGCTGCCCGCTGTCAGGGCCCGAGCTGAGAGTTAGGTAGGCCTTCTTTTATGTTGAAATAAAATGTTTTTGTTATGTTAAGGGCCACCTTTTTTCGGTTCACTGCTGTTTCGTTCTTCAGCTCCTACTACTTTCTCTTCAACTTTGATCTTGTTTTAAAATCTTCTTTCACAACTTACTGTTTCTTTGCCTTTCTGCGTAGATTCCGCGTTTCCTTAACTCCATTCTAAATGGTGCCTTCCTCCTTCCTCTCTTTGGATCGCATTTATTGCTGGGTAGGGAGGCTAAAACTAACGACTAATCTAATCTTCGCTGCCCGCTCGCTCATTTCGCTGCCCGCTCGCTCGCTCGCTCGTTTCGCTGCCCGCTCGTTCGTTTCGCTGTCCGCTCGCTCGCTCGCTCGTTTCGCTGCCCGCTCGCTCGCTCGTTTCGCTGCCCGCTCGCTCGCTCGTTTCGCTGCCCGCTCGCTCGCTCGTTTCGCTGCCCGCTCGCTCGCTCGTTTCGCTGCCCGCTCGCTCGCTCGCTCGTTTCGCTGCCCGCTCGCTCGCTCGCTCGTTTCGCTGCCCGCTCGCTCGCTCGCTCGTTTCGCTGCCCGCTCGCTCGCTCGCTCGTTTCGCTGCCCGCTCGCTCGCTCGCTCGTTTCGCTGCCCGCTCGCTCGCTCGCTCGTTTCGCTGCCCGCTCGCTCGCTCGCTCGTTTCGCTGCCCGCTCGCTCGCTCGCTCGTTTCGCTGCCCGCTCGCTCGCTCGCTCGTTTCGCTGCCCGCTCGCTCGCTCGCTCGTTTCGCTGCCCGCTCGCTCGCTCGCTCGTTTCGCTGCCCGCTCGCTCGCTCGCTTGTTACGCTGCCCGCTCGCTCGCTCGCTTGTTTCGCTGCCCGCTCGCTCGCTCGCTCGTTCGTTTCGCTGCCCGCTCGCTCGCTCGCTCGTTCGTTTCGCTGCCCGCTCGCTCGCTCGTTCGTTTCGCTGCCCGCTCGCTCGCTCGTTCGTTTCGCTGCCCGCTCGCTCGCTCGTTCGTTTCGCTGCCCGCTCGCTCGCTCGTTCGTTTCGCTGCCCGCTCGCTCGCTCGTTCGTTTCGCTGCCCGCTCGCTCGCTCGTTCGTTTCGCTGCCCGCTCGCTCGCTCGTTCGTTTCGCTGCCCGCTCGCTCGCTCGTTCGTTTCGCTGCCCGCTCGCTCGCTCGCTCGTTCGTTTTGCTGCCCGCTCGCTCGCTCGTTCGTTCGTTTTGCTGCCCGCTCGCTCGCTCGTTCGTTTCGCTGCCCGCTCGCTCGCTCGTTCGTTTCGCTGCCCGCTCGCTCGTTCGTTCGTTTCGCTGCCCGCTCGCTCGTTCGTTCGTTTCGCTGCCCGCTCGCTCGCTCGTTCGTTCGTTTCGCTGCCCGCTCGCTCGCTCGTTCGTTCGTTTCGCTGCCCGCTCGCTCGCTCGTTCGTTCGTTTCGCTGCTCGCTCGCTCGTTCGTTTCGCTGCCCGCTCGCTCGCTCGTTCGTTCGTTTCGCTGCCCGCTCGCTCGCTCGTTCGTTTCGCTGCCCTCTCGCTCGCTCGTTCGTTTCGCTGCCCGCTCGCTCGCTCGTTCGTTTCGCTGCCCGCTCGCTCGCTCGTTCGTTCGTTTCGCTGCCCGCTCGCTCGCTCGTTCGTTCGTTTCGCTGCTCGCTCGCTCGTTCGTTTCGCTGCCCGCTCGCTCGCTCGTTCGTTCGTTTCGCTGCCCCGCTCGCTCGCTCGTTCGTTTCGCTGCCCTCTCGCTCGCTCGTTCGTTTCGCTGCCCGCTCGCTCGCTCGTTCGTTTCGCTGCCCGCTCGCTCGCTCGCTCGTTTCGCTGCCCGCTCGCTCGCACGTTCGTTTCGCTGCCCGCTCGCTCGCTCGTTCGTTTCGCTGCCCGCCCGCCCGCTCGCTCGCTCGCTCGTTCGTTTCGCTGCCCGCTCGCTCGCTCGTTCGTTTCTCTGCCCGCTCGCTCGCTCGCTCGTTCGTTTCGCTGCCCGCTCGCTCGCTCGCTCGTTCGTTTCGCTGCTCGCTCGCTCGCTCGTTCGTTTCGCTGCCCGCTCGCTCGCTCGCTCGTTCGTTTCGCTGCCCGCTCGCTCGCTCGCTCGCTCGTTCGTTTCGCTGCTCGCTCGCTCGCTCGCTCGTTCGTTTCGCTGCCCGCTCGCTCGCTCGCTCGTTCGTTTCGCTGCCCGCTCGCTCGCTCGCTCGCTCGTTCGTTTCGCTGCCCGCTCGCTCGCTCGCTCGCTCGTTCGTTTCGCTGCCCGCTTGCTCGCTCGCTCGTTCGTTTCGCTGCTCGATTGCTCGCTCGCTCGTTCGTTTCGCTGCCCGATTGCTCGCTCGCTCGTTCGTTTCGCTGCCCGATTGCTCGCTCGCTCGTTCGTTTCGCTGCCCGATTGCTCGCTCGCTCGTTCGTTTCGCTGCCCGCTCGCTCGTTCGTTTCGCTGCCCGCTCGCTCGTTCGTTTCGCTGCCCCCTCGCTCGCTTCATATGTCCACCGTGGAAGAATATGTGAGGTCTCGGGTGAAAAGTAAGGTAGGCCTTCATTTTATTCAGATTCAGTAGTTTATAGTGCTATTACAGCGTGATGTCTACCGCCGTAATCGCCTACCCAGGGGCAGTTTGAGATGTACAAATTAATTGTTCATCTCTAAATTGTATAAATTAAATTAAGTAATATAAATTACAGACCTAACCTAACGCTAGAGTGAGTGCTAGCTAGCTGTAGATCTCATGTTACAGTGTGGTAGACCTCATGTTACAGTGTGGTAGACCTCATGTTACAGTGGGGTAGATCTCATGTTACAGTGTGGTAGACCTCATGTTACAGTGTGGTAGACCTCATGTTACAGTGTGGTAGACCTCATGTTACAGTGTGGTAGACCTCATGTTACAGTGTGGTAGATCTCATGTTACAGTGTGGTAGATCTCATGTTACAGTGTGGTAGATCTCATGTTACAGTGTGGTAGATCTCATGTTACAGTGTGGTAGATCTCATGTTACAGTGTGGTAGATCTCATGTTACAGTGTGGTAGATCTCATGTTACAGTGTGGTAGATCTCATGTTACAGTGTGGTAGATCTCATGTTACAGTGTGGTAGATCTCATGTTACAGTGTGGTAGATCTCATGTTACAGTGTGGTAGACCTCATGTTACAGTGTGGTAGATCTCATGTTACAGTGTGGTAGACCTCATGTTACAGTGTGGTAGACCTCATGTTACAGTGTGGTAGATCTCATGTTACAGTGTGGTAGATCTCATGTTACAGTGTGGTAGATCTCATGTTACAGTGTGGTAGATCTCATGTTACAGTGTGGTAGATCTCATGTTACAGTGTGGTAGATCTCATGTTACAGTGTGGTAGATCTCATGTTACAGTGTGGTAGATCTCATGTTACAGTGTGGTAGATCTCATGTTACAGTGTGGTAGATCTCATGTTACAGTGTGGTAGATCTCATGTTACAGTGTGGTAGATCTCATGTTACAGTGTGGTAGATCTCACGCTGTGGCAGCGTCGTTTTTTTGTTACGGACCATTTATTTCGGTTCATTGCTGTTCTCATTTTCAGCATGTACTATATTTTTGAATTTTCATATAGTTTCATGAACTGCTTCCTCAACCTACTGCTTCTATGCACCTTGTGCATAGATTCCGCGTTTCCTCCTTTTTCTCTTTGGAACGCCTTTATTGAGATTAGGGAGGCTTAAACTAACATCTAATGTAAGCAATTGAGCGTGCAAGTCTGCAGTGAACCTTTGCTTTTAGGAACAGAAAGATGAAATCTTCAAACTAAAATTCGCTAAGCTGCGGCTACGGCAAATTTAATGATGAAAAATTCTCAAATTTATTCGCGTGTCCAAGATTCTTTTTCTTATCTAATATGTCTTGCTTCTTCTTTTTTGATCTGCTTTACTATGCTACTCACTGTTCTGTTTATTTTATAATTATTAAGCAAAATGTTTTTGTAATTACTGAACATAGCAGTGATATTTCTCGCTATTAAAAGCTGAGTCTTTTTGAATGATATATGTATTAGGTTTGAAAAATTTCCTAGTAGTCACGTTTGACTAGCTGACAAAAGATGACCGCATTTCAGTAATTATAACCATCCCGTTGTGTAGCAGTAATTATATCAGCTGAATAACATTATTTAAGAATATACTACCTTTCATCTTACTACATAGAAACTTGTGTTAGAAACACAACACGTGATGATCTATAGTTTCCGAGTAACATTCCCTAACCGTGTATTTTTTTAACTTTCAGAGGAAATTGCCAACTGCAAAGGAAGATTTTAACAAAACCAGCTCCTAAAAATGTACGGTCAGCGCGCCAGCATGATAAGGAAGACAATTTCCGAATTAATTTTAAATCTTGCCTCATTTTTGGTGTCTGCTTTGAGTGGATCAAAAAAGCTTTATCTCATCCAGAGACCTCAAAATGGGACAACAAGAGCTAAGTTAATCGGCCGAAGCTCTATTTCTCAGGTAAAAAAACAAAATTCAAAGAAAAATAAGAAGAAAAGGAAAGCCAACGTCGCTGGTAATCAGAAACGGCAAAGAGTACGGAATGATATCGGCAATGAAGCATTAAACATCGGCCTGAAAACAAATCACGCGAAGGTTAACGAAACTCTTGAAAATGAGGTGAAGATTGAGCAAGATCAAGAGACAGATGACGTGCTGGGAGACTGGACGCAAGTCAAGAGGGAGAAATGGGTGGAACGTAGCAACCACAAGCGGCATCTAATGCAAGTGCAACGGTTACGTGCTGCCGGAATTTTAAGTTACAAAGAAGAGCTCAGAGAAGACGATTTATCCATGTGCCGCTACTGTAAACACGTCCGTCCTCCAGTGGACTACAACCACCCTTTATACGTAAGTAAATTGTTGCGTTCAAGCCTATCATTCGTGATCGCTACAAGGTGATGCACATAATATTGTAGTGTCGTTTAATTTCCATGTGTTCATTATTAGTATTATACACTAAGAAGAAATAACACTTTTGAATTAAAAGCTTTTACATCATCAGAACAAGGCTTTGAGATCCAACGTTTCAGCATATGTGTTTACGATTGATTGTTACCATTTTTTACGTTAGTTAAACGTCATTCTAATGGATCGAATATATCATGTAATTTAAGTACTTCTATTGTTACATCAACTAACTCCTCATTTCGTGAAATAATGTTATTAGCATCGCTATATCAACAAACTGATTTAAACATATTATCAGCGTTCCAATTTCACTCTTTATTCTCCTATACTCAACGAAAACAACTTTACCTCCGCCAACATCAACCTTGCTCTTTTTTTGCGAATTATCCCACTTCTACATCCATCTCATTTTCACCAACAACTACCTTTATTTCAACATCACCCCCCGGGTTCAACAACTATACTTTTTCCACAACTATTCCACTTCACCCAACAATAATTATTCCGCCCCTCCAGCAGAGATAAAATCTTGAAATGCTAATCATAATCCTACCCTTCATTGCAGTCTCCAACTGGTGAAATACTGTGCACCAAGTTCGGTTCTTGCTTCATCTGCGGTTTAAATACACATACTCCGAAGTATTGTATCTACAATCCGGTGTTGCGCGGTCTTGTAGCCAAGATCCATGAAGCCGGGCCCGGAACTCTCGACGATTCCGTTATCAGAGAAATTAGAAGGTGAGTTCTTTAACTTTCAATTCAGGCGAATTTCAAAAGTAGGGCTACCGATTTTACTTTTGCTGCATGTCGATGTCATAGTTTGTAGATGAAGTTCTTGATTAATAAAACTTATAAATTCATTAATCTAAGGTAGTCGGTTACGTGAGTTCACATCACTATTATATTGTCGTACCATATAATAAATGGAAAGTAGGATTCGATAATGTAAATTCAAATAATGTTTTTCAATTAAAGGCAAAAGTTTTATAATCAGAAGTAACCTTTGGTCAAACGTATATCTCACCATATGAGCGCATGTAAGCTCATCTTTCGTGAAATATCGACGAAAAGAATTGGGCAAGATTATGATTACGGAAAGACTTGACTAAAGTGACGAGGTAACTCGCCAGATGGCGCATTTGCCGGTAGTAAAAGCGTCTTCTTCCGTACAGGTTGCTGCCGACCTCCGTGCCTTGTCGCTTCTGTCTCGAGCGCGGCCCCGGCGCCTTCAACCATTCCATGCAGGTAATGTCAGCAAACCTCTAACTATATTGGGTACACGTGACTTATGGTAATGTTTTCATCAAAGTAATATTATCAGTTGTCTTAGTAATTTGCAATACTAGTGATAAGCAATACAATAAGTATTGTATAATAAGTTATGTGTAAGTATTGTGTTAAAAGTGCACAATAGTAGTTATAGGCTGTACGTAATACTCGCGAAATACTATGTGCGCTTCCTATTTTACCCGCACGTGTAAATATTTTTACCCTAGTTTCATTCAGCTATGTGTATTTGCTTCCGAGTTGTTTCAAGTGAGCGCATTTCGTCCATAAACCATAAAATTATTTCTCCTATGCATGAGCAAAACCGCTCTATTGGTAGTTACGCGTTTCTCGCTTATGAATAAAAAAGATCATCTAAAATAGATCACGAGTGCACTAACGCACACTATACAAAATGTCTCGAAGACGTCTTCAAGAGACATAATTGTACTGCTTTTGAAATATATTTGATTAAATTTTTTCAAGACACCAATAACGTCGTATATTTCTCACGGCCCTGACTTTATAGAGTTCACCTTACATTGTGCTGAGATCTTGCCAGACGCCAACATTTTGCTGCGTGTGCAGAACGAGGCTGGGGAGGTGGTGTGCCCAGTCCTGTCCAGCCTGACCTGCCCCCACTGCGGGGCAACTGGGGCAGAAGCTCATACAGTGAAGTTTTGCCCCTACCGACCACCGCAGGGCGCCACTCTTGCCCTGTATGTGGACGCAGGAACAGAAGGTGGACGTCAGGTATCGACTCCTCTCTGAATGTGGAGCTGTAATGCTGTTGAAAACTGGGCCGCTGCTTTCTAATATTTTACTCAAATCGTCTGTTTCTTTATTCAACTATTATTGAAAAAATAGTTGAATCAATAATAGCTGAATAGTTAAATTACTGTTTTTCTTGTAAATTCAACGACTGTAGTTGGTAATTATACTATTGTGAAATTTTATTAATTGTTTTTTATGAAACCATCGTTGAATTATCGTTACTCTCTTCAATTAGACTATTGTTGAATAATTTATTCATTAACTTGAACACAAATTACACGCGCCGACGCAGCTCGCCGTGTTTCATCCAAATACCCGCTCATTTTACTGAACAGGACCAATTCCTAAATTTTTCTGTTTATAAATAACGGCTAAATGGGCCAAGTTTTGGTATCACTGCTACAGCCAACTATATAGTTCAGGCAGTTGAGAGCCCTCTCCACTCATCCTATGAGGGGGTTCCAGCTCGGGTAAGACGCTCGGCCAAAGAGAGGGAGGGCTGCTGGAACCCCCACTTGGGGGGGTTCAGCCTGTGCAATTCATGATTACCTAGTGTAAGCTAAGAGGTTCCATTGTTGAAAATTGCTGGTGACCCTGGTGGAAACTCAGCCCTAAATTTATTTTTATTATTGAGAGCCCCCTCGCGCCCGCCCTCCAAGTCCTGACATCGACTGCGGTGTGTGAGGGAGGGCCAAGGGACGCACGTCGCTTCCCCGCTATCCCTTCAAACGCTGCCGAAAGCATCGTTGAGATGTGGGAAATAACGCAACTATGTTTTTGTCTCACGAGAAGTCTGCAGGGTTTTGGATCTTAATACTTATGATTAAAATGAATTCTCAAGCATTATTGCCATTACTTTTTTCTGCGCATTACACAATATAAACTAAGCAAGGTCAGGTTGCGGACGTATCTAATTGAAAACATGATCTTCTGTTGGCGTTGTGACTATTTCACACAATCGTTTTAAGGTTATGTAATACGATTTTAACTTTCATTTAAATTTTGACATTAAACTAAATGCCGCTCAAATTTGCGGCGTAAATTTTGAACAACTTAAAACATAAGGCTGTCTCTGACAACAGGTCAGGGAAAGCTGAGTAAATTTATTGAAAGGAATGATATTGGTTAAAATGAAGAGATGCAAAATAGGAGATGCGCCAGTAAGAAGCAGTCTCCAATCTCCAAGCATCTTCGAAGCGACGACTGCTTAACGTGATGCTCCCTATGCCGGGTCGCTACCCAAGCTGGAACCAAGGTCTCATTCAGCTCCACGTCGTTGCCGATGCAACGGAAAGGAAGGCCAGGCTTAGCCCAAGCTGACACTGAACGATGACGTCGGTAACGTCAAAAGAACCGGAGCTCGATCATTACTGTCGCACGGCCAAAAACTTCACCCGCTACAGACTCCGGAGTGGCAGAAGTAGGAACGACAGTATTACTGTTGGAGAAAGCAAAAGTTCAGTTGTAAGGAAATGGATGTTTCGATTATACTATTGTATTTACGCACTATGACAACCTTTGAGGTTTGATCTATCAACGGAAAACCCACTGATCTGAGCTAATTAAGCACTCAGTGTGTGTGTGTACACTTTTGGAGAAGTCTTACATTTTAGAAATTTAGAGGAAATCAGTCGAAGGTAAGTGCTCCAGGCTGGAAAAATAGAAAGTATAGTTGAAGGTTTAATTTGATTTTAGAAATAGAAAAAAGAGTTAATTTGAAGGAACCTACGGTTCACAGATGAAGTAAGAGTTTCAGCGCAAGATCAGAGTGTTAACGAGCGGATCGGTTTTAGCTGCGCGGAACTCAGCATTTAATTGAAGTTTATTTGATTAGGTTGAGCGTTTTAATCGTTTGAATTGAGTAGCCTGAAGCACTAGAGATGAGAATTAAGCATTGATAGAGGGCAACTGAAAATAACGAAAATCACACGACAATCACACAAACAAAAAATATAGGGAAACAGAACATCAGGAAGGAAAGAACTTATCCAGCCACTGCCGAATCTCCTTAGCTTCATGAGAGCGCACTCCAGCCAGTGCGTAGCGACCAGGCGTTAAAAGTGTTCTATTTTACTAGCGCGCCGCTAACCTTGAGCAAACCTACCAATACCCGTGAATACAACCAATTATCTAATTACTCTCGAAAAAAACCTGAATGGATCGGTGAGAATTTTCTCACAACGTACGAATGCGTGCAAATTGAGTGTTATTTTTGAAATATCGTTATAAGATTAGCATTTGGTAAATGAAATGGAAGTTTCAATTCTGCTTCATTAACTTCTTTGTACTCAGCGACAAGGCGATCAAATACTTCATCCAATTTCCAGAAAACAAATGACTTTGGAGAGATAATTTCCTTTTCTAGTAGGGTCTCCACATAACGTTATGAGTTAAGTTAAAAAGCTGGAAAATGAGAAGACGGATATGAATAGTTAATTAGAAAATCGACAGAAAAAGCGACAGATGAGAAAGCTGCATTTTTTCAAAATGTGACGCATTTAGTTTACGCTTGGTTTTTCATAAGTTGGAACACAATTGTTACAAACTCGTTCCACGCGCGTGCTGTCAGAAAATAGAGGCACCGCAATTCGATGTCATTTCTGCCTCGAAAAAATCTGCAGATTAAGAGCAGCACTTAGAGCGTGTGGTGCTTTATGACATATAATTAAGTAGTTGTCCACGTTACTCTTCCGAGAATGGAATGTGGTTCGAATAGAATATGACTATAAACGCTGTTTATACAGAATGCTATTAAAGCGAGCTACTTTATTCCTTCGTGTGATGCTTTAGTTCGCTGTCCTTTACAAAGCACTGGTAAACAACGTTCTCCTTAGGAGAGGTATACAACCCGATCTCGAGTTGCAGGATTGGCTGTTATCGAACGTTTGCTGCAGCAACGCAGTAAAATTTAGGCGGCTGCTGGTGCACTCTCTGCAATGGACTGAAGAGTCAACGATGTTAGTCTATACCAGTCTAGGCTCTTCGTCGAAGCACTCATGATTTTAACACGTTCACCGCGTTTCCGCAGTTGATGACGGTTGGTTTGGTGCGGCTGTGTGCACTGAGTTGCAGAATTGGGACATCAACTTTTTGATTTAATACATTTTTCTCCTTAATAAGAAGTAGGATAAATATAATTGCACGATAACATTTCACTTTGAATGATAAGCTATTTTTTTAAAAGGACGCGAATCTGATGAAATGTTATTCATTTACACTGCATGGTACGTGAATGAGCGATTCACCTGGTGGGGAATTGCAGCTCAGATATCCTATTCACCCGGGAGACGCGCTAAACGACAATATCCCAGAGCGTCCCTACCTGACGTTGCTTTTAACCGAAAAAATTTCAATTTAATATCGTTGAAAGACATATATTTGAACTGCTTACTGAGGAAGCAATGAGAAACATATCTCGGGAAATGATTATTTGAATCAGACTGTACCCACAATACAGGGTAGGCTAAATGTGAATAGCTTAAACCACGACGAATTTCTCGCTATGCAATAGTAAGAAATGAAATATCTACTACCGGCCAGGATGAAACAATGTACGAAAATTCACGTCAAATTAACGGCAAAGTACGTCATTCCTATAATCTGAAGTGGTGACAATCTCCGTAAGTTCATGAATTAACATAAAAAAATGCTATTCCTAAGACCTGAATTGGTGACATCCTCCGTCAATTCACATCAAATTCGCGTTCAAGAACGCAATTGCTACGACGTGGAGTGTTCAAGCGTTCAATCCACACCACGGGGTATGTGCCTTCAGATAACCAAGCATTTAACGCCAAGAAATTGACGACTTCAACGAACAGTGATTGTGTCATGCGAGAGGCGACCTGCCAGGTCGGATTACCATTACTTTCCGTGTGGTACACATCACATTTGCGCTAAACTTTCCTAAAGCAAGACTAAAGGTATTTCTCAGTATTTCTCTGAACTCCCCAATACCGCACCAGGCTACACAAAGATGTACACGCCGAACCGCTTAAAGTAGCGATTTATGCTCCTGTCGTTCGAAGTTGTCTTTGCTAAGCCGATTTGTTCCATTGAAAATGCGGAGTCCTAAGGCAGCAAAACGAAATTTTTAGAGTCGTCTAGAATAACAGACAAACGATGTTTCATGGTTCGAGCGAATTTAATGACGTGCTTTGTTATCGCCAGCGCTGCGACCAGAGAGGTAGCAGCCGGCTAAGGCATTTGGACCTGACCCTGGTTTATCAACTCAAGGCGGCAACCGTGCACAACTGATGTTTTCTTTATTAGAAGTAACTGACGACACGCTCGGCATGAGTTATGTTGTGGCAATGATGCGGTCGTCATCATCAGTGACATGAACTTTAGACTCTTACTTAACTTACACTTGAATGAACTTAGGTTTAACTTACACTCAAACAGGCTTGGGCGTATTCGGATTCAACTTAACTGGAATTGACATGAAATTGAACAGATTTGAGTTAAACTTAGACATAAACAAACTCTGATTTGAGTTACACTGCAGTAGCTTTCGACTTCAATAGATTTCCATTGATTTAGACATGAATAGAATTAGACTTAACTTCGACGTTAATAGTCTAAGATTTAACTTAGACCTAAATAGACATCAGCTGACTTAGACTTGAATGGACTTAGACGTAATCCATTCAATTGGACTCCCGGAAGACGGCCATAAAAACTCAAAATTATGTTCACCCCCGTACGCGGTCAGGAGCTTTGAGCTGTATACAGAGTGAAGGTCTTCGACACCTGTCAAAAGCACAGAAATGGAATACGAAAGTAAGATAAGTGTTTTTTTGATCATTCATCTTATCACCTAATTCATTCGGAATGTTAATAGCACTGAAAAGGCTTCTTCTTTTGTGCAGTGGTGAGGCAACTGATTTTGTCTAGAATTAATTGTGAAAAAAGTCTTTTGAAATAGAGCTTAGAAGATAACTATGTAGTTTATGACGAAATGTTTTAAGAAATGTAAATGTAAAGGTGTTTTTAAATGTAAAGGAACTCTGGAGAGTTCCGTAAAAATCACAGGATACTTCTAGAGAAACACAGATGATTTCCTAAGCAAACAGTGGACGGAGTGTCGTATGTTCATCAGTTTCACAACCACAAACCTGCCACCATTTGCTGAGCCGATAAGTCCCATGGGAAATGTAGAGCCTTGAACGACCCATCCATTATTTCATCGCTCGAGGCAGCAAAACGATCTTTTCAAGGTCGTCTGAAACAAAAGACTAATTTTTGTAGTGCGATCGATTTGAGTGACTTGCTTTGCCACCGCTGACACGTGCGACTTGGAAGGCAGGAGGCGACAAAACGTGGGAGTTTGTCTCGTTTGCTCAAAAAATCTGCCTCGATAAAATGCAAACTTCGCAATAAAACTTGGGAAAAATCCTCCGAAAAGATGTTGAACGTTCTAGATTTAATTTCAAGTGTATTTCACATCAACATACGAGCACACTTCATATCCTAGATATCTGATCTCCAGTCCACCTCCAATTGCATAAAATCCGTCATATCCAGGATGCCTAAAATATAGTTCCCACTTTTAAATTCTTCGCATCTCAGATACCAAAAACGACGCCACCTCCAAAAATTATTGCGTTATATTACGCTTATCATAGATACCTTAAATCCAGTCCGTTTTTAAATCTACCGTCTCCCTGATACCTAAGCAGAGCTGAGGTTTGGGCGCTTTTCCAGTGGGCAGCACGACGCCACAACAAGGTTACTTCCGCTCATGACAGGACAGCCTCAGCTACTCCACTGCAGCTGAAATAAGGAAGTCGAGCGGCGCTTTTTGTCACACGACGCCCTAATTTTGGGCTGCGATAAGGGCTCTATTGCCTCGCAGCCTATTCCGAGTTGAGACAAAGAGATGAGACATTATTATCAGAGAGTAATCATATTTCCTACTCGATCTCATTAACAGAAGATGTAGATATAAAACACTATAACTTGTGGAACCAAATGTAAAGCGAAATATTTTTTCTGAAAACTTGAAACAGAAGCTTCCAAAATTTATGCTTTCCGCAAAATAACATTTCCAGGATTGGGTCTAACTTTTTTAACGTTTTGCTCCATGTTAGTTGTTAACAGCTTAGCGTCAAACTCATCAGTGGATCGTTTAAAGAGAAGACAAGGACTATTTCAATAACCATTCGACACCGGCCACACAGAAAAATGAAACAAACCGTCAGCGGATTTCGTTCTTACCAACAAACGGGAAATATTACGTTTTTCGGGAGTATTCAAGGCAAAAAAACCTGCGTTCCTTAAGTGTTTTTATTTAAAGCAGGAACGAGCGATCGTTCTATGGCGTCGGTCATAACAATTTCTAATCTTGCTTTCTATTCTCAAATGTTTGAAAAACACTGTGGCGATGTTCTTCATTGGGACTAAAAACTAAAGAAAATTAGTGAAACTACTTCGTACATAATCGACCATAGTATTCAGCTTTAGTTGTGTATTCCACTTCCTTCCACGAACTCTAGCAGTAGTTTTATGTAATAAAAAGAAATATTTTAATTGAGCGTTCCATCATCATCTTAGAATTGGTATTCACCCAGGAAAGTTTTCACGAAATAACCTTGAGAATACAGGTAGTGTACACTTTCAAGAGTTTGTGGCCATTTACTTTCTCTAGTTCATTTTCCCAAACCTGTTTATTAATTAGCTTTCTCTATTGAGTTCTTCCAATCTTATTAGTGGAAAAATAATTTCTCTGCATTACGTTTTTCGAAGCGCATTTCTTAAATAATTGGTTCCCTCGAATATCCTCTCCAAGTCTGAATTATTAGCTCTCCTCAGTGCATCTGCCATGATTTGTGTTCACACAGTTTGGTTGCCGTTTCGTGTTCACACAGTTTGGTTGCCGTTTCGTGTTCACACAGTTTGGTTGCCGTTTCGTGTTCACACAGTTTGGTTGCCGTTTCGTGTTCACACAGTTTGGTTGCCGTTTCGTGTTCACACAGTTTGGTTGCCGTTTCGTGTTCACACAGTTTGGTTGCCGTTTCGTGTTCACACAGTTTGGTTGCCGTTTCGTGTTCACACAGTTTGGTTGCCGTTTCGTGTTCACACAGTTTGGTTGCCGTTTCGTGTTCACACAGTTTGGTTGCCGTTTCGTGTTCACACAGTTTGGTTGCCGTTTCGTGTTCACACAGTTTGGTTGCCGTTTCGTGTTCACACAGTTTGGTTGCCGTTTCGTGTTCACACAGTTTGGTTGCCGTTTCGTGTTCACACAGTTTGGTTGCCGTTTCGTGTTCACACAGTTTGGTTGCCGTTTCGTGTTCACACAGTTTGGTTGCCGTTTCGTGTTCACACAGTTTGGTTGCCGTTTCGTGTTCACACAGTTTGGTTGCCGTTTCGTGTTCACACAGTTTGGTTGCCGTTTCGTGTTCACACAGTTTGGTTGCCGTTTCGTGTTCACACAGTTTGGTTGCCGTTTCGTGTTCACACAGTTTGGTTGCCGTTTCGTGTTCACACAGTTTGGTTGCCGTTTCGTGTTCACACAGTTTGGTTGCCGTTTCGTGTTCACACAGTTTGGTTGCCGTTTCGTGTTCACACAGTTTGGTTGCCGTTTCGTGTTCACACAGTTTGGTTGCCGTTTCGTGTTCACACAGTTTGGTTGCCGTTTCGTGTTCACACAGTTTGGTTGCCGTTTCGTGTTCACACAGTTTGGTTGCCGTTTCGTGTTCACACAGTTTGGTTGCCGTTTCGTGTTCACACAGTTTGGTTGCCGTTTCGTGTTCACACAGTTTGGTTGCCGTTTCGTGTTCACACAGTTTGGTTGCCGTTTCGTGTTCACACAGTTTGGTTGCCGTTTCGTGTTCACACAGTTTGGTTGCCGTTTCGTGTTCACACAGTTTGGTTGCCGTTTCGTGTTCACACAGTTTGGTTGCCGTTTCGTGTTCACACAGTTTGGTTGCCGTTTCGTGTTCACACAGTTTGGTTGCCGTTTCGTGTTCACACAGTTTGGTTGCCGTTTCGTGTTCACACAGTTTGGTTGCCGTTTCGTGTTCACACAGTTTGGTTGCCGTTTCGTGTTCACACAGTTTGGTTGCCGTTTCGTGTTCACAGTTTGGTTGCCGTTTCGTGTTCACACAGTTTGGTTGCCGTTTCGTGTTCACACAGTTTGGTTGCCGTTTCGTGTTCACACAGTTTGGTTGCCGTTTCGTGTTCACACAGTTTGGTTGCCGTTTCGTGTTCACACAGTTTGGTTGCCGTTTCGTGTTCACACAGTTTGGTTGCCGTTTCGTGTTCACACAGTTTGGTTGCCGTTTCGTGTTCACACAGTTTGGTTGCCGTTTCGTGTTCACACAGTTTGGTTGCCGTTTCGTGTTCACACAGTTTGGTTGCCGTTTCGTGTTCACACAGTTTGGTTGCCGTTTCGTGTTCACACAGTTTGGTTGCCGTTTCGTGTTCACACAGTTTGGTTGCCGTTTCGTGTTCACACAGTTTGGTTGCCGTTTCGTGTTCACACAGTTTGGTTGCCGTTTCGTGTTCACACAGTTTGGTTGCCGTTTCGTGTTCACACAGTTTGGTTGCCGTTTCGTGTTCACACAGTTTGGTTGCCGTTTCGTGTTCACACAGTTTGGTTGCCGTTTCGTGTTCACACAGTTTGGTTGCCGTTTCGTGTTCACACAGTTTGGTTGCCGTTTCGTGTTCACACAGTTTGGTTGCCGTTTCGTGTTCACACAGTTTGGTTGCCGTTTCGTGTTCACACAGTTTGGTTGCCGTTTCGTGTTCACACAGTTTGGTTGCCGTTTCGTGTTCACACAGTTTGGTTGCCGTTTCGTGTTCACACAGTTTGATTGCCGTTTCGTGTTCACACAGTTTGGTTGCCGTTTCGTGTTCACACAGTTTGGTTGCCGTTTCGTGTTCACACAGTTTGGTTGCCGTTTCGTGTTCACACAGTTTGGTTGCCGTTTCGTGTTCACACAGTTTGGTTGCCGTTTCGTGTTCACACAGTTAGGTTGCCTGTTCGTGTTCACACAGTTTGGTTGCCTATTCGTGTTCACACAGTTTGGTTGCCTATTCGTGTTCACACAGTTTGATTGCCTATTCGTGTTCACACAGTTTGGTTGCCGTTTCGTGTTCACACAGTTTGGTTGCCGTTTCGTGTTCACACAGTTTGGTTGCCGTTTCGTGTTCACACAGTTTGGTTGCCGTTTCGTGTTCACACAGTTTGGTTGCCGTTTCGTGTTCACACAGTTAGGTTGCCTGTTCGTGTTCACACAGTTTGGTTGCCTATTCGTGTTCACACAGTTTGGTTGCCTATTCGTGTTCACACAGTTTGATTGCCTATTCGTGTTCACACAGTTTGGTTGCCGTTTCGTGTTCACACAGTTTGGTTGCCGTTTCGTGTTCACACAGTTTGGTTGCCGTTTCGTGTTCACACAGTTTGGTTGCCGTTTCGTGTTCACACAGTTTGGTTGCCGTTTCGTGTTCACACAGTTTGGTTGCCGTTTCGTGTTCACACAGTTTGGTTGCCGTTTCGTGTTCACACAGTTTGGTTGCCGTTTCGTGTTCACACAGTTTGGTTGCCGTTTCGTGTTCACACAGTTTGGTTGCCGTTTTGTGTTCACACAGTTTGGTTGCCGTTTTGTGTTCACACAGTTTGGTTGCCGTTTTGTGTTCACACAGTTCGGTTGCCGTTTTGTGTTCACTCATTTTGGTAGCGGTTGCAGAAAGGGAAGATGTAGAAGACAGCACCTCGTGCTGCACATGGGTATATTGTACCCCGGCATCATATTCGGCATTATCTCCGGCATCATCCCTCGGCATCATCCCTGGCGTCATCGTCTTTTGGTGCTGCTGCCGGAAGTCCGAGTGCATCAACTGTGGCTACACCGTTTAAATTCTTCAAGAAAATCATCTGCAGTAATGTGACTACCGTTGCCGCCAATGTTATCCCTGAGTATATCCATTTATATAGCTATACGTGATGCGTATACAGTGAGGCGTTTCATTGCGTTTATGTTACATAGGATGCTCTGTAACTGCACCAAGTACAGCAGTGCATTATCTGCCGTTCGAAGTTACATATGGCAAAGAAAGAAATAGAGAAGAAGTACTTTAAAAACATTTACTCTGAACGTTTCGAGCCTAAGCTCATTCTCAACAAAAAGTCTGCAAATAATATAATAAACAAGTTAGTACACCCAAAAATTACAGAAGTGCAGAATATAAGCACAATAAAAACAAACAAACAAAAATAATAATAGTTTATCGGTTGACTATTTTCAGAGGGTGTGCACTCTGCATTTCGTTGAGGGAAGGTTTAAGTTTATGAATGAATAATGACTCTAAAATACGTAGGTCTAAGCTGGCGGTACAAGTATCTAATATTTTAAATTTGCTAATGTCAATTATCTGTTCACAGGAATTATTACTACAATGTTGTCTGATGCTAGAATGACTAGGAGAGGTAAGCAAGCGACCTGTTCGATGACTCCGACCTGCATGTTCAGCAACCCTGACGTAAAGTGCTCGGTGGGTGGAACCCACATACTGCGATGCGCAATGCGCACAACTGAAATTATAGACGAGGGAAGATCGCATGCCGGTCGGGAGCACATCTTTAAATCTAAAAAATGATCCAATGGTACGCTTGTTCACTAAAATAATACGAAAGGAAATGTCTGGGAAAAATTTAGTCAAAAGCATTAAAAGATCTTTTCTCAACTTTTCCGATTGATATCCAAAATATGGCAACACACAATAACTATAGTTTAAAGCTTGAAGACGAGATTTCGGAATAAATTTACTGTTCAGGAATTTATTAATGGCACGAAAAATAACAGAATGTGGATAACCATTAGCTGTAAAATAAGACTGCAAAAAAGTAAATTCCTTATGGAGGTCAGTGTAATTTGAACAAATATTATAGGCACGAGTAATAAGGGTGGAGGTGCTATTCAGTTTGAATCTCTTGCAACAGAAACTAAAGGAACTTAGACCTAACCCGGAGAATGTTTGTTTTCTGTAGACTGAGGTTATGAATTTATTACCCGATCGGTGAACATTGACATCAAGATAATTTAATTGGCCATTATTTTACAGATCTAAAGTGAATTTGATATTGGGTTGCCTGGAATTGAAATATTGAAGAAAGGAATGGGCATCACATTTTTTTTTGAAAAGAACAAAAGTATCATCAATATAGCGCCTATAGAAAACTGGTTTGAATGAAGTTGGACATTGATTTAACCATTTCTGTTCGTGGTGACACATGAAAATGTTGGCGAAAGTAGGGCCTAAAGGGAGACCCATACCCAACCCTTCTATTTGTTTATATATACGACCATTGAAAATAAAGAAAGAATTTCGCACACATAGTTCTAAAAGAGACCTAAAATAATTTTTTGTTAAACCTATAACTGAAGATGACGGAACAGAAAACAGAGAATTTATGCAAATATCAATGGTTTCGTCAAGAGGTACATTGGTAAAAAGATTCTCAACGTCAAGGGAAGCCATAAAATACTTATCAGCGTCAGGTTGACTAGATATAGTTTGTACAAAGTCATGAGAATTTTGAACAGTGAAATCATTTAGAGTTAAATGGCTAAGCAACGGAACTAAAAATTTTGACACATTGTAGGTAGCACAATTATAAGCGGCGAAAATCGGTCTGAATGGTAACGCAGTTGCGAAGTTAGATTTATGAATTTTTGGTATTCCATAGAGAATACCTGGGCCAGTGCCTGAACAAATTAGTTTCTTATAAATATCTTCTTGCAATAAATTTAAATTTTTGAGTTTGCGCAAAAAGTTGTTCACCTTATCTTCTATTTTCAAAGAGTATTTTTGCATTGGCTCAGCAATTGGGAGGAATTTACTCGTATCAGAAATAATTGATTGCAGGCGCTCAATATAACTAGTTTTGTTCAGAATTACGACGGCACGGCCTTTGTCAGGTTTTGTTACGATTACATTCGGATTGGATGATAGTTGTTTCAGCTCTGAAATGTCGGTCTTCAAAAATATTGGCGGGAAAATTTTGAAAGGTTTGAAGCCATAAGAGTATTTGAATGAGAGCGATTGCAATTGTTCAGTGAAGTCAATAATTTTAGTCTGGTTAGGAAATTTGTGCTGCATTGCTAACGCCAATTTTTCAAAATTAAGGAAGTACTTATAAAAATTGATCTTGTAAACGGGTAGGCAAAAATCTAGACCAAATGCCAATAAGAATTTGAGACGATTGCTTAACGGAAAAGAACTATAATTATGCACAACTTTGTTTGGATCACAGGGCTGAAGATGGTTAGAAATTCCTAAATTACATAGTTTTCTATCGTGAGTTCTCTTAGTTTCTATTACAAAATTTTTCATTTTATCTTTTACAACACTATAGATCGCGGCACGGGTCACTCCAGGAAAGGCTTCTAAGATTCTGCTGCGGCATTCAGATAGATCGGTGGTTAACTTTGCCATGGTCTTCTTCTTGAAGTTGATCTCCCGTGAAAGGAGGCTGGTCTGCCAGGATTTGTAGAAGTTGGTTGTATGGAGGGACCTCTTGTACAGCTTGAAGCGCAGAAATTTGGGCATGATGTTGTAGATCTTGCATTCACAGAGAAAATTGTAATCTAATTGTAATCAAACTGAATAGCATCTCCACCCTTATTACTCGTGCCTATAATATTTGTTCAAATTACACTGACCTCCATAAGGAATTTACTTTTTTGCAGTCTTATTTTACAGCTAATGGTTATCCACATTCTGTTATTTTTCGTGCCATTAATAAATTCCTGAACAGTAAATTTATTCCGAAATCTCGTCTTCAAGCTTTAAACTATAGTAATTGTGTGTTGCCATATTTTGGACATCAATCGGAAAAGTTGAGAAAAGATCTTTTAATGCTTTTGACTAAATTTTTCCCAGACATTTCCTTTCGTATTATTTTAGTGAACAAGCGTACCATTGGATCATTTTTTAGATTTAAAGATGTGCTCCCGACCGGCATGCGATCTTCCCTCGTCTATAATTTCAGTTGTGCGCATTGCGCATCGCAGTATGTGGGTTCCACCCACCGAGCACTTTACGTCAGGGTTGCTGAACATGCAGGTCGGAGTCATCGAACAGGTCGCTTGCTTACCTCTCCTAGTCATTCTAGCATCAGACAACATTGTAGTAATAATTCCTGTGAACAGATAATTGACATTAGCAAATTTAAAATATTAGATACTTGTACCGCCAGCTTAGACCTACGTATTTTAGAGTCATTATTCATTCATAAACTTAAACCTTCCCTCAACGAAATGCAGAGTGCATACCCTCTGAAAATAGTCAACCGATTATTATTATTATTTTTGTTTGTTTGTTTTTATTGTGCTTATATTCTGCGCTTCTGTAATTTTTGGGTATACTAACTTGTTTATTATATTATTTGCAGACTTTTTGTTGAGAATGAGCTTAGGCTCGAAACGTTCAGAGTAAATGTTTTTAAAGTACTTTTTCTCTATTTCTTTCATTGTGAATTTGCTTCGCAAAATCGATTTTCCTTTGTACATATGGCAAAATATTGCGTCTACGATCCAGTGTTGCGAGGTCTCGTCGCCAAGATGTACGAAGCTGGGGCAGGATCTCTAAACGATTTACCCCCTCGCGTCATCTCGCGGGGAGGGGCTTGCGTGCCTCTGTGATGCCCAGGGCTGTGCTGCCCAGGTGCAACCATGGTAGAGTGGCCTGGGTTGGGTTTTCAGACCGAAGAGAGATGGCAGCATGTGACCACCCTACTGACCTGGACCTTCTATATGGATATGTGCTGATTTTCTCTCTTTGGATGACCTGTATAGCTAAAGTCACATTCCAATGATTCCTTAAGCTTTGAACATGATCCGCTATTCTAAAGTTCATATTAGAGTCTAAGATTGTGGTATTAAACTCCATTAACTTATTGGACCAGTAATCTCTACACGCCTTAAGTATCTATGGATTACGTTTCTATATTCGCGTATTTTATACGCTGGTTTACAGCCGGCCCGACCGCGTTACTTAAGTGACGATATTCGTCTGTAAACATTCAGGTCTGAATTCAACGTCCTCTCGAACTTCGAACCTTCGTGTATTTCGTATGGAAAGTTACAAATCCTCATTACAGGGTAACAATTGCCCTCTATATATAAGCCCTTAGATCAGGGGTCTCCACGCTTTTCAATGTGATACCATATTATATATTTCCCACGTTCCTGCGACCCAACAAAATAAAAAGGTGAAAAAATGTAATTTTATTCTTCATGCCTGTCGTGCGATGGTTATTTTTACCGTAACAGCCCAATGAAATTTTTTTTAACAGGCCGCATGAATTCTGTAACGGGCCAGATGTGGCCCGCGGGCCATATTTGGCAGAACCCTGCTCTAAATCATTAACATTTGTATTCGATCCATAAATTTAATTCCCAAGACATTCAATCATTAAATATAGTTGTCAAAATCTCTTTCCAGTAGCCCTAGTGATAATACATCGTGACGCCATTTGAAGTATTGCCCAATAATTGAGCTTGCCCTTTTTCACCATCTTTCTCAGTTACCCATTTATAGTATATTTCCACGTACTCGACATTTTCTGTACGAACGCAGCGTGCCTCGATCTTTAAATTTCCTATTTGAATGAAATGCGCTTCTTCACAACTGGTTGAAGTACCAGTCCTTAGGAGAGAAGAGGTATCTTGATGCATTCGTGAAAGATCTGGTGATAAAACAATTCTTTACGATCAAAATATTGTATTTCTTCATAATAAAACTTTCATCAGTGACTGTCGAACGAAATGTGTTGAACAAATCGACACCAATTCAATATTTCAAATGCACATTTTATTCCCTTCAAAGTTACCACAAAATTTGATTCAAAATTTATGTACACGTCAGAATTATTTTCAATCGGTAGAAAACAACACTACCGAATGAAATGCCAGAGCGTCTTCATAAATTTATCAGTTATTTTTTGTGCTTAATTTATTCTTTTACTACAACGAAAGTCTGCTTGCTTTGATGGTATGTATACCATTACATAAAAACTTAGCATCTGCTCTCGTTGAAAGTATAATAATTGCGTTAAATATCTCATACAATGATGACGCAGCTTATAGCCACTAGAAAGCTAAAGCTACTTCTTAACGCAAAAAAATTAACACTTTGATTGCGACGTGACCCACCGGTTATCACTGAAGCAGTTCGCATTATTCAGCTGACTGACCTGTAGCCATAAACTCTGTTTTTATGAACACTTCATAAAACTAAATGAAGGCAAGATCCAGTTAATGTTTCCTATTTCAACACAGCTCTCTACAATTGACTTCAAATTTGAATTGAACATTAAACTTCAGTGTTACTTGCAGCAGTCCAAGTGTTGAAGTTGTCCGCTGAATTGCTCCGGGTGTCTATGACCTTACTGAAGATGCTTAATAATCCTATCCGTGATCTAAATTTCGCACTACAGTAGTGAAAGAATACTTTAATCGTCGGTACTAGTGGAAATAAGTATTCTTTGTACATAAATTTCACTTCCTTGGAAGGAAACCATCGAACCACGATAGTTTCCGAGATATCGCTAATCCATTCAAAGTAATGAAACTATGCTACTTTCCTATAGAAGGGTTCATTAAATTCGTGCCAAGATCTTTCTTTGCTAGTCACACTTGTCCTGGATTTTCTCTACTTTCCCATAACCAATCGCACTTCTCTCCTCTATTCACCTGATCTTGATTTTTTAGTTTTTCTGCGACTAAACTCCAATTCGTCGGTCGAATATCCTAAAACAGTTAAAAATTCGCGTTTCCGAATTAATGCTTCTAAATTCTTACAACCGACAATATTTAATTTTTCGATCAGCGCATCACGTATATCCGCACTAAACCTAAAAACCTACAACCATGGGAAGGATACATATCAGCTGAACTAACTAAAATTGAAGTGTAATTTCACCACAGCTTGAAACTTTTTCTCAAATTCCGAAGATTACCTGAAAATGCTTCTGTACCACGCAATGACCTACTTGCGCAGTTTTTCAAAACAAAAATGATAATTACCGTTTTTCGGAGCTATTCTCATCAAAAATTTAAACAAAAATGATATCGGTATTTTATTACATACCTGTATATTTTTGCCTCCCGTTTCCGTGAACGCACTAACATGCGTTTATTTCCTCTTCAAAATAAAAGTACGACATCATTACTTCCTCTTGCTTTTTGCTCCTGTCAACATCCTTTTCAACATGCATTGCGTCAAGGCATGATAAAAATTCATTTCCTCCGTTAAAGTCTATTTTCTAGGTTTTTTCGTTAACCTCCAAAGACATACACGCTATAACTCGTCCTTATTTCAGGCCATGCCAGAACTCGAAGGCCGGTAGAATAGACGATGCTCTTCAGTTCCCGTTCAGACCACAAGTGCGCCAAGCTTCCCAAAAAGACGTCATCGAAGAACACTACATGTTCAACTTCCGGTGCACCGCAATCATAGGATCAGTTAAGCCCTTCAGCGACAAGGGAAGAGGCCTGCGCTACACCGGAAAGGAGGCTTTACTGTCCCTTACCACAGCTTAATCCTTTGCCGGTAAGTTAACTAGTTTTGTCATCCAATACATAAATGTCGTAAATTGCCTTCGCAGACCTTATTTCTCCGTGAAATTGTTTCATCACAACGACGTTTCGTCGTGCGGGTTGGCTTTTTAACATACATCCTTCTCCATGTTCAGTTCCAGCAGACCGCCACTTTCGACCTCGCATTTATTGCAACCAAGTTATTATAAATTTTGGATTTCATTTGTCAGCGTCATGAACATCAAAATAGCATCTGCGATTCTTCAAACCATGGACCGAACAAGCAATGAAAAATTTGTCTTTTTCCATCACTAAAAAAGTTTCCATTCATACTAACTACGTTTAATACTAACTCGTTTTCAAAAAATCTGCTGCCAAACGACGTTGTCCCTAGCTCCTGCTTAAGTCAAAACTCGCAATTCTATATAAAAAAATAAAAAATTATATTTAACGTGTTGCAATGTACCAAACTTTTCGCGAATTTATACACGATTTTCATTATTCGCAGGGACGTCATGACGGGCTGCGACTTTTACCTCCAGACAAAGACCAAATCCGAGACTGAAAAACTGTTCTTACTTCAACGTAATCGGCCCCTTTCACGTACAGACGGTAATACTCTTAGAGCAGACATTCCAGGACGAGACATATTCCCACTTCTCGCGACTTACGATCCCATAGTCCTTTCCGATACTTTGCCCGGAACATTCACGGTCGACAATGTCGTCCTCGATACCGGGCAAAGCATCGTGAAGAGTTTTCTCATCACCGCCCCTACCATTTGATTTTTCATCCCCCGACTTCGCGGATGTCGCCCCGTGCATTTTGGCAACGCCCATCACGACGACAGTTCGCTATGCTCCGGGATCACAAAGCCCGGGGCATCTGCCACGACACTCCGACGCGTACTTAAGTGCGAGCTGTCCATCCCCAGCAAGATGATTAAGCGGACCCCTTTCCGGAGTGCCTCAGCCAGCCTCTTCTTCGCCCACGAATACGTGCTCACGGTAAGAACAAACGGGAGGCAGGTAATACATTACATAACCCACTACAATTTCACACAGATTTACTCAATTCTGCATTTCACCGCAATCGTAAGGCCGATATACTCGTAGAGTTAGATTTCGCTCAAGGTCACAACTTTGTAATGAAGAGCCGCGATGTTTCTCACCGTTCAATAGTTATGCTTTGTTCCATAGAGCACCTAGTGCAAGCAGGTGCTAATGCGCTGGTTGCCGGCGAGCAATTGAACAATAATGACATGGGGTTAAAAGAAGAAAGGGAGCTTCTTGACTGTACTGATGAAAAGTGTCTTCCGTACACTTGCTAAAGAAATAAGCTTAAGGATGCGTTGGGTTACGGCCATGGTTCCAGTCTATAGTTCATATGTGGTTATTGTATTGAGGGATTGTTTCCATCAACTGTAAGTAGTTGAAATCTCTTTTTCATGAAGTATTTGTGTGGTTAATTAAGTTATCGTGAGTTGAAACACTTTAAAGATTTTTATGGACATGGGTTTTGGGTACACCTGAGGGTAGGGTACAGCTGAGGGTAAGGTACACCTGAGGGTAGGGTACAGCTGAGGATAAACGTTTTGTTAAACTTCTTGGTAATGCGATGGTGGTCATGTCTACATGCCAGCCTATGTGTGGCTCCCACTTTCCATGATCACATGCGTACTCGTACATGACACGAATCTGTTTCAGGGCGGAGGGATTTGGGTTTATGGTTATTCCGAAAATTAGGCGCGTTATGGCGTGGCTGCGGTGGTAAGTGATGTGTTCCAGGTGTTTGTTCTTATTGGAACAATTTTTGTAATTTTCTATTTTTTTTTCATCCGTTAAGCACTTTATTTTGCACAGGAATACTGGTTTTAATAGCAAATTTTGTCAAGGTACTGTAATAAGAATTATAGTCTGAATATTTAACAGGAAATTTCGGAATACTGCATAAAAAAGTTCGAATATCCGATAGTGAAGAACGTTGGATTGATTTGTATAACCATCGTGAAATATTTGCACATTGGATAATATCTTGCGAGTGCAGTGAACAAGTGTCACAATGGTGTCATCTTTGTACTGCCGTAAACTTTTACTTTAGGCGTTCAGGTACATTCCAGCTTTAGTCGATTTGATGTGCACGGTGGTAACGAAGCAGCTGTTAGTTAAATTGATGTGAACATAAAAATTTGGTATAAGAATGTTCACACTAATTTAAATAACAGCTCTCAACTGCCTACAATTGATGGAAACAATCACTCAGCAAAATGAACCATCTATGAACAACTAATATGGACCGGAACCCAACTCATCTTCAAGCTTATTTTTTTAAGCCACTGTACGGAAGGCACTTTTCATTAGTATAGCCAAGAAGCTCCCTTTCATCTTTAACCCCATCTCTATGTCGTTCAGTTGTTCGCAAGCAACCATTGCAGGAATAACCGCCTAAAATAGGTGCCTATTTGAATGTTCTAGAATTTTGAACGGGAAGGGACATGGCTGCTCTGAATTTTGGTGTTGTAACCGCGAACGATTTCTTTAACCAAACCTCAACAATGACTGAGGTAGTAGAGAGCTGAGATCATTCATGGAATGCATTAGTAATATATTTAATGCCATCCACACGCATCTACATGCGTTTTCTGTCTATCAGAGGAAAATTAAATAATGAGCGGCCTTATGTCAGAATATATGCCCTGAAAGTGCGTTACTTGAGCAACTACCTTGGGGAAAATTTAAACGTTCGTGATTCCTGTGTCATATATAAGCTCATAGCGTACACTCCACGCAAGAAATCAGCAAAAGATAACTTGTTTGTTTTAATCTCAAAGGAAACCACACACAGTGCTTCAAATTTTACGTCGTTGGTTTTAGCAGGCCGTGTGCACATCCGTATAAGATACTGTCCAATAAATATTTTTTCGTGCCCGTGGGTTTGGTTGACACCACCCATGACATGAGACCCGTAAACTCATTGACCGCTGTCTCTCTCTAGATTCATGCATGCGTAGTGTTCAATGCACCCATGCCGTAGAAAATGTTTCAAGTCGTATGATTCGGTAAATGGTACGAGGACAATCTATTTTCGAATTTTTGTTGCTTGAATAATGGTAATTAGATCGAAATAAACCAATTTCTTCTTGGTACTTTCCGTCGCAAATGGGTATTTAACCAGTTATAGTGGTAACGAAGGTACCATGCTCATGCTAGTAAACCAGAAAAATTCAGATGTCAGACACGGGAAATTCTACGGGATTGTAGGGTAGGTACCCGAGTGTTTGTATGATGTAGGATAGAACAGAGAACAAAATTCCGTGAAGAGTAGTATCGGTGACTTCTGAGCAGCGCCAGAAGCCCCACAGACATTATGAGAAGCTGTATTTTGAAGTTGAGCGGCTTGCGGAGATGGAGAGAGTGTTCAAGAATGGGGTTGTTGGACGCACAGTAAAACACACTAATAATAGATTGATAATGCTGTATCTTGAATTTTTGGATGCATTTACTCTAGGAAAAACCACGGTCACCTTCGACGATAATAATGTACGGAATTGCATGAAAAATAAACTTGAAACGTGGTGTAATAAAAATGTGAAGCGATTCTTGAAAGTGAACTTTTGACAATATTTGCTGGTTTTCATGCCAGTCCCACAACGAGGCCAACTGCCTAGAGTAAGTTGGCCGTAGTAGCGAGACTGAAACTTCGACAATTTTGCGTTCTTTCATCAAAACCACATATTAGGAGTTAGTGTTGATTTATAGCAGCTCCGTCAGTTGTCGAATGAGAACAATGAGCTGGGTCGTCACCAAGTAAAATGTGTTGGATTATGATTTTATCAGTGTTAGTATTAGTTTGACTACGTCAGGGAAAATACACGAACGCGAAGTCGCACTTTTAAATAGTCTGAAACGATGAACAGTGCTGAAGTTGCTAGTTTCTGTTATTGTTTCGTAAATGTCTGCGTCTGACACCCACTTTTACGAGGCCGAGGAATATTTTTAGTTTTGTTTCAAATAGGAAGAACAGCTCAAAAACTGTTAGGTTGTCCATACATTTGTTGCATGAAATGCTCAAGTACATTGACTTTAATAAATTCTAAACTTCCAAATCCTTAATCCGTGAGTATTTTATAATGGTTTATTATCGCTGCAAATTTTTGTTGTAGCAGTAATATAAAGTGTTACTTATAAACACTATACAGTGAAAGAGACGTGATAATCGTAATTGAATGTTAGTTTCACTAACAATATCGTAAGATGTTAGTACGGTATCGAAAAAGACAAAGTTTAGGTATCGCCCGGCCGCATAGAGGGTTAGGGTCAAGTAGTTAACAAAAATAACGGTAATTAAACTGACAATAAGGGCTTACTGATGGTTTGGAAAAATATTACAAAGCAGCGGCACCATTTTTACGGCATTACGGCCCCCACATTCAGGAAGGAGTCAACGCCTGACGTTCACATTCCGTTCACGCGTCCACATTGAGGGACAAGTTGGTGCGTTACGGTGGTCGGTAGGGACAGAACCTTGCGTTGTGCGCGTCGGGGCCAGTTGCCCCGCAGTGGGGGTAGGTCAGGCTGTACAGGACTGGGCACACAACTTCCCCAGCCTCGTTTTGCAAACGCAGAGCATCACACACATGCTTGAAGTAGCTCGCTTAATCTCTCCCGGTACTTGGCCCATATTGCCCTTATTTATAAACACATTGATGAAACACGGCAAGCTGTGTCTTCGCGGTTTTCAAGTTTGTGGATAAATGTATCAACAGAAGTTTAATTAAAGACAGTAACGATAATTCAACGATGGTTTTATTTAGAACAATCGCATTAATTTCACAATAGTATAGTTAACAACAATTACAAGTTGGTGCGTTGCGGTGGTCGGTAGGGACAGAACTTGACTGTATGAGCTTCTGCCCCAGTTGCCCCGCAGTGGAAGCAGGTCAGGCTGGACAGGACAGGGCACACAACTTCCCCAGCCTCGATTTGCAAACGCAGAGCAAAATGTTCGCTTCTAGAAAGATCTCAGCACAATAGAAGGTGAACTCGATGATGTCTACTGCTGTAGCAAATATGGTCAACGTCATGTCTTTACAAAAAAAAACGTATCATTCAGGATAATGAACTTGATCGACTTTTAGCGGACCAAGGGAATAAATGATCAAAATCTCTTTGTCTCGACAATGATTAACTTTATTATTACAATTCTTATTAATTTGAACGTGCTACACCGGATGATGTTGGCACTTCACTTTGCGCAATGGGTGTTTGATTACCACTTGTAACCTCTTATTTTCCTTTTGAGACTCTTGCTTACTAGCTTCCAGAATGGTCTATTGTTCTGGATATTGACTTGTGGAATCAAGTCCATCCTCCCAAATAGCTATGGCATTAGCAGGTCCAGCAACTGCATACTCCTGTATATTCACCGCAAACCACTCACCGTGGATCGACTAGCTTAGCCAGTTACAAATGTACATGTGATCGACCTCGTTCATCACATGCAAAGGGGCCTTTTGAGGATAGAGGAACCACACTGTAGCAGAGGACTCCATGGTACCAAAGTACCATTATTCTTTTCGTAAAGATTTCACGAACGATCATTTTGCATCCGCTCATTTGGTTATAAAAGTTTCCATAGTCATGATTTTTTTTTTCCGTAGTTTTTGGTCCTGGTTATTTCTTTTCGTAAATGATATGAGAGCAGAGACTTTTTTTATCCCCTTTTATGATGGAAGATTGGTTTGAGCCCCTTTTTCACTATTTCACATTTTCATTTTTACTTACATTTTTAGAAAGTAATCTATAGAATGGTAGTCCTATAGCATGAATAATTTGACAGCGGTAATGCAGTCTGTTATATATTCATCATGCGGAGGTTGGAAACTAAAATTGACTTGCTATTAAACCGAAATTACTTTACCCTTGCTTCAGAAACGCAACACTTCAACAACGAATCTTTGTCCCAAGAATTTAGTCGGTTATGGAGAAAAACGTCTGGTATTTGAGTGCGAAATTTACAAACACAAGGCTAAACACGTTGCAAAAATTTGAAACACTCCGTGGATAATACTGTTGAAATTTAATTGCGTTTGACTCTAAATACAGGATTTAGCCAACACTTGTTCTCCGAAATTTCATTTTTTAATCTGAGAAACAATTGAAAGTAACTGAACTAGCTTTTTTCCCGCGTTTCTCTGTCTCTGGACGAGCTAAAATTCATCTCTTAGATTTGCGGTAAAACTTCAATGCGGATCACTACACGCACGCATTGAAGTCTCCTCGGAGTTGTTCTGTAGGCAAGCTCGAGCTGCCGCCTCACCTCGATCGCGTCTTCCCACGTATCCGGACGCACACTTTTCGCAGCGATATTTGTGAATGACAGAGGAGAGCATGTCTTATGGTTTCTTATCTTTATAATTGGTCCATGGTCCTAATTTATACGTATTAATTAACACTATTCTAAAAATTCTAAGCCAATGCCAATAGTTTCATGTTGCGGCATGTTGGTAAAAAGACTACATCAGAAGAAATAATCCTCGGGAAATGTTTCGAAAGAACAACAAGGTCCCCTCTGATTGTTGACTGAAGAACGGAAACTAGAAATATATTCCTTTTTTAGGAGCGGAAGGTAGGGTTATATCGGGGGAAAAAAATTTTGTTTAGGAAGTTTTTAACAAGAATATACTAGCTGTGATTCAAAGCCATTGTTGCTGAAAAAATAATCAAAATTTAAATTCCTTATGAATGGCTTCAAATAAAGCGCACACACGATAAGCCCTTGGCAACATTGTTTTCATGCCATTTAATTTGAAGGAGAATGTGCAATTACTGAAAAAATAAAACCCAACTCAGTAAATGTTTGCCTATGGAAAACAAAACTTCAGAGCCTACCATCTTCACGCGTTATAGTTGCGTCTAAAAATGCGACTATTATTCATTCCAGCCTCAGTAGTACATTTGACATTTGGGGGTCTTAAATTTCAAAATTCTAGAAATAAATTGCAATGCCAGCTATTCCTGAACATCAAAAAAGTATCGTTAATATAACGTTTATAAAACACGGGCTTGAAATCTACAGGACAAGAATCGAACCACCGTTGTTCATGATAGCACTTTGAAATGTTTGCGAACGTAGGTCTTAATGGAAGACCTACCCCCAACCCTTCAATAAGCGCTAATAATATTTATTGTTAAACACAAAATCGATTTTACGACGGAAAGTTGAAGTAGGGAATTGAAAATCGATTTAGATAAGCCAATGACGGAATCAACACCAGTAAACAAATATTCTAAGCTAATGCCAATAGTTTCATGTTGCGGTATGTTGGTAAAAAGATTTTCTACGTCAGAAAAAAACATAAATAGCTTGTCGGTGGTGTCTAAAAATGTTACTTCGCCGACAAAGATTTCTGAATTTTGCACAGTCTAAGCAATACTTGTACATTTATTAGATACAATAAAGTAAATACAATAGGTACTAACATGGGGACGATGAACTTGGCAGTGTTAAAACTGTGGGTCATGTTGGCAGCAAGGGTTGCACGGAACAGGAAATTCAAATTAAAGTTAGGTTTGTGAATTTTAGGCAATCCATATAAAATGCCAGGACCACACCAGGAGGTGTAGTTGTGTGCACTGTGTGTGCGTGTGTTGATGCAGTACAGCAGTCTTAACTACCACACTATACATACTCACACCCTCACTCACTCACATGCGTATGTACGCACACAGGTGCCTAAACACGCGCACACAAGACGCCGCTTACACAATGGTAGGTACGCACAAAAACAGTTTGTTAGGTCCCCACACGTGTTCTTCCATCAAAGAACTGATCTCGTTGGTTAGTGTTGTGTTTAGTGTTGCAGTAACTCAGGGTGCAGACTCGAGCACAGAAAACAACCACAAATGCAGCATCGTCCGCAAGTCAATTAAAACTGTTTAAATATTTATTTCTCAAAAAAACAATGAGAACATGGAGTTGTTGTGTATTATGAGAATAAGTTATGTATAGTAAAGAGTTCGCTTAGGAAGTTTATTTTTATTTTATTTTGACCTCTTTACTTCTATCTTTATACTTTTCTACTTTTCTATGTTGGCGGCCCAATGTAGGGCACTTGTGCGCCAAGCGCCATCCATGCCCCTCTTCCCCCGTGCACCTCAGAGGTCTTATAAGCGGTGAGCTCTTTAGGGCCCGCGCATTTGGTTCGCATCTCCACCTGTACTACATCGTCACCAATAAACGTCGCACGTAACCAGCGTGATCTCTAACCTCTGTCCGTTGACGATCAGAGAGTTGACGGACCCACGAATTCGTGAAGATATATTTGGGAAGTCAAGTAGATATAGTATTCGACGTACAGAAGTTTGAGAAGAAGAAGTTTGAGAAGTACAGAAGTTTGAGAAGAAGATCCAGTGACTTCAGCAAATCAACACGGCGGAGGAGATTACTGATAACTACAGAGAAATTAAGAGAACTACCGAGAAGATCGTCTGGTGACGACAAGAATTATAACTTCTAAGAAGAATCTGAAGAGACAGTCAGAGCAACAAGAAATCGAGAATAAGGACAGCGTCTACAGAGAGCTTCAGAGATCTGCGAGAGGGCGGCTACAGATCTTAAACTACATCTACGAGGTGTGTCAACCGACTACAGCTGCGTTATTTTCGTGCTACGGACGAAGCAGTAACGGTGCATCGCTTCCAACGACTGCAGAGACCGCGACATCGTTCGACAACAACGACAACTAAAACTACAATTTAAGATAAGTAACGCAGCAACAATAAATATTTATAATTGTTACAGTTCCGTTGTAGCCTAGATATTTATTGAGCGTGAGGCAGACAGCGTGCAGTGTGCCTCCCTTCATACATTCATCGGCCGAGCCGCGTAAAAGCGCTCGTCAGCAGAAGTAGAGTTTTTGCCAGGCAGTTTTTTTGCATTTGCAGAGTGCAAGCAGTGTGTTCAATAACCCCTAGACATGAGCTGTTTTTAAGATGTTATGAGAGCTGTTTTTAATGTGAGTGGCACTATTTTCTCGAAGTGTTGCTATAAGTGTTTCAATTAATTTTGTATTGTAGCCTGAAACACTAATTTTGTATTGTATTTGTATTGCAGCCTCAATTAATTTTCGCTTGAGCAATCATTAAGCTCAGTTGAGCAGTAATTGTTATTTGTGTAATACCTAGAAATCGAACTAGCAACGTAACTATGCCTGAAATTCCAGTAACCAGCGCTCCTGTAGTGAGTACAATGACTGCCACGAATATTTTTCTAGCGATGATATGTTGGCGAAAGAGACATAAGTATCCTTAAATGCCTCCTGTAGCCAGTGCAACAGTTAGGTCATGTAATGCTCCCTGTAATTTGAGCGAGGCGGTCAGTTGCAAAATGCTCTTTAAAAGTATCCCTGTTTATTTGCGGGCAGAAAGGTCATTTTTGGGGTGACTATTTTTTGGACATTTATTGTGTCATTTTTAAAGATCATATTTGAGTTTTTTTGCTGGTTGCGTCTGATAGGATGTTGCAGGGGGAGGTGCGTTTCCAATTTGCCCAAAGGTAATGCTGAAGACCTTTGTAAAACTCAACGTTCAAGCAGTTAGAGAGTAAGAGGAAAATTGTTTGCAAGAGAATCATTGCATTTTGATTTCGAGGAAGTACTACTGATCAAAGGATCAATTATTGAAAGAACAATTCGCTGTATTAAGATGACAGGAATTAGTTAAAAGATGATGTAAAAGTAGTACAATGCATTGAAATGATGTAATAATGATGAAATATGTACTGATAAATGCAATGTGATTTCGAGAATTAAAAATATATTAAAGTTGGAAGATACTCTTCCCGAGTGAAGTAAGTAATAATGGATGTTCAGATGATACATTCCTGATGTTATTGCTCTGAGTACGAAAGAAGAAATATGTGAGAAAAATAGAGCAAAAAGAGAAGATACCGCGGCAGAATGAATGTCCGTGAGAGAATAAATAAAGCGTTGCAGCGCTTGGTAAAGATACCGACAAGTCTGTGGATATATCTGGTAAAATGGTTTAAGGTTACCAGGTACATTTACCAGCGAGGTCGAGTAATACTGTTGAGTAATTCGCGCAGACAATTGAGTGAATAAGCTTTTGCAGAAGCTGTTACCGTTGATTTTCATTGGGACTCTGATTTCAGTTCATAATTTCATGTGGTGGAAGTAATACCATTGATACCATGACGGTCAGAGTTAAGCATTGTAGATTGCGGTTGTCATTGTGCTGGCGAATAATAATGAGAGGCTATAGATGCCCGTTAATTAACCACACGTGGTGGTCTGGTAATAAGTTAAAGAGTAACGGGTATCGAGTATCAAGTATCACTGGTAAAGAGTATCGAGTAAAGTTACCAGTGCAGCTGCACTGCAGCGCACACGAGTAAGTGTGATGTTTTTTTGCTTGATGCAGAGGCAGATGTTTTTTTTTGTACGCCGGCGCAAGGCCGAGAGCTGTGCTCAGCATTTCGTACGCGTTAGTATTGGCACGAGGCAGTAATGTTGGTAATACTGTGAAGGTAGTAATATTGTGAAGCAGTATATGACAAGGTAACTAGTTATGATAGTGGCCATTAAAGATTATGGTAAAGTGCCACAAATGGCATTAATATTGTTAATGTTGTTAATGTTGTTAAAACATTTTTTAGTGACTGGTGTGACTGGTGGATAGTCATGAATTAGATGTGTTTTGGACGTGAGAGTCCACACTAATTCAGTGTGGGAGTAAAATTTAATTTACTTCATAGTCATTTGTCAATGAGAGAGGCTTCGTTTAATAATCCTTCAGTTAATAATTTTTGAGCACGTTGAAACGATCTAGTGCATCATAAAAGTCATTTTACAAGCCTATCTGAATTTCATGTTCAGTAAAATTTTGTGCTATGTAATTTAAAATGTTTTAATTCTAAAAGTATGCAATTTATTTTCTTGAATACCAAAATTGTCCAATTGACAATTTACAACTGATTGAAAGATTAAAATTGATTGTCAAGCATTTAACGTGAAAATTGATTTTGATTTGATTTTTGAAGTACGTTCTTACGTATGTTTCTTATGTATATACCAAGTATTTTCAGTGCTTTTGCTATGTTTCGTTGTATTCTCGTAAACGTTTTGCTTATAATCTATTTGCTTCTAATTTTGCATTGTAGTGTTCGTTTGCAAAAAGCAGCATGGTGAATCTCTTTGAACTGAAGTAACCTTTCTGGTTATGTTTTTAAATTCGAGGTTTTATTTGGTGAATACGTGCTTGTGAGGAATTTGCTGTTTATGAAATTTGTTCTATTTTTTTTTGTTTTTCCTTGCTCACGCCTGTGGATTTTTAATTAGTTCGCAGCTAAAAATAGCTCGTTGCCGGCGAGAGGCATGCGCTGACTTGGCTGAGGAGTCGATGAGGCGGTGCACTTTTGCTGTCTCAGCAAAACTAAATTAAACTTGAAATCGATTTGAAATCAGCACTCACGTGGCTGGAAATTTCCCGAACGAGACTCAAAAATGTAGTTCTCAATTCATAGGTAAATACTTTAGATTAATGGGAGGTGAATGGACGTTGCCTAAACTTATGCTTTAACATTTGGGGCCATGAGTAGACTGTTAACTCAATTAATGAGATTCGTACTTAGTATTATTTACCTGTTTGAATTTTAATTTCTTTATATTTTTAATTGGTTGTTAACTCATGTTGTTGAAATCGGGCCATGCTAATTGTTTCTTTGTTTTCGTTTCATTTCAGCTTCGCGTGCTGTGCGAGTGACAGCGGGTACGGGCAAGTACCGCGTGTTAAGCACGTGGCGCGTACACGTGGTTGAGCCGTGTTCCGCTCAGACGGCGTGGTGCCTCAGCGACTTTGTTCTCAAAAAGCAAAAACACATAAACTTTGACGACAGTAGAGCTTCAGAATTGGAATTTGAGATTGAAAATAAAAAGAAAAATTATGAGAAAATTGAAATTGAAATATTGGAAAAAGAAGGAGCTGGAAAATATTACTGGAAAAATTTATGCGCTCGTTGAAAATCGAGTTTATTTGTATTTGAAAATGCGACTAAAATTCGGACTGAAGATGGGAAAGCGTTGTTGAAAATTATGCAAGAATTATGCTTTTGTTTGGATGCGTCTAACTCCGTGAAAATTGGAGGGTAAAATGTAATAAGAAACATGTTGAAAAGTTTTATGCGTTTAAGGGTTTATGTGTTTTAATGTGTTTAATCCGTTTAGATGTTTTATAATCGTATAAGCTATGTAATCACTATTTAATCTAGTTCTCGCTATGTAATAACTATTTAATCATGCTAATGCTGTATGTGTTTTACGCTCACTATGCGATCGAGCGAGTGCAACATGTTTGGAGAAAACGATGGTGTTAACATTTTTAGTTGTGCGAAATTTAATTAATGGATTTGCTTTAATTTTGTTTAGTTATTATTTCGTTATTAATGTTGTTTTTTGACTTATTTGAAATTTCTTTTTATTTTTCATGCACAAGGTTTTGCGAATTCACCTTCGTGAAAGGGAAGGAGAACAACGGTGAACCATTGATACGGTGAACCATTGACTTTGAACGGTGAACCATTGATACGGTGAACCATTGACTTTAAATACAAAATAACCCAACTTGAAAAAGAGTGCCTATGTTCTACAATGTTACTTTACCATGTTCGTGGTGTTGCCAACGTGGTTTAAGTATATTTAGAAACTTGAAGTAGGTAATTATAAATTCAGTCGTTCAAAATTATGTACTTTGTTTACATTTTATTACTATTGGATTACGATAATTTGAAACGGTTTACCGAATTTCCATATTCATACTTGATGTTTTAAACTAGCGTGTGTTTGATTTTACTACATGTTTTCTTATATCTTACTCCACATTCTATATCCTTATGTATCGATAGAATTAAGTCTTACGAGTCTACGGCACTCTGTTTATTTCGATTATTCTTTTACTAATAGTGGAAAAGTTCTGTTCTAATTGGAGCGATGTTTGGCTTTAATATTATAAAAATCAATAACAATAACATACGCGTATGATAACAATAACATTATCTAACTTCTATTTTTAAGTCTACGGTAACGCAGACGAGGTTTTGAATTTTTCTTTTTGGTGAAAACTTTAATGATGCTTTAATTTGATTTTCAGCTAATTTAACCATCCTTTCTGAATTATTTTCCATTACCTACGAGGTAATAGTTTTGATTCTTATAAAATTTTCCGAAATTGCCTTGCCGGTGAACTCGTGTTTCACGTTGCAGTTAATCTATAACCCCTATAACCCCTAGGTTTATTTTGTTTTTTTAATAATAATATTTGTGTTATGCGCGACTTTGTTAACGTCAAGTGGCGATGGTCAATTAATTTGGTGATGATTTCAGTGAAGGAATTTTGTTTTTGACGGTTCTGAAATTATGCATGTGATTACCTGATGTCGAAATTGCTTGTCATTTACATAATTGTTGCGGTATTGAAATATTGTGCGACATTACACCTTTAATTGCGAGGTATCATTTACTGGGTTTGATCAAATTTAATTGTTTAGTTAATAGAATTACCTTTGAGCATGTGAGGCGAATTTTGTGTTTGGAATTAAAATTTTTGTTTTATCCGCCCGAATAATATTTTTTTTTTGATTTATAATTGAATACCTATCCGGGTAAAGGGGGAAGGTATGTGCGCCAAGCGCCATCTATGCCCCTCTTCCCCCGTGCACCTCAGAGGTCTTATAAGCGGTGAGCTCTTTAGGGCCCGCGCATTTGGTTCGCATCTCCACCTGTACTACATCGTCACCAATAAACGTCGCACGTAACCAGCGTGATCTCTAACCTCTGTCTGCCTGTATACACTTGTGACAATTTAGATAAGGATTTTTAAGTAAGAAAATTTACCTCTCAAGAGCTTAATACGCTTTTGAAATCGGTAGAATTACCCTTATCAATCAAAATATTTTCTATCAAAATTTAACTGAAAATTCCAGCGAAACAATTACTCTGTTTAATGTAGACATTTCGTAAAGAACGTAACCACAGCACAGCGCTTGGAATTTATGATGCGAGTGCAAACTTCTTATCTTTCATTAGCAAAAGAATTATAAATTATCTGTACAATAAAGAAATCTCCCCATATCTTGTTACTGAGAGCACGGCGTTGAATTTAGCCCTATGTTATCACTGAAAGCAGAGCGTGGACGGTGACCAGCGAGTGCGCAACCCAACCAGCGGACCACAGCTCAGGGAAATGATGCGTCAGACTGGCGCTGTATCCACACACGCAACTTTACCTGCAGCGTGTAGCCACTGCAGCAACACTGGGTACACAACCAAACGATCCTGTCCGCACTGCAAACTGGGCGCGTGCGTTGCGGAGGTCAGCACTTCAAGACATTCGAAATAAGCGAACTTGGTCTAAAGCGGCCCATAGACGATCAATTTTACTGCCAATATAATTGACAATGATGAATATTGATAATTTAATTGATCGTGTGAGGGCTTGATTGACGACCGTCAATTAATTGACTTTGTGGGTAACAAAAAATCTCATCAATATGTTGAGTCAACGAAATTGACAATTAAATTGATCGTCTATGGGCCGCTTTACTTTGTTTCAGTAACGCTACAGAAATTCTTGACATGTGCTGAGTTTCGTAAGGCGAGTGGCGTGTAGGTCTGGGGGCGGTATTTCAGACAATTTACGTCGTCGTAGCGGTACTCCTGTCTGCCTAAGTTCTTGTAAGCCGACTTGGCTACACAATGTGCCTTTTTCTGGCCAGAATTCAAATTCTATCGCACCGTATTTGAGTCTGGCGTTAGGGCAGTGGTCGTCTTAGGCCGCCGTCACACGGAGACCAAATGGTAACGTTTCATCATAATTTTCTACAGTCGGCGGCACCAATCGGCCTTTCCAGAGCCACGAAACCGTCAGATTTCAGCCTTAGTTAATTATAGTATGACTAAGCTTGTCCCAAACTAAGGCTGAAATCTGACGGTTTCGTGGCGCTGGAAAGACCGATTGGTGCCGCCGACTGTAGAAAATTATGATGAAACGTTACCATTTGGTCTCCGTGTGACGGCGGCCTTAGGGGAGTCAAAAACTCACCTCTGTGGGTTGACCTCAACCATACTTAGTCATTAACTTTCCTTTAGCCGTCAACGCATGAATAAGCTGATTGTTTCTATAAAATTACCGTGCGTTTGTTCCACGTTACTGGTTTTTTACTCTTGTTCTCCTTCAATAATTTTGAACCTGATAAAAAACTTCACGTTCTTTTTATTCAAACTTGTCTGAATTTTTACATACGATTTCTTCCTTCACAATATGTACGAACTTATTCTCGCTCTGTTAAAGCGTTATTCAAGAATGAAACATAAACCGAACTTTGTTTCGTTTCTACTGCACGCGTGTCCAATATTGACGAGTTGAACTCATGCCTGCTTAAAGCTCCACGTTATTGAGATGCCATTATTTGGTTTTGAGGTATTTTTTATCCATGTTTAGTGTTTAAGCCCAAATTTTTGTAGCATTTATATGACACATTTCAACGCTGTTTAAAATTTAGGAGAAAAATTCACTGCTTATTGACGTCTCCTGTTGACAGCAATTTTTGTTAAAATTAGGCTTCGAAACTATGCTTATATTAAACGAATATCCGGGAAATATATCAAAAAACGAAATTGATCTGGTGTTGAGCGGTGTATACTTCAATAAATTGAAATGTCAACATCAACATCAAAGCCCACTATACTACGTCCTAGTAACCTGAATAACAGTCCACCTCTAATCGCATAAAATCCATCGCATCTCAGATACCGAAGACGCAGCACCCCGTACACGCTCAGCAGCAAGACGCCACAATGAGGTTACTTCCGCTCATGACAGAACAGCCTCAGCTACTCCACTGCAGATGGAATAAGGAAGTCGAGCGGCGCTTTTTGTCACACGACGCCCTAATTTTGGGCTGCGATAAGGGCTCTGTTGCCATGCAGTCTTTTACGAGTTGAGACAAAGAGAAGAGATATTATTATCAGAAAGTGATCATGTTCGAGCCAACTTGCGGAGCCAAATGTAAAAGAAAATATTTTTCTGAAAACACGAAACCGAGTTTTTCAAAGTTTGTTCATTTATAAAAACTCTTCAAAGATTTTGCTTAAATTTATTGCCGTTTTGTTCCGTGTTTATTGTTTCCAGCTCAGTAGTAAACACATTAATGGTCCTCTGCAAGAGCGATAAGAATCGTTTCAGAAAATATTTTGCATCAACAAACAAAATACAAATCCTTAAAAAGCCGTCGGCTAATCCTTCAATCGACATCAGAGAATGAGAGACCATTAGAGACAATTTTTATTCTTCACGAGTATCCAAGATTTAGTACTAAACCTGCGTCAAGTCTTATCTAACGCAGAAATGAGCGATCGTTCCTGGCTACGGTCGCAAAAATTCGTTCGAAATTTTACAAAAAAAAGACTTGCTGCCCTTGCTGGCCACAAAGATTTGAACAGAGAAACGATTTTCAACTCCATGAAATGTGCTTTGTTTCTTTTCCGAAGAAATAAATTGGTAAAACATATTTTCCTTTAAGTTTAGCCTAAATGTAAATTCGTAAAGGCAAATTTAAGTACAAGCCAAATACAGAGTAATTCCACTGCAACACTTCGTTTCTTGAAATTTAGATATACAAGTGTCAATGTAACTCCTAGTCATAAGTCTCGTTTCCTCTGTAATGATACAACTAAAAAAAACCTATGTTGGCATTCTCATTATGTTTAGTTTTCACAGTTTCATTTGAGAAGCGCGACAGATTAGATTAGATTATTAGTTAGTTTAAGCCTCCCTATCCCCAAAAAATGCGATCGAAAGAGAGGAAAAAGGAAGGCACCATTCAGTATGGGTAAAGGAACTCGGAATCTATGCAGAAAGGGCATAGAAACAGTAAGTTGAGAAAGAAGTTCATGAAACAAGATCAAAGCCGAAGAAGAAAGTAGTAGGTGCTGAAAAACAGGACAGCAGTGAACCGAAAAAAAGATAGACCTTAGCATAACAAAAACATATTTCAACAAAAAGAAGGCCAACCTAACTCTCAGCTCGGGCCCTCACATTTTCCCCCTGGGAGCGCTAATTCCCATAGATACAACAGTTGTATCTCCCTGAGGGGGAGAAGAGCGACAGCAGCAGCGTGAGCTTTTTCTGGTACGAAACAAAACTCGTTGCGGTAGCCCGACACGCCACCCGAAATTAAGCAAACGAGACAAACTCAAACGTTTTGTCGCCTCGTACTTTCCAGGTCGCACGTGCCGGCGATAGCAAAGCAAGTCATTCCAATCGCTCGCGCTACAAAAATTAGTCTTTTGTTTCAGACGACCTTGAAAAGATCGTTTTGCTGCCTCGGGCGATGAAATATTAGATGGGTCGTTCAAGGCTCTACATTTTCCATGGGACGTATCGTCTCAGCAAATGGATTCAGGTTTGTGGTTGTGAAACTGATGAACATACGGCACTCCGTCCACTGTTTCTTTAGGAACTCATCTGCGTTTCTCTAAAAGTTTCTTGCATTTTTTACGGAACTCTACAGAATATTTACCTTAGAATTTCTTGAAACATTTCGTTATAAATAACTTCATAGTTACCTTCCAAGCTCTATTTCAAAACACTTTTTTCACAATTAATTCTATGCGAAATCAGTAGCCTCACCACTACGAAAAGAAGCATTTTCAGTGCTGTTAACATTCCGAAAGAATTAAGTCATAAGATGGGTGATCAAAAACATTTGTCTTACTTTCGTATTCCATTTCTGTGCTTTTGACAGGTGCCGAAGACCTTCACTCTGTAAACAGCACAAAGCTCCTGACCGCGTCCGGGGGGTGAATGTTTTTTAGTCTTTATGGCCGTCTTCCGAGAGTCCAATTGATTGGATTACGTTCTAGTTCATTCAAGTCCAAACAAGCTGATGTCTATTTAGGTCTAAGTTATATCTGAGACTATTTACGTTGAAGTTAAGTCTAATTTTATTCATGGCTAAATCAAGTGAAATCTATTGAAGTCTAAAGCAACTGCAGTCCAACTCTAATCTGAGTTTGTTTATGTCTAAGTTAAACTCAAATCTATTCAATTTTACGTCCATTCCACTCTAGTTGAGTCTTAATAGGCCCAAGCCTATTAGAGTACAAGTCAAGTCCAAGTTCTTTCATGTTTAAGTTACGTGAGAGTCTAAAATTTAGGTTACCGATGATGACGACCGCATCATTGCCCTAACGTAACGCATCGCGAGTCAGTTTCTTCTAATAAAGAAAACATCAATTGTGCATGGTTGCCGCCGTGAGAAAACAGGGTCAGGCCCCAGTGCCGACTGCTTCCTCTCCGGTCGCAGCGCTGGCGATAACAAAGCAAGTCATTAAATTCGCTCGAACCCTGAAACTTCTTTTGTTCGTTTTTAAGATGACTTAAAAGATCGTTATACTGCCTCAGAACTTCACACGTCGGCCTAGTCAAAACAACTTCGATCGACAGGAGCATAAATCGCTACTTTAGACGGTCCGGCACGCGCATCTCTGTGTAGCCTGATACAATTTCAGCTCATGGCAATTGCTTTTTTTGACGTCAAGTTGATGTGCATTGACGGAGGTTGTGACCATTTCAGGTCGTGGCAATTGCGTTCTTTGACGTTAATTTGATAAGCATTGACGGAGGTTGTCACCATTTCAGGTCGTGGCAATTGCATTCTTTGACGCTAATTTAACGTGAATAGACGGAGGTTGTGACCATTTCAGGTCGTGGCAATTGCGTTCTTTGACGTTAATTTGATAAGCATTGACGGAGGTTGTCACCATTTCAGGTCGTGGCAATTGCATTCTTTGACGCTAATTTAATGTGAATAGACGGAGGTTGTGACCATTTCAGGTCGTGGCAATTGCATTCTTTGACGTTAATTTGATGTGCATTGACGGAGGTTGTCACCATTTCAGGTCGTGGCAATTGCGTTCTTTGACGCTAATTTGATGTGAATTGCCGGAGGTTGTGTCACTTTCAGGTTGAAGTATTTTGTCGTTAATTTGACGTGAATTTACGTAAATTGTTTTACCCTGCCCGGTAGCAGGTACTCCGTTTCTCACGATATAGCGAGAAATTCGTCGTATTCTAAGCTCATCACATTTAGCCTACACTGTATTGTGAATGCAGTCTGTTTCGAATGAACATTTCACGAGAGATACTTCTCATTGTTTACTCAGTAAGCTGTTCCAATAAATGTCTTTAAATGATATTAAATTAAACTTTTCGTCTCCCGGGTGAGTAGGATATCTGAGCTGCAATTCACCACTAGGTGCATTGCTCATTCACGTACCGGTATGAATGAATATTTCTTTTGTTTCGTGACCTTCTTAAAAAATAGCTTTTCAATCGAGGTGAAATGTTATCGTGCAATTGTATTTATCATATTTCTTAGGAACGATAACAATTTCTTAAATGTGTAAAGTCGATTTCTCAATTCTGCTACACACAGCCGTACCAAACGGACTGTTAACAACTGCAGAAACGCGGTGAATAAGTTAAAATCATGAGTGCTTCCACGAAAAGCCTAGACTGATATAAACTAACATCGTTAACCTTTCAGTCCATAGCAGAGAGTACACTAGCAGCCGCCGAAATTTTACTGCCTTGCTACAGCAAACGTTCGATATCAGCCAATCCTGCAACGCGTGATCGGGTTGTAAACCTCGTTTTCTTCATGAGAAAATTGTTAACCATTGTTAAGTAAATGACGGCAGGCTTAAGCATCACACACATGCATGAAGTAGCTCGCTTAATCGCTCTCGGTACTTGGCCCATATTGCCTTTATTTATAAACACATTGATGAAGCACGGCAAGCTGTGTCTGCACGAAGTTCAAGTTAACAGATAAATTTATCAACAGAAGTTTAATTCAAAACAGTAACGATAATTAAACGATTGTTTTATTGAGAACAATCACATTAATTTCACAATAGTATAGTTAACAACAATTACAAGTTGGTGCGTTGCGGTGGTCGGTAGGGACAGTGTTTTTCTGTATGGGCTTGTGTCCCAGTTGCCCAGCAGTGGAAGCAGGTCAGGCTGGACAGGACTGGGCACACCACTTCCCCAGCCTCGTTCTGCAAACATAGAGCAAAATGTTTGCTTCTGGCAAGATCTCAGCACAATGTAAGGTGAACTCCAGAAAGTCAGGGCCGTGAGAAATATACGACGTTAGTGGAGTCTTGAAAAAATTTAATTAATAAATATATTTCAAAAACAGAACTATTGTGTATCTTGAAGATACCCTCGAGATATTTTGTGCAGTGCACGTTAGTGCACTCGAGATCTAAAAACTATCATTTTCAGTGATCTTTTTTTATTCATAAGCGAGAAACGCGTAACTACCAATAGAGCGGTTTTGCTTCAGCATAGGAGTAATAATTTTCTGGTTTATGGACGAAATGCGTTCACTTGAAACAACTCGGAAGCAAATACACATAACTGTATAAAACTAGGATAAAAATAGTTACACACACGCATGAAATAGGAAACGCACTGAGTATTTCGAGAGTATTACGTACAGCTTATAACTACAATTGTAAACTTTTTACACAATACTTATACATAACTTACCATACAATATTTATTGTATTGCTTATTATTAGTATTTCAAATTACTAAGACAACTGATAATATTACTTAGATGAAAACAATACCATAAGTCACATGTACCCAATATAGTTAGAGGTTTGCTGACATTACCTGCATGGAATGGTTGAAGGCGCCGGGGCCGCGCTCAAGACAGAAGCGACACGGCACGGAGGTCGGCAGCAACCTGTACGGGAGCGGACGATTTTACTGCCGGCAAATGCGTCATCTGGCGAGTTACCTCGTCACTTTAGTGCAGTCTTTCCGTGATCATGATCCTGCTTAATTCTTTTAGTCAATTGTTCATGAACGATGTTTATGCATCCCCTCATATGGTGAGAGATATGTTTGACCTCACGTTGGTTCTCTTCCATTTCCTTGAACAGCATTATTTGGATTTACAGAATCCAACCCTATTTTTCATTTATTATATAACACGGTTAAATAACAACGATGTAAACTCACGTAACCTACCTCCTTAGATTAATTAATTTATACGCTGTTTCAATCGAGTCATCTACGAACTTTAATATCGAAATGCTGCAAATGAAAAATTGGTAGCTCTCTTTTTAAAGTTAACCTGAATTAAAAGTTAGAGAACCCACCTTCTAATTTCTCTGATAACGGAATCGTCGAGAGTTCCGGGCCCGGCCTCATGGATCTTGGCTACTAGACCGCGCAACACCGGATTGTAGACGCAGTACTTAGGCGTATGATTGTTGGAAGTGCAGATGAAGCAAGAACCGAACTTGGGGCAGATAATGGCGCCGGCGGGAGACTGCAATGAAGGGTATGATTATGATTAGCATTTCACGATTTTATCTCTGCAGGAAGGGAGGAGTTGTTGGGTGAAGGGGAATAGTTGTGGAGAAGGTGGAGTTCTGTGCAAAAGTAGTGAAGTCGCTGGTTGAGGTGGAGGTAGTTTCAGGAAAAAGTATAATTGTTGAAGCCGGGAACTAATGTTGAAATAAAAGTAATTATTGGGTGAAATAGGATAGATATGTTTGTGGAAGTGGGGTGGTTCGTAAAAAAACGACGTTGGCGTCGGTAAAGTTGTTTTTGTTGAATATAAGAGAGTAAAGGGTGAAAGTGGAATGCAGATATGTTTAAAATTAATTTGTAAATAAAGCGACAGTTGTAACATTTTTTACTAACAAATGAGGAGTTTGTTGAAATAACAATAGAACTGCTTTAATTAATTTAAATATTAGGTCCATTAGAATGACGTTTAACTACCGCAAGCTATGGAAGCAATCAATCATAAACACACATAATGAAACGCTCGATCTCAAAAACTTTTTGAAGATATAACAGAGAGTTATATCTTCAAAAGTTCAAAGAGATATATTTTCTTAGCGTATAATACTAATAATGAACACATGGAAAAAAAAGACACTACAATATTATGTGCATCACCTTGTAGCGATTACGAAACATAGGCTGGAACGCAACAATTTACTCACATATAAAGGGTGGTTGTAGTCCACTGGAGGACGGATGTGTTTGCAGTAGCGGCACATGTGGAGGTCGTCCTCGTTTTTTGCTTCCTCGTAGCGTAAAATGCCGGCAGCATGTAACTTGGCTACACGAGTTTTATATTTCTTGAAGTGATTACGTTCCACCCTTTTCTTCCTTTTCACTTCTGTCCAGTCTTGTAAGACGTCATCCGGTTCTTCAATTTGTTCAGCTCTCCTGTCTTCTGGCGCTTCATTTACCGTGACGTGGTTTGTTTCTACGGCGACGATCACATCATTGCCAACGTCCACCGGTGATTTTTCTTGTTTCTTTTGAGCTTTTTCGGTGATGTTGGCTTTGCGTTTTTTCTTAGCCTTCAAATTTTGTTTCTTGACCTGAGAAATAGTGGTTCGTTGATTTGAAGTTGTTCTTTTTCCCGCTTTTCTCGGTTTTTGAACAAATTTTATTCGTTTTGTTCCCCCCACGGCAGATACCAAAAATGCAGCCAAATTGAAGATTAATTCGGCGATCGTCTTCCTCAACATAGTGACGCGTTGACCATACATTTTTGTAGGCTGGTTTTACTAAATTTTGATTGTCGTTGATAATTTCTTCTGCAAATATAGAAAAATGGACTGTTAGGGAATATAGACCGGAACTATAAGCCATCTCGTGGTGTCAAAACTAACTCATTTTTCTCCGTAGCAATATGAATGGTATAATGTTAATTTTAGGAAATGTTATACAACTGATATGATTAATATTACATAACAGGATGGTTATAATTATTGAAATGAAGTCATCTTTTGTCAACTAGTCAAGCGTGACAACTAAAAAAAATCCTAAAACAAGTATACAATACAAATTAAACTCAGCTTTTAATAGCGAGAAATTTTGTAGATGTGTTCAGTAAGTTCATGAGCCTTTTTCTGTGGATACTATAATACAGAACAATGCGTAGCAGAGTAGAGCAGAGTATCAGAACGTCACTTCAAGCAGGAAATGTCTAGTGGGACATATTAGATCACGAAGGGAATCTTTGATATGAGAATAAGTTTGAGACTTTTTTGGGTTACAAACTTTGCTGTAGCTGCAACTTAGTTAATATTTGTTAGAAGATTTCATTCCTCTATGTTTGTTATACGTCACCAAAAACACAAGTTCACTATGGGCTCGCACGCTCGATTGCTTAGATTAGATGTTACTTAAAGCCTCCCTGACCGCAACAAAGCCGTTCCAAAGAGATGAAGGAGAAACGCCCCATTTACTGTGGACTTAATTAAGAACGTGGAATCTATGCACAATGTGCATAGAAACAATAAGTTGAGAAAGAAGTTCATGAAACACGTTAAAAGTTAAGGAAGAGAGTAGAAGCTTAAAATCAGGACAGTAGTGAACCGAAAAAAGTTGGTCCGTCACAAAAAAAAATGACGCTGCCACAGCGTGAGGTCTACTACACTGTAGCACGAGACCTACCTCTAGCTAGTACTATAGCGTGATGTTAGGTTCCTAATTTTTATAAATTACTTTCATTGTCCCAATTTAGCGATAAACACTTAATTTGTACATCTCAAACTGCCCCTAGGTAGGCGATATACGGCGGTAGACCTCTCGCTATAGTTGCACTAAAAAACTATCAAATTCTAACAAAAGAAAGGCCTACTTATCTTTTCACTCGGGACCTCACATCTTCATCCACGGTGTACAGATGAAAAGAGTGAGCGGGAAAGGAAACGAGCGAGCGGGAAGTGAAACGAGCGAGCGGGAAGTGAAACGAGCGAGCGGTAAGTGAAACGAGCGAGCGGTAAGTGAAACGAGCGAGCGGGAAGTGAAACGAGCGAGCGGGAAGTGAAACGAGCGAGCGGGAAGTGAAACGAGCGAGCGGGAAGTGAAACGAGCGAGCGGGAAGTGAAACGAGCGAGCGGGAAGTGAAACGAGCGAGCGGGAAGTGAAACGAGCGAGCGGGAAGTGAAACGAGCGAGCGGGAAATGAAACGAGCGAGCGGGAAGTGAAACGAGCGAGCGGGAAGTGAAACGAGCGAGCGGGAAGTGAAACGAGCGAGCGGGAAGTGAAACGAGCGAGCGGAAAGTGAAACGAGCGAGCGGGCAGTGAAACGAGCGAGCTGGCAGTGAAACGAGCGAGGGGGCAGTGAAACGAGCGAGCGGGCAGTGAAACGAGCGAGCGGGCAGTGAAACGAGCGAGCGGGCAGTGAAATGAGCGAGCGGGCAGTGAAACGAGCGAGCGGGCAGAGAAACGAACGAGCGGGCAGAGAAACGAGCGAGCGGGCAGTGAAACGAGCGAGCGGGCAGTGAAACGAGCGAGCGGGCAGAGAAACGAACGAGCGGGCAGAGAAACGAGCGAGCGGGCAGTGAAACGAGCGAGCGGGCAGTGAGGCAAACGAGCGGGCAGTGAGGCGAGCGAGCGGGCAGTGAGGCGAGCGAGCGGGCAGTGAGGCGAGCGAGCGGGCAGTGAGGCGAGCGAGCGGGCAGTGAGGCGAGCGAGCGGGCAGTGAGGCGAGCGAGCGGGCAGTGAGGCGAGCGAGCGGGCAGTGAGGCGAGCGAGCGGGCAGTGAGGCGAGCGAGCGGGCAGTGAGGCGAGCGAGCGGGCAGTGAGGCGAGCGAGCGGGCAGTGAGGCGAGCGAGCGGGCAGTGAGGCGAGCGAGCGGGCAGCGAGGCGAGCGAGCGGGCAGCGAGGCGAGCGAGCGGGCAGTGAGGCGAGCGAGCGGGCAGTGAGGCGAGCGAGCGGGCAGTGAGGCGAGCGAGCGGGCAGTGAGGCGAGCGAGCGGGCAGTGAGGCGAGCGAGCGGGCAGTGAGGCGAGCGAGCGGGCAGTGAGGCGAGCGAGCGGGCAGTGAGGCGAGCGAGCGGGCAGTGAGGCGAGCGAGCGGGCAGTGAGGCGAGCGAGCGGGCAGTGAGGCGAGCGAGCGGGCAGTGAGGCGAGCGAGCGGGCAGTGAGGCGAGCGAGCGGGCAGTGAGGCGAGCGAGCGGGCAGTGAGGCGAGCGAGCGGGCAGTGAGGCGAGCGAGCGGGCAGTGAGGCGAGCGAGCGGGCAGTGAGGCGAGCGAGCGGGCAGTGAGGCGAGCGAGCGGGCAGTGAGGCGAGCGAGCGGGCAGTGAGGCGAGCGAGCGGGCAGTGAGGCGAGCGAGCGGGCAGTGAGGCGAGCGAGCGGGCAGTGAGGCGAGCGAGCGGGCAGTGAGGCGAGCGAGCGGGCAGTGAGGCGAGCGAGCGGGCAGTGAGGCGAGCGAGCGGGCAGTGAGGCGAGCGAGCGGGCAGTGAGACGAGCGGGCGGGCAGTGAGGCGAGCGAGCGGGCAGTGAGGCGAGCGAGCGGGCAGTGAGGCGATCGAGCGGGCAGTGAGGCGAGCGAGCGGGCAGTGAGGCGAGCGAGCGGGCAGTGAGGCGAGCGAGCGGGCAGTGAGGCGAGCGAGCGGGCAGTGAGGCGAGCGAGCGGGCAGTGAGGCGAGCGAGCGGGCAGTGAGGCGAGCGAGCGGGCAGTGAGGCGAGCGAGCGGGCAGTGAGGCGAGCGAGCGGGCAGTGAGGCGAGCGAGCGGGCAGTGAGGCGAGCGAGCGGGCAGTGAAGCGAGCGAGCGGGCAGTGAAGCGAGCGAGCGGGCAGTGAAACGAGCGAGCGGGCAGTGAAACCTGCAACCCAGCAATGAAATGTGCAACCGAGCAAACGCGCAACCGGGCAAACGCGCAACCGAGCGAACGCGCAACCGAGCGAACGCGCAACCGAGCGAACGCGCAACCGAGCAAACGCGCAACCGAGCAAACGCGCAACCAAGCTAACGCGCAACCGAGCAAACGCGTAACCGAGCTAACGCGCAACCGAGCAAACGCGCAACCGAGCAAACGCGCAACCGAGCAAACGCGCAACTGAGCTAACGCGCAACCGAGCTAACGCGCAACCGAGCTAACGCGCAACCGAGCAAACGCGCAACTGAGCTAACGCGCAACCGAGCAAACGCGCAACCGAGCAAACGCGCAACCGAGCTAACGCGCAACCGGGCTAACGCGCAACCGGGCTAACGCGCAATCGAGCTAACGCGCTACAAAACAACTGTGTTTCCAAATGTAGAAAAAATTTTATGTGATATACTTAAACTCTTGATAACATATTTTACTCGTGGTAGCACAAATGTCAACACAAATTAGAATAACAAAAACTGCAGTAATTATGAAATTATATTTTATTTCATTTACGTGTGCTGGAACACAATTTTCGCATGGTACCAAACGTAAACCTTATTAAGTTTTCCACATATGTAGACTGTAACCATAATCTTGGCATCTCTGTAGCTTGTTGATGTTTGTGACCTTTGATATCTCGATAGCCGTGTGCTTTAGCAAAGCAATTAACAACTAATTAAAAATTTCAACCCATGGAAACTTCAGACTAAGTCGAACAAATTCTGGACACACACACAGTTTAAATTGTCTCTACTACGTTAACTACGTTTGCGCGGTTGCTACCGTTGGTTAGCTTGTATCAAAATTGAAAAACAGATTTTAATGCTTGAATACACATCAATATTTCGAATAAATTGCCATAATATAATTGCATGATGATACTAAGCCTTGTGCGCTGGAATCTACGCTAAAAAAACTGTTATGATGGAAATTCTCGGCTTTTATACCGGCACCTAAATGAGCAATACATTTCGCACTCCTCTGACTACTTCAATTTTTTTAGTATTTTCGACTATTTAGGAAAATGTATAGAATTATAACAGTAATGGTGGTTTTAAATTGTGCTGCTCACAACCTTTCATTCCAGGCCGCAGCAACCGCACAAACGTGGTCCACTTGTTAAAATAAATTTTTGGAGTCGTCGAATATTTCACCACTAAAAACAATTTTTATCACATAATAATTGAGTTTCTTACTGTTAAACTCAAAACGTTCACGAAATTGAAGACAACCATACTTACAGTGACAATACCTTTTGAGACTCTTCAGTGGACAAGTTCGCCAACTTCTTATAACTCCAACACAAACACAGCACATGCAGGACCACAGCAGAAAAAAGAATGACCTGACCGAAGCTCAACGAAGCCCATTTGAGGAGCACACTTTGAGCCCCGCCCACTGGGCTGGCCTGCTGGTAGGCCTACAAAATGACACACGTTTGCGATTAAGCGATCCATGTGCTTTACGTCAAATTTATGTACAACAATCATGAGTTCACCGCTAAGAAGTAGTTGTAAAATAAAAACCTGGAAGTTGTTTTCTGTTGTCCAAGGAATCGTTTTTTGAGTGCAGTAAAAACCATGAGTGAAAAAACATCGACACGTGCTAGATTACGGGAGCCATAACCCAAAAAACAAAACATGGCTGCCAACAGTTGCGGCGCGCGTGTACTTATATGTTAACTGCCTCACATGAACTCCGTGTGGTGTGCAGTGTTGCACACGTCACTGGTATTTGTGTTGCGTATTTGTGTTGAGAAATGACAGGTCTTTGTGTTATGAAATGATTGGAATCTGTGCTAGAAAATGGCAGGTATCTACGTAACAAAATGACCGGGATATACGTTACGAAATGGTTGGTATTAAGGTTATAAAAGAAAGAAAGAAGGTTGACAAGTTATGCGAACTCTTTAAAAAAAATGAAACTTAGAATGTAAAATATCCATTTTGATTCTAAATATATCTCAACGTAAAGGATCTATGCACAAGATGCATAGACATAAAGGATGCACAAACCTTAAGAAGCAGACAATATTCAGGGCTTAACAATACAATTTGGGAAAACAAAATAACAAATCTATTCGCACGGATGTAACAAGCTGGACAAGAGGACTCCAAGCTCGTAAATACTGTAAATAAAACAGATCAAACAGATCAAATAAAACAGATAAAGAACTTAAATTCAATTTTTGCCTAGAAGGGCTGTCTCCTTTCATAGTCACTTGAGCTAAGGCTTCTGCGGCAGCCGTTAATATTCTTAACTAGTGTACACGGCCCGTCAAATGACGGGATTCGATAATGGTCGATATAGCACATAAATCATGTAATCGGGTAGATAAAATAACAAAAACTTTGATTACTCGAAAAACTGACTGTGTGCAATAGGCGTATCATTGAGTACCTGCGATTAAAATATTCTTATACTTGTGCCCTGGTGAAACTCGTCTCACAGATACGGTCATTATAAGCACTTCCAGCTTGATTTCAATGTGTGACAAAGTAACAGTCTCTCCCTATCTTATATTAACTTTAACTAGCAGGACCCGTGGAAATTCTACGGACAATGCCATTGTTACGCTAAATCGACCCGTGAAAAAAAATCGGTCAAGATTACCTTACTAATTCCAACATAACATATTCTAAGCCAACATATACTATCCTATCCTAACCGAACCGATCCTGATAATATGTCAAACTTTAAAAACCGGTGGACACCTTAAAAAATTCCATCAACATTACCGAACTCATACTAACCTAACCTTTACTAACCTATACTAAATTAACCTAATCTTTCGTAACCTATCCTAACCAAACTTATCCTAACCTACCCTAACTGAACCTATCCTGATAATATGTTAAACACAAAGAAAACCGTGGACCCGTGAAAATTTTTTTTCGAAATTATTTAACAAATTCTAACATAACATATTCTAACCTAACCTATCCTAACCTAACATATCTTAACCTATCCTAACCTAGCTTAACCAATGTCATCGTTAGGCTAGGTGGACCCATGAGAAAATTCGGTCAACATTAACAAACAAATTCTAACATAACATATTCTAACGTAATCCATCCTAACGTGGTACATACTAACCAATCCTATGCTAAACGAAGCTTTCCTGATAATATGTTGAACATGAAAAAACCGTTGACCCTTGGAAAAATGTCGGCAACATTACGTAACATATGTTAATCTAACCTATCCTATCCTACCAAATTCTATCATATCCTAACCCAACTGATCCTGATAATAAGTGAAACGGAAAAAAACATGGACCATTTGAAAAAATTCCGTCAGTATTAACTAACCTAACTTATCCTAACCTAACCTATAATAACATATCATAACCTACCCTAACCAAACCGATGCTAATAATATGTCAAAGAAAAAACATGGACCCGAGAAAAATTTCATCAACATTACCTAAAAAATTCTAACATAACATATTCTAACCTATGCTATCCTAAAGTAACATATTCTAACCTGTCTCTTCTTGACCTATGCTAACCCAACCTTTCATGATAATACAGTGTGTCAAACATAGAAAAAGTGGAGCCGTGAAAAAATTCCGTCATCATTACCCAACCTATGCTAACCTAACCTATCGTAAACTCTCCAATCCCATCGTAAGCTATCCTAACCTATAACTTAACCAATTTCATTGTTAGGCTAGGAGGACCCCTGATAAAGTTCGGTCAACATTACCCAAAAAATTTTAACATAACATATTAACATAGCCAATCCCAACATAATATATACTAACTTATCCTATGCTAACCGATGCATCTCTGATGATATGTCAAACATTGAAAACAGTTGACCCGTGAAAAAATGTTGTCAACATTACGTAACCTATGCTAACCTATCATAACCTACCTTACCCTATCCTAACCTAACAAATTCTAGTCGTTTGTGCGGTTCAACTTGACCAATGTCATCGTTAAGCTAGGTGGATCCATGAAAAAAATGGGTTAACATTTCCTAAGAAATACAAACATAACATTCTAAATAAAAACCCTCCTAACCTAACATATCCTACTATCCTATTCTAACCAAAGCTATTCTGATAATATGTCAGACATGAAAAAACCATGGACCCGTGGAAAAACTTCATCAACATTACCTAACCTATGCTGAAATAAATAAATAAATAAATAAATAAAATAAAAAATTAAAATTTGGTAAAACAAAATAAATGAATAAAATTGATGAAATAAAAAACAAAAACAAAAAATGAAAAAAATTAAAATTGAAAAAAGCTGAAAAAATAAAATGTAAAAAGAGAGAAAAAATGATGAATTATAAAACGGAGAAAATTAAAAATGGAAAAAATAATAAATAACAACTTTAACAGAAATGAAAAATGAAAATAAAATTAAAAAAAATTTTAAAAAATTATCAAAAAATGAAAATTACAAATATAGACAGATAAAGAAAAAAACAATTTAAAAAAATGCATATATTGGAAAAAATATAAAAAAATTACACTGAAAAAATACAAAATATATGAAAATAAGGTAAATCTGAAGGACATGACAGTATTCGATTTTGTAAATTTCGATGCCTAAGCATAGTTAATTAGATCGAAACAAACAAATTTTCTTCTATGCACTTTCCGTCTGAAATGAGTATTTTATTAGTTATAGCGGTTAATGAGTTACCGCAACTCCAGTGTTTGAAGCGGCAAGTAATTCAAGGAGCACGTCGGCCAGCAACATTGCAAAGCGCACTCGCTTCCAGCGCGATCGTCATCAAAGACGAAACCAAACCTACCGCTATACCTCGTTAAATACGCATTTGACGAAAGAAGTGTATAGAAGAAAAGTTGTTTATTTCGATGTTATTACCATGATTCGAGCAACAAAAATTCGAAAATCGACAAGTAGCTGTTTATTCGAGCGTATTCGTCATCAGAGACGAAACTAAACCTACCGCTATAAATCGTAAAATACTCATTTGAGACCGAAAAGGCATAAAAGAAAACTTGTTTATTTTGGTTCAATTAATTAGGTTCAGGCACCAAAAAGTGGAAAATCGATAACTGCCATATCCTTCAGATTTACCGAAAATAATAAAATAAATTACCATATTAAAATAATTGAAATAAGTGACAAATTAAAAAAATAACAAATTAAAAAATTAACTTATTGAAAAAAATTTACCAAAAAAATTAAAAAAATTTGCATACAAAAATTGACAAAAATGAAATGAAAAATTAACAAAAAAAAAAAATCAATAAAAAATAAATATAATTTGCAAAAAAAATAAAAAACATAATACAAAATTATAATTATCCAACACTAACCTAATTTAACCCTTCCTACCTATCCCATCTTGATAAAATGCCAAATATATCAATGCATGTGAGGGCGATCTTTTTATGCAACACTCAGGAATTTGGTATCCATGATACCACCTACTCGGATGAGAGCGTTACCCACGAATTTAGTTTTAAGCGTATTAATATATAGATATTCCGCTATGTAAATCCTTTAAGAGCATCACGGAGAGACGGACCAACCAACTTAGCAACCGAACACTGCTTATTATTATTTAATAGAAATGTAGTGGAAACGAATTATTCTCTATACAAACTGAGAAATCTATTTTTGTGTTATTTGGAGCAAGTTTTTCATGCTTACATCTCAACAAACCCGTACCAAGTAACCAACTCGGGGAAGGCACCTAACCTAACACGAAATAAATATCTGGTATCGTCTGAATTTCGGGTCACAACTTCTTGTTTTCGAACAATTTTTTGCTCCCCACCAAACTTGACCCTTAATTCTCTCGGCAGTTTGGCGAGGGCAAATGTGTGTGGGTGCTGCACATTTTTACTTAAAATTTAACCTCGAACGTTAATTCATCTTTCCAAATGACCAGATATATTGTCGAATATCTTTGACAATTTAAGCAAAATCTCACGCAGTTAGTCGAAAAATTACCTCAAACATCAACTGTTGCCAAAGGTACAAGAATCATCAAATCAGCAAAGCATGTTTTTATTGCACTCTAAGTCAGCTGCTGTCGAAAGGAGTGTTTGTTATAAAGGATGTTTTTTAATTAGTATGATATTACACTCTTGTTTTCATAATTAATATATTACACTCTTGTTTTCCTAATTAATATATTACACTCTTGTTTTCATAAATAATATATTTCACTTCTCTTCTTCTGATTGATAAACTCCACTAAGATTAAGATTAAAAGAGGAATGAAATTTCATATCAATTAGAATAAGTGGTTATTCTAATTGATATGACATTTCATTCCTCTTTTTCTAATTAATTAAAATTTTCACTTCCCCTTAATTTTTCCGCGCATTTTCAAGAGTACGTATTGTATTAATGAGTATAAGAGAAGTGTTGTATCACGAATGTAAAGAGTGTAATGAATTTACTTTTTATTGTGTATTGGGAGTTCAAAAAGTAATTCAAGTGGGTTTCCGTTTTAAGATAAAAACACCGTAAAATTGCTTGTGGTTTATTATACTTAAATGATCGTCTTCTGTTGTTGAATTATGTTGTCACATATTAGAATACAAACCAACGCGTTCTAATTGCAATACAGGTTACCTTGATTTACAATTTTGATTTCTTGGAATCAGTGCTACGTACTTCAATTATTTACAATATTATTCCTATTCCATTGTAGCTAAATCTTCATGTCTTGAATATCTGATCCAACAAAGATCAAAATGTACAGACGATCGTTTGTGACTTAATTTGATTTTTATGATTTAACCTGATGACGGTTTGATTTTTCTGAACTGCCGAATTTTCTCAGAATATATAATCTAATATTGTCGTTTTCTGCAAACTAAAATGTTTCGTTCCAAATAAAAAAATTGTCAGTTGTCAAATACTCAAAAATAATTACAAATTTAGAAAACTTAAGTAATTTTCCATTGTGTTGTTGTGCCCTAATGCCAAACCAACCATAAGGTCCGCTACAGGAAATCCACGGTAACTCCCTGTATGACAGAAAAAACATTACAAAGTAGTTTTTATGCTGAAAGCAACAACTTTGAATGTCTTTGTAATGCATAAAACTACTGTGTTAGGTCGATTTCAATAATTGTAGTTACCACTATTATTATAACACAAAAATAACATTACTACTGTAGCAGCTAACGAGTCCCTCTGTAACTTTTATATATCATGCAGAAAAAACGTTTAGGTTTACTGTTTTTTATTGCATTACATTAAGAAAGAACAATGTTTCCAAGCTATCCTTCTTAATCTGTCGCTTTATCTCCCTATCCATCAATCTATCTTTCTATGCATCCTCGTAGTTCCAAAACTCCGATAAGCTTCTCCGGTTTCCTTCCTTTATTGATAGGCTTCCAGCGCTCACGCTCTGCCCGTCGCAATAACAGGGTCACAACTCAGCCCCACGCTTCTAGTGATAACATTGTGCAAAATTTGAAATTCTAGCTCGCTGGTGCGGATACATGATACGAGTAATCTTTAGGCGGATTATCTTTTCCAAAAATTCGTTCAATGAGCAAGATGACAGAACGGATCACGGGTGGTGTAGCTATTTAATTGTAGAACACAAACGTACGCGCTTGACGAATATGATGAAATTTGTCGTGTCTTTGTTTGGTAATGCACATAGACCATTCAATTATGATATTATTTTATAAAACAGCATGCCCTTCTACACAAATTTTCCCGGTTACAATATTCAGACGCAAATTTACCCCCATGCAAATTTATCTATCGTGGTAACACCGGTGATTTATATTTTACATTTAACACCCGTGATTATAATAGATGCATATCAAAAATAACACGGCGGGTGTTTTCATTATAGATCCGATTTCTAACTGCGCTGCCTCTGCGGTACAGGAGAGCAGCAACGGTTCAAGTAATTCAAGTGTTTAGTTGCTTTACAGATCTGATTACATGATTTATGTGTTTCATAGAACATTATCGAATCCCGTCATTTTTGACGGGCCGTATACGCTAGTTAAGATCTCAAGAGCAACCGCAGTACAAGAGAGCAGTCACGAGGCGTCTGCGCACGCGCTGAATGTGCGCAGATCCCCATCACTCTGCGAGGCGTATCGGACATTGAAGGACGGCCACAAAAACTCAAAAATGTTCCCGGCCTCCGGCGGTTTGTGCTGTATACAGAGTGAAGACGTTCGGCACCTGTCAAAAGCACAGAAATAGAATGGCAAAGTAGAACAAATGTTATTTTTGATCACCCATCTTATGACCTAATTCTTTCAGGATGTTAATATTACTGAAAAGGCTTCTTCTTCCGTATAGTGGTGAGGCATCTGATTTTGATTAGAATTAATTCTGAAAAAAGTTTTGTGGAAAAGAGCTAAGAAGATGACTTTGAAGCAGTTTATAACGAAATGTTTTAAGAAATTTCAGGGTAAATATTCTGGAGAGGTCCGTAAAAAACACAGAAAACTTCTAGAGAAGCACAAATAAGCTCCTAAGCAAACAGTGGACGGAGTGTCGTATGTTCATCAGTTTCACAACCACAAACCTGCCAGCCACCATTTGCTGAGCCGATACGTCCCATAGGAAATGTAGAGCCTTGAACGACCCATCTAATATTTCATCGCCCGAGGCAGCAAAACAATCTTTTCATGGTCGTCTGAAACAAAAAGACTAATTTTCTTCAGCGCCGGTGATTTTATTAACTTGCTCCTTTACCGTTGACACGTGAGACCTGGAAGACAGGAGGCGACAAAACGTGTGAGTTTGTCTCGTTTATAACTGTTCATAAATTTCTAAGATCTGTTCCATTAGGTAGCACAACTGTTCATAAATTCGAAGTGCGTTCCATTAGGTAGCATAACTGATAATAAAATTGTTGGGATTCCATTAGGTAGCATAACTTCGTAAATTCGTAGGTATTCCATTAGGTAGCGTAACTTCTTCAATTCGTAGGGGTTCCATTAGGCAGCATAACTTCATAAATTCGTTGGGGTTCCATTAGGTAGCATAACTTCATAAATTCATAAGGTTTGTTCTATTAGGTTGCCTAACTGGCCATAAATTCGTAGGATGCAGCTCCGAGGTGAAACATTTTGCCCTTAATTCGAGGCAAAACTCAGGAGTTCTATAACATTAGGCCCTTACGGAGGGAGGACATGAGGTGAAGTTCGAGCTTGCCTACCGCACAACTCCGAGGAGACTTCAATGCGTGCGTGTAGTGATCCCCAGCGGGCATGTTGGGGCGGGAGGGCAATTGCCCGGCCGCCATCACCAAGTGTCAAATGGCGAACACAAATCTTTAGTGCTAATGAGTTACTACACTTAAACTTACATATCATTTGCTATATATTTAACCCTATATCGGAAACCGTTCTTTCTGAAGGACGTTAGGAAATCATTCACATCGTTCTTATTTTCCGATTGCTTTCTGACTGCTTATTTTCTGAATAAAGTGATTCATACTGGTAAACTTCTGCAAAATTAAAGTTGAAAAGGCTTAGGTTTGACTTGGACTCCAAAACGTAAACCTCCATAAACCAGAAAACGTGAGCTGAGCTTTCTCTTAGTCTTGAAGAAACTTGGGATTTCAATTAGAATGCTCTGACGTTGAATACTTAGGCCTAATGTTGGGCCAAATTCATTTCAACGTTATTTTTACTTGAATATACGTTAGAATTGAATAGACCTAGATGAACATAAACTTTAATGCATTGAAATGACTGCACTAGTCAAGACAGACGAACTAAACACGCACAAGGTCCCACACACACAATAGATTACATGTAGACCAGACCGCCTGAACAGGGCAGGCTGAAAACACGCAAAAAAGAAAAGTTACATATAAGCCACTAAATTACAGGACTAGAACGTTCTAGGTTAAAACTAGATGCCAAATTTTAAAAATACGATGTTCGATACTAGATATTTAAAAGAGGCTTTGCCAGACACGTAGGCTAAACAGACATTTGGATTGTTCTACATAACTATGCTGTTCTAGACTGCTGGGCTATGCCAATCATTTAGCTTATATTAGATATTAAACTCAACATGAGTCATAGAGAACAAGGAAATAAATTTTACCGAGCTAACATTACCATAATCATGCGTAAAGCAATATTACCAATAATTAAAAGCGTTTGCTCTTGAAAGGAACTTGACAATTTTCAATTATTGAACAAATTAAGCACGGCATGGAAAATTGAAAAGCTTCGTCAAATTTTGATAAACAGAACGAGAAAAAAGCTCATTCTTTATCAAAAGTGTTTTTAGCTACTTTGTCCGGCATCAAGGTGCGAACACATTTGTGGTAAATGAATAAGTTGAGGAATTGAGTTATTTTATGTTTCAGATGCGCGTTGGCCCGATAACATATTGTCGAAATATTTATGCGATCACGTGCAACTGTTACACAGAATTGAATACCAGTTTTTTCTGAGAAAAACAGAAATTTTGTTGGAACTGGAAATTCATCGGAATGGACATCGTTTTTGTTGAGAGGACTTTTTCATTGTATCAGAAACCAAGATGAAAACTATAAATGTGTGGTAGAATGTAACAACAAAAAGTTCGCACAATCTTGGAAATACCGTGTAGATGAATAGATGAACGTTGAAAGTTTTGATAACATAAACAAGAATTGTATGTAGAAAAAACTTTGCGAGGCACATGTATTGGTTCATAAATTGAAATTACCAATAATACTTTGTATTGTTCAGATGTGAAGGTAATTACTTCATTATAATTGCGTGCGCTGACTTCGCCTCTCAAGGCATAGAGGACTCAACAGGAAGAGAGCACTTATCGCTACCCAGATTTACAGTGCCCTAAAAGAACGTTCTCCATGGTTGAAACAAAACAAGAGCTCATTCCAACTTCGCTGATGATCGTGTTTTAAACGGTAAATGCAAAACGTTTGAACGCAATAATTAGATGGTTCACAAGATTCTTTAAAAATAATTTGTAAAGCATAATATGTCGATAAATCCAAACTTCATGCCATCAAGATATTGCTAATTATGTGTAAATTGGCGTGAAGGTTTTCATTAGCGCTGAAGACTCGCGCTCGCCATTCGATAATAAGTTGGTGATGGCGGCCGGCAATTGCCCTCCCGCCCAGACATGCCCGTTGCGGATCACTACACGCAAGCATTGAAGTCTCCTCGGAGTTGTGCGGTAGGCAAGCTCGAACTGCCGCCTCACCTCACGTCTTCCCACGTATTCAGACGCACACTCATCGAAGTTGTAGTTGTGAATGACAGAGGAGGGCATGTCTTTGAGCGTTTTATCATTGTAATTGATATATGATCCTATTTCATACGTATTAATTAACACTATTTTGAAATCGGTCTGTTGGAAATGTTTCGAAAGAAGAACAAGGTTCTTTTTATAGGATTGTTTAACGGAAAACGGAAACTAAAAATAAATTCGTTTTTAGGAGCAGTAGGTTGGGTCACATCGGTAAAAATATTTATTCAAAATGTTTTCAACACAATAGTCTACTTTAGCTGTGATGGAAAGCCATTGTTGCAACAAACATATGAAAATTAAAATTCCTTACGGATAGCTTCAAATAAAGCGCACAGTCGATAAGCCTTTGACAACAATGTATTCATGCTATTTAGTTTGAAGGAGAATGTGCTATACCTGAAAAAACAAATTCCAACCCAGAAAATGTTTGCTTATGGAAAACAGAACTTTGAAGACTACCATCTTTACGTGTTAAAGTTGCGTCTAAAAATGAAAGAAAATTATTCTTTTCGGCCTCCGTTGTAAATTTTATGTTGGGGTTTTGTGAATTCCGAAATTCTAGAATAAATTGCACTGTGAACTATTCCTGGGCATCAAAAAAGAATCATCAAAGTAAAGTTGATAAAACACAGGCTTGAAATTTACAAGACAAGAATCTAATAACCGATGTACATGATAGCACTTAATAATATGTGCGAACGTAGGTTTTAATAGAAGACCCAATCATAAGTCTTCAATTTACTGATGATATTTTTTGTCAAACTAAAAAATGAATTTAAGACGAAGCGTTGAAGTAGGGATTTAACAACGACTTGGGTGGCCAGTGACGCAATCAACACCAGTCAATAAATATTCTAAGTAAATGTCAATAGTTTCGTGCAGCGGTGTGTTGGTAAAAAGACTCCCTACACAAAAGAAACCATAAATAGCTCATCGGCGTTTTTTAAAGATGTTACTTCATCGACAAAGATTTTTGAATTCTGCACAGTATAAGCATTACATGTAAATGGAGCAAAAATAGACTTAACACTTTGTAATGATAAAACTTGGAGTCTTGTAGGCGGTAAAGATTGGACAGAACATGAAATTCAAATTAATGTTAGGTTTGTGAATTTTAGGCAATCCATATAAATAGACCAGGACTACACCGGGTGGTGTAGTTGTGCGCACTGTGTGTGTGCGTGTGTTGGTGCAGTGTATTGTGCGGATTGTAGCATGCTGTTTATTGGCGAGTGTGCACTACACACACACACACCCCTCACTCACTCACATGCGAATGTACGCACACAAGTGCCTTTACACGCGCACACAAGGCGCCACTTACACAATGGTAGGTACACACGAGTACAGTTGTTAGGTTTCTCACACGTGTTCTTCCATCACTGAATTAATGTCATTGGTTGGTGTTGCAGTAATTCAGCGTGCGGACTCGAGCACAGAAAAGAACCAAAAATATAGGATGGTCCAAAAGTCACTTGAATATTCTAAACATTTATTTCGCAATTTCAAAAATTAAGAAGTATATGAAGCTGTAGGGTATTATGAGATTATGTGTAATGAAAAGTTCGTTTAAGAAGTTTAGATTTGTTTGTTTTTGATTTCTTTACTTCTACCTTTATCCTTCTTCATTTCTCCATTGCTGGCCCAACATACGGCACTTGTGACGATTTAGATCAGGAAATTTAAGCAAAAGAGTTATTTATTTCCCAAGAGTTTAATACGCTTTTGAAATCGGTTGAATTTCTTTAGTCAATCAAAATATTTTCTATTGTAATTTAACCATAGATTTCAAGAGAAATATTCTCTGTGAAATATGGACATTTGGTAAAGAAGGTATCCACAATACAGCGGGTGGAATTTATGATGAGAGAGCAAACTTCACACTTCTTTCATTAGCAAAAGAATGATAAATTGTCTGTATTATAAGAAATCGGCTTTCCCCATATCTTGTAACTGAGAGCACGGCGTAGAATTTATCCCTATATTACTACTGAAAGCAGAGCGTGGACGGTGACCAGCGAGCGCGCAACCCAACTAGCTGAACACAGCTCAGGGAGATGATACGTCAGACTGGCGCTATCTCCACCCACGGAACTTGAAGCGGCCCATAGACGATCAATTTAATTGTCAATATCATTGACTCAATATATTGATGAATTTTTTTTTGCCCCCTAAGTCAATCAATTGACGGTTGTCAATCAAGCCCACAGACGATCAATTAAGTTATCAATATTCATCATTGTCAATTATATTGGCAATAAAATTGATCGTCTATGGGCCACTTTACCCGCAGCGTGTAGCCACTTCAGCAACACTGGGTACACAACCAAACGATCTTGTCCGCAATGCAAACTGGGAGAGTGCGCTCCGGAGGTCATGCAGTGCTTCAAGACATTCGAAATGAGCGAACTTAGTCGCACGTTGTTTCAGTAACGCTACAGAAACTTGTGACTTGTGTTGTGAGGAATTTCATAAAGCGAGTGGCGTGTAGGTCTGGGGGCGGTATTTCAGACAATTTACGTCGTCGTAGCGGTACTCCTGCCTCCTAAGTTCTTGTAAGCCGACATAGCTATGCAATGTGCCTTTTTCTGGCCAGAATTCAAATTCTATCACACCGTATTTGAGTCTGGCGTTAGGGCTGTGGTCGTCTTAGGGGAGTCAAAAACGCACCTCTGTGGGTTGAACTCAACCATACTTAGTCATTAACTTTCCTTTAGCCGTCAACGCATGAATGAGCTGATTGTTTCTATAAAATTACCGTGCGTTTGTTCCACGTTACTGGTTTTTTACTCCTGCTCTCCTTCAATAAATTTGAACCTGATAAAAAACTTCACGTTCTTTTTATTCAAACTTGTCTGAATTTTTACATACGATTTCTTGATTCACAATATGTACGAACTTATTCTCGCTCTGTTAAAGCGTTATTCAAGAATGAAATATAAACCGAACTTTGTTTCGTTTCTACTGCACGCGTGTCCAATATTGGCGAGTAGAACTCATGCCTGCTTAAAGCTCCACGTTATTGAGATGCCATTATTTGGTTTTGAGGTATTCTTTTATCCATGTTTAGTGTCTAAGCCCGAATTTTTGTAGCATTTATATGACACATTTCAACGCTGTTTAAAATTTAGGAGAAAAATTCACTGCTTATTGTCTTCTCCTGTTGACAGCAATTTTTGTTAAAATTAGGTTTCGAAACTATGCTTATATTAAACGAATATCCGGGAAATATATCAAAAAACGATATTGATCTGGTGTTGAGCGGTGTATACTTCAATAAATTGAAATGTCAACATCAATATCAAAGCACACTATACTACGTCCTAGTAACCTGAATAACAGTCCACCTCTAATTGCATAAAATCTATCGCATCCTAAATACCCAAGACGCAGCCCCCCGTACGCGCTCAGCAGCACGACGCCACAATGCGGTTACTTCCGCTCATGACAGGACAGCCTCAGCTACTCTACTGCAGATGAAACAAGGAAGTCGAGCGGCGCTTTTTGTCACACAACGCCCTAATTTTGGGCTGCGATAAGGGCTCTGTTGCCATGCAGTCTTTTACGAGTTGAGACAAAGAGAAGAGATATTATTATCAGAAAGTAATCATGTTCGAGCCAACTTGCGGAGCCAAATGTGAAAGAAAATTATTTTCTGAAAACACGAAACCGAGTTTTTCAAACTTTGTTCATTTATAAAAACTCAGCCTAAATTTATTGCCGTTTTGTTCCGTTTTTATCGTTTCCAGCTTAGTAGCAAACATATTAATGGTTCCTCTGCAAGTGCGATAAGAATCGTTTCAGAAAATATTTTGCATCAACAAAACAAAATACAAATCCTTAAAAAGCCGTCGGCTAATCCTTCAACCGACATCAAAGAATGAGAGACCATTAGAAATAATTTTTTATTTTTCACGAGTATCCAAGATTTAGTACTAAACCTGCGACAAGTCTTATCTAACGCAGAAATGAGCGATCGTTCCTGGTGACGGTCGCAAAAGTTCGTTTGAAATTTTACAAAAAAAAGACTTGCTGCCCTTGCTGGCCACAATGATTTGAACGAAGAAACGATTTTCAACTCCATGAAATGTGCTTCGTTTCTTTCGCGAAGAAATAAATTGGTAAAACATATTTTCCTCTAAGTTTAGCCTAAATGTAAATTCGTAAAGGCAAATGTAAGTACAAGTACAAATGCAGAGTAATTCCACTGCAACACTTCGTTTCTTGAAATTTAGGTGTACAAATGTCAATTTAACTCCTAGTCATAAGTCTCGTTTCCTCTGTAATGATACAAAACTAAAAAAAACTATGTTGGCATTCTTATTTGGTTTAGTTTTCACAGTTTCATTTGAGAAAAGCGACAGATTAGGTTAGATTATTAGTTTAAGCCTCCCTATCCCCAAAAAATGCGATCGAAAGAGAGGAAAAAGGAAGGCACCATTTAGTATGGGTAAAGGAACGCGGATTCTATGCAGAAAGGGCATAGAAACAGTAAGTTGAGAAAGAAGTTCATGAAACAAGATCAAAGTCGAAGAAGAAAGTAGTAGGTGCTGAAAAACAGGACAGCAGTGAACCGAAAAATAGATAGACCTTAGCATAACAAAAACATATTTCAACACAAAGAAGGTCAACCTAATTCTCAGCTCGGGCCCTCACATTTTCCCCCTGGGAGCGCTAATTCCCATAGATGCAACAGTTGTATCCCCCTGAGGGGAGAAGCGCGACAGCAGCAGCGCGAGCTTCTTCTGGTACGAATCAAAACTCGTTGCGGTTGCCCGACCCGCCACCCAAAATGAAGCAAACTAGACAAACTCTAACGTTTTGTCGCCTCCTGCCTTCCAGGTCGCACGCGTCAGCGGTGGCAAAGCTAGTCACTCAAATCTCTCGCACTACAAAACTTAGTCTTTTGTTTCAGACGACCTTGAAAAGATCGTTTTGCTGCCTCGGGCGATGAAATATTAGATGGGTCGTTCAAGGTTCTACATTTCCCATGTGACGTATCGGCTCAGCAAATGGTGGCAGGTTTGTGGTTGTAAAACTGATGAACATACGACACTCCGTCCACTGTTTGCTCAGGTGCTTATCTTTGTTTCTCTAGAGGTTTCCTGTGTTTTTTACGAACTGTCCCGAATATTTACCTTTAAATTTTCTTAAAACATTTTGTTATAAATTACTTCATAGTTACCTTCTAAGCTCTATTTCAAAAGACTTTTTCCACAATTAATTCTTTGCGAAATCAGTTGCCTCACCACTACACAAAAGAAGAAGCCTTTTCAGCGCTATTAACATTCCGAAAGAATTAAGTCATAAGATGGGTGATCAAAAAACATTTGTCTTACTTTCGTTTTCCATTTCTGTGCTTTTGACAGGTGACGAAGACCTTCACTCTGTAAACAACACAAAGCTCCTGACCGCGTCCGGAGGGAGAACATTTTTTAAGGTTTTGTGGCCGTCTTCAGGGAGTCCAATTGAATGGATTACGTCGAAGTTCATTCTAGTCCAAGTCAGCTGATGTCTATTTAGGTTTGAGATGAATCTGAGAATATTGATGTCGAAGTTAAGTTTAATTCTATTCATGTCTAAATCAAGTGAAATCTATTGAAGTCTAGAACTACAGCAGTCTAACTCAAATCTTAGTTTGTTTGTGTTTAAGTTAAACTAAATCTATTCAATTTCATATCCATTCCAGCCTAGTTGTCGAAATAAGCCTTAGCCTATTTCAGTCTAAGTTAAGTCTAAGTTCAATCAAGTGTTAGTCAAGTGAGAGTCTAAAGTTTATGTTACCGATGATGACGACCGCATCATTGCCATAACATAACGCATCGCGAGTCAGTTCCTTCTATTAACGAAAACATAAGTTGTGCATGGTTGCCGCCTTGAGTTCATAAACCAGGGTCAGGTTCATATGCCTTCGCCGGCTGCTACCTCTCTGGTCGCAGCGCTGGCGATAACAAAGCATGTCATCAAATTCGCTCGAACCATGAAACATCGTTTGTCCATTATTTAAGATGACTCTAAAAAGATCGTTTTACTGCCTCAGAACTTCACACGTCGGCTTAGTCAAAACAATTTCGATCGACAGGAGCATAAATCGCTACTTTAGACGGTTCGGCACGCGCTTCTCTGGGTAGCCTGATGCAATTTCAGCTCATGGCAATTGCGTTCTTTGACGCTAATTTGATGTGAGTTGATCGAGGTTGTCACCATTTCAGTTTATAGGAATTACGTTCTTTGCCGTTAATTATATGTCAACTTACGTAAGTTTTAACACCATTTCAGGTCGTTGGAATAGCGTTCTTTGACGTTAATTTGACGTGTATTTTCGTAAATTGTTTCATCCTGCCAGGAAGTAGGTACTTCGTTTCTCACAACGATATAGCGAGAAATTCGTCGTATTCTAAGCTCATCACATTTAGCCTACACTGTACTGTGAATGCAGTCTGCTTTGAATGATCATTTCATGAGAGATGTTTCTCATTGTTTCTTCAGTAAGCTGTTCAAATGAATGTCTTTCAACGATATTAAATTGAAATTTTCTCCGTGAAAAGCAACGTCAGGTAGAGACGCTCTAGGATATCTGAGCTGCAATTCACCACCAGGTGAATTGCTCATTCACGTACCGGTATAAATGAATGACGTTTCATTAGTTTCGCGACCATTTTAAAACATTGCTTCTCATTCGAAGTGAAATGGTATCATGCAACTGTATTTATCATATTTCTTAGGAAGGATAAAAATGTATTAAAACAAAGTCGATGCCCCAATTCTGCTACACACAGCCGTACCAAACGGACCGTTAACAACTGCAGAAACGCTGTGAATAAGTTGAAATCATGAGTGCTTCCACGAAAAGCCTAGACTGGTGTAAACTGACATCGTTAACCTTTCAGTCCATAGCAGAGAGTACACTAGCAGCCGCCGAAATTTTACTGCCTTGCTAGAGCAAACGTTCGATGTTAGCCAATCCTGCAACGCGTGATCGGGTTGTATACCTCTTTTTCTTCATGAGAAAATTGTTAACCACGGTTGAGTAAATGACGGCAGGCTAAAGCATCACACACATGCATGAAGTAGATTGCTTAATCGCTCTCGGTACTTGGCCCATATTGCCTTTATTTATAAACACATTGATGAAACACGGCAAGCTGTGTCTGCTCGGAGTTCAAGTTAATAGATAAATTTATCAACAGAAGTATAATTAAAAACAGTAACGAGAATTCAATGATGGTTGTATTTAGAACAATAACATTAATTTCAAAATAGTATAGTTAACAACAATTACAAGTTGGTGCGTTGCGGTGGTCGGTAGGGACAAAATTTTGCTGTATGGGCAATTGCCCCAGTTGCCCCGCAGTGGAAGCAGGTCAGGCTGGACAGGACTGGGCACACCACCTCCCCAGCCTCGTTCTGCAAACATAGAGCAAAATGTTTGCTGCTGGCAAGACCTCAGCACAATGTAAGGTGAACTCTAGAAAGTCAGGGCTGTGAGAAATATACGACGTTATTGGAGTCTTGAAAAAATTTAATTAACAAATATATTTCACAAGCACAACTATAATGTATCTTGAAGAAACCCTCGAGACATTTTGTATAGTGCGCGTTAGTGCACTCGAGATCTAAGAACTATCATTTTCAGTGATCTTTTTTCATTCATAAGCGAGAAACGCGTAACTACCAATAGAGCGGTGTTGCTTTAGCATAGGAGTAATAATTTTGGGGTTTATGGACGAAATGCGTTCACTTGAAACAACTCGGAAGCAAATACACATAACTGTATAAAACTAGGATAAAAATAGTTACACACACGCATAAAATAGGAAACGCACTGAGTATTTCGAGAGTATTACGTACAGCTTATAACTACAATTGTAAACTTTTTACACAATACTTATACATAACTTCCTATACAATATTTATTGTACTGCTTATTATTAGTATTTCAAAGTACTAAGACAACTGATAATATTACTTTGATGGAAACATTTCCATAAGTCACGTGTACCCAATATAGTTAGAGGTTTGTTGACATTACCTGCATGGAATGGTTGAAGGCGCCGGGGCCGCGCTCGAGACAGAAGCGACAAGGCACGGAGGTCGGCAGCAACCTGTACGGGAGCAGACGCTTTTACTGCCGGCAAATGCGCCATCTGGCGAGTTACCTCGTTACTTTAGTCAAGTCTTTCCATGATCATGATCCTGCTTAATTCTTCTAGTCAATTGTTCATGAACGATGTTTATGCATCCCCTCATATGGTGTGAGAGATATGTTTGACCTCACGTTGGTTCTCTTCCATTTCCTTGAACAGCATTATTTGGATTTACAGAATCCAACCCTATTTTTCATTTATTATACAACAAGGTTAAATAACAACGATGTAAACTCACGTAACCTACCTCATTAGAATAATTAATTTAAACGCTGTTTCAATCGAGTCATCTACAAACTTTAACATCGAAATGCTGCAAATGAAAAATTGGTAGCTCTCTTTTTAAAGTTAACCTGAATTAAAAGTTAGAGAACCCACCTTCTAATTTCTCTGATAACGGAATCGTCGAGAGTTCCGGGCCCGGCCTCATGGATCTTGGCTACTAGACCGCGCAACACCGGATTGTAGACGCAGTACTTAGGCGTATGATTGTTGGAAGTGCAGATGAAGCAAGAACCGAACTTGGGACAGATAATGGCGCCGGCGGGAGACTGCAATGAAGGGTATGATTATGATTAGCATTTCACGATTTCATCTCTGCAGGAAGGGAGGAGTTGTTGGGTGAAGGGGAATAGTTGTGGAGAAGGTGGAGTTCTGTGCAAAAGTAGTGAAGTTGCTGGTTGAGGTGGAGGTAGTTTCTTGAAAAAGTATAATTGTTGAAGCCGGGAACTAATGTTGAAATAAAAGTAATTATTGGGTGAAATAGAATAGATATGTTTGTGGAAGTGGGGTGGTTCGTAAAAAAAAGACGTTGGCGTCGGTAAAGTTGTTTTTGTTGAATATAAGAGAGTAAAGGGTGAAAGTGGAATGCAGATATGTTTGAAATTAATTTGTAAATAGAGCGACAGTTGTAACATTTTTTACTAACAAATGAGGAGTTTGTTGATATAACAATAGAACTGCTTTAATTAAATGAAATATAAGGTCCATTAGAATGACGTTTAACTACCGTAAGCTATGGAAGCAATAAATCGTAAACACATAATGAAACGCTGGATCTCAAAAACTTTTTGAAGATATAACAGAGAGTTATATCTTCAAAAGTTCAAAGAGATATATCTTCTTAGTGTATAATACTAATAATGATCACATGGAAAAAAAACGACACTACAACATTATGTGCATCACCTTGTAGCGTTTACGAAACATAGGTTGGAACGCAACAATTTACTCACATATAAAGGGTGGTTGTAGTCCACTGGAGGACGGATGTGTTTGCAGTAGCGGCACATGTTGAGGTCGTCCTCGTTTTTTGCTTCCTCGTAGCGTAAAATGCCGGCAGCATGTAACTTGGCTACACGAGTTTTATATTTCTTGAAGTGATTACGTTCCACCCTTTTCTTCCTTTTCACTTCTGTCCAGTCTTGTAAGACGTCATCCGGTTCTTCAATTTGCTCAGTTCTCCTGTCTTCTAGCGCTTCATTTACCGTGACGTGGTTTGTTTCTACGGCGACGACCACATCATTGCCAACGTCCACCGGTGATTTTTTTTGTTTCTTTTGAGCTTTTTCGGTGATGTTGGCTTTGCGTTTTTTCTTAGCCTTCAAATTTTGTTTCTTGACCTGAGAAATAGTGCTTCGTTGATTTGAAGTTGTTCTTTTTCCCGCTTTTCTCGGTTTTCGAACAAATTTTATTCGTTTTGTTCCCCCCACGGCAGATACCAAAAAGGGAGCCAAATTGAAGATTATTTCGGCGATCGTCTTCCTCAACATAGTGACGCGTTGACCATACATTTTTGTAGGCTGGTTTTACTAAATTTTGATTATCGTTGATAATTTCTTCTGTAAATATAGAAAAATGGACTGTTAGGGAATATAGACCGGAACTATAAGCCATCTCGTGGTGTCAAAACTAACTCATTTTTCTCCGTAGCAATATGAATGGTATAATGTTAATTTTAGGAAATGTTATACAACTGATATGATTAATATTACATAACAGGATGGTTATAATTATTGAAATGAAGTCATCTTTTGTCAACTAGTCAAACGTGACAACTAAAAAAAATCCTAAAACAAGTATACAATACAAATTAAACTCAGCCTTTAATAGCGAGAAATTTTGAGGATATGTTCAGTAAGTTCATGAGCCTTTTTCTGTGGATACTATAATACAGAACAATGCGTAGCAGAGTAGAGCAGAGTATCAGAACGTCAATTCAAGCTGGAAATGTCTAGTGGGACATATTAGATCACGAAAGGAATCTTTGAAATGAGAATAAGTTTGAAACTTTTTTGGGTAACAAACTTTGCTGTAGCCGCAACTTAGTTAATATTTGTTAGAAGATTTCATTCCTCTATGTTTGTTATACGTCACCAAAAACACAAGTTCACTATGGGCTCGCACGCTCGATTGTTTAGATTAGATGTTACTTTAAGCCTCCCTGACCGCAACAAAGCCGTTCCAAAGAGATGAAGGAGAAACGCCCCATTTACTGTGGACTTAATTAGGAACGTGGAATCTATGCACAATGTGCATAGAAACAATAAGTTGAGAAAGAAGTTCATGAAACACGTTAAAAGTTAAGGAAGAGAGTAGAAGCTTAAAATCAGAACAGGAGTGAACCGAAAAAAGTTGGTCCGTCACAAAAAAATGCCGCTGCCACAGCGTGAGGTCTACTACACTGTAGCACGAGACCTACCTCTAGCTAGTACTATAGCGTGATGTTAGGTTCCTAATTGTTATAAATTACTTTCATTATCCCAATTTAGCGATAAACACTTAATTTGTACATCTCAAACTGCCCCTATAGGTAGGCGATATACGGCGGTAGACCTCTCGCTGTAGTTGCACTAAAAAACTATCAAATTCTAACAAAAGAAAGGCCTACTTATCTTTTCACTCGGGACCTCACATGTTCATCCACGGTGTACAGATGAAAAGAGTGAGCGGGAAGTGAAACGAGCGAGCGGGAAGTGAAACGAGCGAGCGGGAAGTGAAACGAGCGAGCGGGAAGTGAAACGAGCGAGCGGGAAATGACACGAGCGAGCGGGAAGTGAAACGAGCGAGCGGGAAATGAAACGAGCGAGCGGGAAGTGAAACGAGCGAGCGGGAAGTGAAACGAGCGAGCGGGAAGTGAAACGAGCGAGCGGGCAGTAAAAAGCGCGAGCGGGCAGTGAAACGAGCGAGCGGGCAGTGAAACGAGCGAGCGGGAAGGGAAACGAGCGAGCGGGAAATGAAACGAGCGAGCGGGAAGTGAAACGAGCGAGCGGGAAGTGAAACGAGCGAGCGGAAAGTGAAACGAGCGAGCGGGCAGTAAAAAGCGCGAGCGGGCAGTGAAACGAGCGAGCGGGCAGTGAAACGAGCGAGCGGAAAGTGAAACGAGCGAGCGGGAAGTGAAACGAGCGAGCGGGAAGTGAAACGAGCGAGCGGGAAGTGAAACGAGCGAGCGGGAAGTGAAACGAGCGAGCGGGAAGTGAAACGAGCGAGCAGGAAGTGAAAAGAGCGAGCGGGAAGTGAAACGAGCGAGCGGGAAGTGAAACGAGCGAGCGGGAAATGACACGAGCGAGCGGGAAGTGAAACGAGCGAGCGGGAAATGAAACGAGCGAGCGGGAAGTGAAACGAGCGAGGGGGAAGTGAAACGAGCGAGCGGGAAGTGAAACGAGCGAGCGGGAAGTGAAACGAGCGAGCGGGCAGTAAAAAGCGCGAGCGGGCAGTGAAACGAGCGAGCGGGCAGTGAAACGAGCGAGCGGGAAGTGAAACGAGCGAGAGGGAAATGAAACGAGCGAGCGGGAAGTGAAGCGAGCGAGCGGGAAGTGAAACGAGCGAGCGGAAAGTGAAACGAGCGAGCGGGCAGTAAAAAGCGCGAGCGGGCAGTGAAACGAGCGAGCGGGCAGTGAAACGAGCGAGCGGGCAGTGAAACGAGCGAGCGGGCAGTGAAACGAGCGAGCGGGCAGAGAAACGAACGAGCGGGCAGAGAAACGAGCGAGCGGGCAGTGAAACGAGCGAGTGGGCAGTGAGGCGAGCGAGCGGGCAGTGAGGCGAGCGAGCGGGCAGTGAGGCGAGCGGGCGGGCAGAGAAACGAGCGAGCGGGCAGAGAAACGAGCGAGCGGGCAGTGGAACGAGCGAGCGGGCAGTGAGGCGAGCGAGCGGGTAATGAGGCGAGCGAGCGGGCAGTGAGGCGAGCGAGCGGGCAGTGAGGCGAGCGAGCGGGCAGTGAGGCGAGCGAGCGGGTAGTGAGGCGAGCGAGCGGGCAGTGAGGCGAGCGAGCGGGTAGTGAGGCGAGCGAGCGGGCAGTGAGGCGAGCGAGCGGGCAGTGAGGCGAGCGAGCGGGCAGTGAGGCGAGCGAGCGGGCAGTGAGGCGAGCGAGCGGGCAGTGAGGCGAGCGAGCGGGCAGTGAGGCGAGCGAGCGGGCAGTGAGGCGAGCGAGCGGGCAGTGAGGCGAGCGAGCGGGCAGTGAGGCGAGCGAGCGGGCAGTGAGGCGAACGAGCGGGCAGTGAGGCGAGCGAGCGGGCAGTGAAGCGAGCGAGCGGGCAGTGAAGCGAGCGAGCGGGCAGTGAAACGAGCGAGCGGGCAGTGAAACGAGCGAGCGGGCAGTGAAACCTGCAACCCAGCAATGAAATGTGCAACCGAGCAAACGCGCAACCGAGCTAACGCGCAACCGAGCGAACGCGCAACCGAGCTAACGCGCAACCGAGCAAACGCGCAACTGAGCAAACGCGCAACCGAGCTAACGCGCAACCGAGCTAACGCGCAACCGAGCAAACGCGCAACCGAGCTAACGCGCAACCGAGCAAACGCGCAACCGAGCAAACGCGCAACCGAGCTAACGCGCAACCGAGCTAACGCGCAACCGAGCAAACGCGCAACTGAGCAAACGCGCAACCGAGCTAACGCGCAACCGAGCTAACGCGCAACCGAGCAAACGCGCAACCGAGCTAACGCGCAACCGAGCTAACGCGCAACCGAGCAAACGCGCAACTGAGCTAACGCGCAACCGAGCAAACGCGCAACCGAGCAAACGCGCAACCGAGCAAACGCGCAACCGAGCAAACGCGCAACCGAGCAAACGCGCAACTGAGCTAACGCGCAACCGAGCTAACGCGCAACCGAGCAAACGCGCAACCGAGCAAACGCGCAACCGAGCAAACGCGCAACCGAGCAAACGCGCAACTGAGCTAACGCGCAACCGAGCAAACGCGCAACCGAGCAAACGCGCAACTGAGCAAACGCGCAACCGAGCTAACGCGCAACCGAGCAAACGCGCAACCGAGCAAACGCGCAACCGAGCTAACGCGCAACCGAGCAAACGCGCAACCGAGCAAACGCGCAACCGAGCAAACGCGCAACCGAGCAAACGCGCAACCGAGCAAACGCGCAACCGAGCAAACGCGCAACCGAGCAAACGCGCAACCGAGCAAACGCGCAACCGAGCAAACGCACAACCGAGCTAACGCGTAACCGGGCTAACGCGCAACCGGGCTAACGCGCAACTGAGCTAACGCGCAACCGGGCTAACGCGCAACCGGGCTAACGCGCAACCGGGCTAACGCGCAACCGAGCAAACGCGCAACCGAGCAAACGCGCAACCGAGCAAACGTGCAACCGAGCTAACGCGCAACCGAGCTAATGCGCAACCGAGCTAACGCGCAACCGGGCTAACGCGCAACCGGGCTAACGCGCAACCGAGCTAACGCGCTACAAAACAACTGTTTCCAAATGTAGAAAAAATTTTATGTGATATACTTAAACTCTTGATAACATATTTTACTCGTGGTAGCACAAATGTCAACACAAATTAGAATAACAAAAACTGCAGTAATTATGAAATTATATTTCATTTCATTTACGTGTGCTGGAACACAATTTTCGCATGGTACCAAACGTAAACCTTATTAAGTTTTCCACATATGTAGACTGTAACCATAATCTTGGCATCTCTGTAGCTTGTTGATGTTTGTGACCTTTGATATCTCGATTGCCGTGTGCTTTAGCAAAGCAATTAACAACTAATTAAAAATTTCAACCCATGGAAACTTCAGACTAAGTCGAACAAATTCTGGACACACACACAGTTTAAATTGTCTCTACTACGTTAACTACGTTTGCGCGGTTGCTACCGTTGGTTAGCTTGTATCAAAATTAAAAAACAAATTTTAATGTTTGAATACACATGAATATTTCGAATAAATTGCCATAATATAATTGCATGATGATACTAAGCCTTGTGCGCTGGAATCTACGCTAAAAAAACTGTTATGATGGAAATTCTCGGCTTTTATACCGGCACCTAAATGAGCAATACATTTCGCACTCCTCTGACGACTTCAATTTTTTTAGTATTTTCGACTATTTAGGAAAATGTATAGAATTATAACAGTAAAGGTGGGTTTTAAATTGTGCTGCTCACAACCTTTCATTCCAGGCCGCAGCAACCGCACAAACGTGGTCCACGTGCTTAAATAAATTTTTCGAGTCGTCGAATATTTTAACAATGAAAACAATTCTTATCACATAATAACTGAGTTTCTCACTGTAAAACTCAAAACGTTCACGAAATTGAAAAAACAATACTTACAGTGACAATAACTTTTGAGACTCTTCAGTGGACAAGTTCGCCAACTTCTTATAGCTCCAACACAAACAGCACAGGACCACAGCAGAAAAAAGAATGACCTGCCCGAAGCTCAACGAAGCCCATTTGAGTAGCACACTTTGAGCCCCGCCCACTGGGCTGGCCTGCTGGTAGGCCTACAAAATGACACACGTTTGCGATTAAGCGATCCATGTGCTTTACGTCAAATTTATGTACAACAATCATGAGTTCACCGCTAAGAAGTAGTTGTAAAATAAAAACCTGGAAGTTGTTTTCTGTTGTCCAAGGAATCGTTTTTTGAGTGCAGTAAAAACCATGAGTGAAAAAACATCGACACGTGCTAGATTACGGGAGCCATAACCCAAAAAACAAAACATGGCTGCCAACAGTTGCGGCGCGCGTGTACTTATATGTTAACTGCCTCACATGAACTCCGTGTGGTGTGCAGTGTCGCACACGACACTGGTATTTGTGTTGCGTATTTGTGTTGAGAAATGACAGGTTTTTGTGTTACTAAATGATTGGTATCTGTGCTGGAAAATGGTTGGGAACTACGTTACAAAATGATCGGGATATATGTTACGAAATGATTGGTATTTATGTTATAAAAGAATGAAAGAAGAATGAAAACTTATGAGAACTCGTTAATTAAAAAAATGATACATGGAATGTAAAATATCCATTTTGATTTTAAACATTTCTCAACGCAAAGGATTTATGCACAAGATGCATAGACCTAAAGGATGCACAAGTCACAAGAAGAAGACAATAGTCAAGGCTTAACAATACAATTTGTAGAAATAAAATGACAAATAAATTTTTTCCGATGTAACAATCTACACAAGAGGACTCAAAGCTCTTAAATACTGGAAATAAACAGATGAAGATTGCCTATATAAGTAGGAGGGCTGTCTCCTCTTATATTCACATTAGCTAAGGCTTCTGCGGCAGCCGTTGACATATAGTGTATACGGCCCGCCAAAATGACGGGATTCTACAATGTTCGATGTAGCACATAAATCATGTTATCGGGGAGGTAAAATAACGAAACACAGTGATTACTTGAAAAAATTACTTTGTGCAATGAACGTTTTATTGAGCACCTGGGATTAAAATATTCTTGTACTAGTACACTGGTGAAACTCGTATCACATGCAGATGCTGCCATTATAAGCACTTCCAGCTTGATTCCAATGTGTGATAAATAAATGTGTGATAATATTCCCTTTATAAATCCTTAAGAACATCACAGAAAGGCGGACCAACTAACTAAGCAACCAAACAGTGCTTATTATTATTCAACAGAAATGTAGTGGGAATAAATTATTCCAAATATAATACTTAGAAATGAAATTTTCTGTAATTTGTGACTAGTTTTTCGTGCGCACATCTCAACAAGTCTGTACCTAGCAGCCATGTCGGGGAAGTTGCTTAACCAAACACGGAATAAATATCTGGTATCGTCTCATTTTCGGGTCACCACTTCCTTTTGTCGGACAATTTTTTGCTCCCCACCAAACTGGACCCTTAATTCTCTCGGCAGTTTGGCGAGGGCAGGTGTATGTGAGCGTTGCTCATTTTTACTTAATTAAAACTTAAACTCAAACGTTACTTCAGCTTTTGAAATGGCAAGATAGATTGTCGAATATCTTTGACAATTTAAGCAAAATCTCAGCGAGTCGAAAAATGATCTCATACATCAACAGTTGCCAAAGGTACAAGAATCATCAAATCAGCAAAGCATGTTTTTATTGCACTCTAAGTCAGCTGCTGTCTAAAGGAGTGTTTGTTATAAAGGATGTTTTTTAATTAGTATGATATTACACTCTTGTTTTCATAATTAATATATTACACTCTTGTTTTCCAAATTAATATATTTCACTCTTCTTTTCCTAATTAATATATTTCACTTCTCTTTTTCTAATTAACTTATTTCACTTCTCTTTTTCTAATTAATACATTTTACTCCACTTTTTCTAATTGATATGAAATTTCATTATTATTTTTCAAATTAAGTAAATTTTTCATTCCCTCTTAATTTTTTCGCACGTTTTCAAGAATACGTATTGTACTATTGAATATAAGAGAAGAGTTGTATCACGAATGTAAAGAGTGGAATGAATTTACTTTTTATTGTGTATTGGGAGTTTAAAAATTAATTCAAGTGAGTTTCCGTTTTAAGATAAAAAAACACCGTAAAATTGCTGGTGGTTTATTATATTTAAATGATCGTCTTCTGTTGTTGAATTATGTTGTCACATATTAGAATACAAACCAACGCGTTCTAATTGCAATACAGGTTACCTTGATTTAAAATTTTGATTTCTTGGAATCAGTGCTACGTGCATCAATTATTTGCATTATTGTTCCTCTTCCATTGTAGCTAAATTTTCATGTCTTGAATATCTGATTCAACAATGATCAAAATGAGCAGACGATCGTTTATGACTTAATCTGATTTTTATGACTTAACCTGATGACGGTCTGATTTTTCTGAACTGTCGAATTTTCTTAGAATATGTTATCTAATATTGTCGTTTTCTTCAAACTAAAATGCTTCGTTCACAAAGATAAAAAATGTCAGCTGTAACATACTCGAAAGTCAATTACATATTTAGAAAACTTAAGTAATTTTCAATTGTGTTGTTGTGCCCTAATGCAAAATCAACCATAAGGTCCGCTACAGGAAATACACGGCAACTCCATGTACAACAGAAAAAACATAACAAAGTAGTTTTTACGCAAAAAGCAACAACTCTGAATGTCTTTGTGATGTATAAACTATTGTGTTAGGTTGATTTCATTAAATATAAATTTTATTATTATTATAATAGAAAAATAACACTACTATAGAGCAGCTAACGAGTCCCTCTGAAGCATTTACTTTTCCAGCTGAAAAACTCTTTTGGTTTACTGAGTTTTATTGCATTATTTTAGGAAAAAACGATGTTTCCAACCTATCCTTCTTAATCTGTCCATTAAACCATCTATCCATCACTTTATGTATCTATTCATACTCGTAATTTCAAAACTCCGATAAGCTTCTCCGGTTTCCTTCCTTTATTGACAGGCCTTCAGCGCTGACGCTCTGCCCGTAGCAATAACAGGGTCACAACCCAGCTCCACGCTTCTAGTGATAACATTGTACAAAATTTGAAATTCTAGCACGCTGTTGCGGATATATGATACAAGTCATCATTAGACAGAATATATTTTCCAGAAATTCGTTAAATGAGCAAGATGACAGAACGGGTACGGTGGTCTAGCTATTTGTAAAACACAAACGTACATGTCCGACGAATATGATGAAATTTGATGGTGTTCAGTGATGTACGAAGATCATTTGGATATGGATATTATTTTATAAAGCAGCATTCCCTTCAATCCAAATTTTCCCGGTTATAATATTCTTTTGCAGCCCCCATACAAATTTATCTATCGAGATAACACCCGTGATTTATATTTTACATTTACGCCCGTGATTATTATAGATATGTATAAAAGATCACGTGGCGGGTATTTTCATTATAGATCCGATCGCTAACTGTGCTGCCTCTGCGGTACAAGAGAGCAGCCACGGTTCAAGCAATTCAAGTGTTTAGTTGCTTTACCGACCTGATTACATGATTTATGTGCTTCATTGAACATTATCGAATCCCGTCATTTTTGACGAGCCGAATACGCTAGTTAAGATCTCAACGGCAACCGCAGTACAAGAGTGCAGTCACAAGGCGTCTGCGCATGCGCTGAATGTGCGCAGATCCCCCATCACTTTGCGAGGCGTATCGGCCTCCCGGAAGACGGCCACAAAAAATCCAAAATGTTCCTCGCGGTTTGGCGCTTTGTGCTGTTCTGAGTGAAAGTCTTCGGCACCTGTCAAAAGCACAGAAATGGAATACGAAAGTAAGACAAATGTTTTTTTTTGATCACCCATCTTATAACCTTATTCTTTCGGAATGTTAATAGCACTGAAAAGACTTCTTCTTTTGTGTAGTGGTGAGGCAAGTGATTTCGCCTAGAATTAATAGTGAAAATTTTTTTGTGAAAAAGAACTAAGAAGATAACTTTGAAGCAATTTATAGAGCAACGTTTTAGGCATTTTCAAGGTAAATATTCTGGAGAATTCCGTAAAAAAACACAGGAAACTACTAGAGAAACACAGATAAGTTCCTAAAGAAACAGTGTACCGAGTGTCGTGTGTTCTTCAGTTTCACAACCACAAACCTGCCACAATATGCTGAGCCAATTCGTTCCATGGGAAATGCAAAGCCTTTGACGACCCATCTAATATTTCATCGCCCGAGGCAGCAAAACGATCTTTGCGAGGTCGTCTGAAACAAAAGACTAATTTTGTAGCGCGAGCGATTTGAGTGACTTGCTTTGCCACCGCTGACGCGTGCGACCTGGAAGGCAGGAGGCGACACAACGTGCGAGCTTGTCTCGTTTGATTCATTTTGGGTGGCGGGTCGGGCGACCGCAACGAATTTTGTTTCGTACCAGAAGAAGCTCACGCTGCTGCTGTCGCTCTTCTCAAATGAAACTTTGAAAATTATACCAAACGCTTCGGAGTCCCGCTCCATAATCAGTTCAAAAGAAAATAGATAAAAACGTCTGAAATAAAAGATCAAAGTAAAATGAATTGTAGGTACTAAAAATATATCATGAGAGTAAAAATACAAAGTATGACACGGAAAAACAAGAAGCAAAACACACAAGCAGAAAAAGAAAACATGTGACACATAAGTATGAGATGAAATTAGGCTGGTACTGACGAGAAATGTACCTATTTATTAGGTAGATTCCTTCTAAACGTTTTCTTAGTAAAGATGATAAATTTTATCGTAATTTTATTCGTTCTTAAGTTTCTGATACGGTTGCGATCAAAGCAAACCACAGACGTGTTCAGATATATTGTACCTAACGATGTCTACGCGGGTTCTTTTTAGTTTTGTATCATTAAAGACGAAACGATGCTTATGAGTAGGAGTTAAATTGACATTTTTATATCTAAATTTCAAGTAACAAAGTATTACAGTTGATTTACTCTGCATTTGGGCTTGTAACGAAAATATTATGGCGGGGCAACGAAAATATAAGCCAATTAGACAAATTTATTTTCTAGATATCAATGTTTAATATGTGGCTCTTTATAAATAACAATTCGCTGTAGGAGAATAAATGAATAAAAAAATAAAGCTAAATAGGCGTAATGTGCGGCGCAGGTTTAACCCGTCCGATGCGCGAGAGGCCAGCCGAAAACTGACTGTGTCGCGGCGCTCTCGCACGTCCCCGCCTTATTTCGTTAGTGAAGGACACGTGCATTGCTGGAATAAAGAAAAGATATTCGAAGGTCAAAGAAGTATCATTTAGAAGTATCATTTAGAAGTATCATTTAGAAGTATCATTTAGAAGTACCATTTAGAAGTATCATTTAGAAGTATCATTTAGAAGTATCATTTAGAAGTATCATTTAGAAGTATCATTTAGAAGTATCATTTAGAAGTATAACTTAGAAGTATCATTTAGAAGTATCATTTAGAAGTATCATTTAGAAGTATCATTTGGAAGTATAGATTGAGATAAATTCAAAGATATTATTTAAGAATAAATAAACTTTACAATGATCGGATTTTGAATAGCTTTGAATGAATGTAACAAACAAAAACTTTGAGTGTTGAAAAATAGCCTTTACTAATTGATTTCTTCGCAAAAGAAGCAAAGCGCATCTAATGGAGTTGAAAATTGTTCCTTCGTTCAAATTTTTGTGGCCAGCAAGGGCAGTAAGTTATTTTCTGACAAACTTTCAGGTGAATTATTTGCGACTGTCGCCGGGAAACGAGCGCTCTTTTCTGCTTTTAAATAAAAATAATTGAAGATAGATTTTGCATCAGCGACACTTGTGAAGAATACAAAATTGTCTTTTATGTTCTATCATTCTCTGATGTCGGTAAGAGGAGGATCATCCGTTGGTTTTTAAGGATTTATTGCTCTGTCTTGCTGATGCTAAATACTTTTTCAAATGTTTCTTTTCGTTCTTTCAGAGGAACCATTTATGCGTTTACTGCTGAGCTGGAAACAATAAACAGGGAACAAAACGGTAATAAATTAAGGTATAATCTTAGAAGAGCTTATATCGAGTGAGGAATTATTGAAAACTTGGTTTCGTGTTTTTAGAAAATTATTTCATTTGACATTTGGCTCCACAAGTGAGACTCGAATATTTTGACATTTTACAGAGATCGAGTAGTATACTTCATTGCTTTCTGATAATCATGTCTCACTTTGTCTCAACTCGTAAAAGACTGCGTGTCAACAGAGCCCTTATCGCAGCCCAAAATTAGGGCGTCGTGTGACAAAAAGTGCCGCTCGACTTCCTTTTTTCATCTTCAGTGGAGGAGCTGAGGCTGTCGTGTCATGAGCGGAAGTAGCCTCGATCGTTGTGGCGTCGTGCTGCTGACCGTGTACGGGGGCTGCGTCTTGGGTGTATCGGATACGTAGGATTTGAGGTTGGATTGTATTTTAGGTATCTAAGATACGAGCCTTTCGTTTCAATTAAAGGTGGTCTGTATTTTAGGTATTCAGCATGCGAGTCATTTGATGCAATTAGAGGTTGAGTTTTATTCAGGTTTCTAGGACGTAATACATGTGCTTTTGATGTCGATGTGGACATTTCAATTTATTCAGGTTTACAACACTCAGCCTCACATCAATGTCATTTTATGATATTTTACGGATATGTATCGTTTTCAAAGCCTAATTTTCAATATAATTGCAGTCATCATGAAAAGTTTATGCTGAATGATTTTTTTCTCTTGAATTTTAAACAGTGGTAAAATGTGTCATGTAAGTGCTACAAAAATTTGAGCTCAGACGCCAAATAAGGATAATAAAATCTCTCTCAACCAAATGATGCTGTCTCAAAAATGCTCAGCTTTGAGGCGGCATGAGTTCTATTTTTCAATATTGGACATGTGTGCAGTAGAAACTAAACCAAGTCCAGTTTACATTTCATTCTTGAATAATGCTTTAACAGAGCGAGAATAAGTTAATATTGTGAAAGAAGAAATCGTTTGTTAAAATTCAAACATGCTTAATTAAAAAGTACTTTAAGTTTTCATAAGCTCCAAATTTACCGAAGGTGAATAATGCGTCTTGAAGTACTGACCTCCGTAGCGCAGTTTGCAGTGCGGACAGGATCGTTTGGTTGTGCAATAGGGTGGTCAGTACTCATAGGGTAGATTTTTTCACAGAATTTTCTTGACGGGACCCCCTAAAAAGGTGAGGTTGATAGAAAAAATGATACTGGTAACGTTTCAGACCATTTGAACATCGTTAGCCCGTGCCCCAACGGCCTCAAAGTTCTGAAAAATCGCAAAAAATGCCATTTTTCAGAACTTTGAGGCCGTTGGGGCACGGGTTAACGATGTTCTAATGGTCTGAAACTTTATCAGTATCATTTTTTCTATCAACCTCACCTTTTTAGGGGGTCCCGTCGAGAAAATTCTGTGAAAAAAAATCTACCCTATGAGTACTGGCCACCCTATTGTGCACCCAGTGTGGCTGAAGTGGCTACACGCTACGAATAAAGCGGCCCATAGACGATCAATTTTATTGCCAATATAATTGACAATGATGAATATTGACAATTTAATTGATCGTCTGTGGGCTTGACTGACGACCGTCAATTAATTGAATTAGGGGGTAAAAAAAATTTCGTCAATATATTGAGTCAATGATATTGACAATTAAATTGATCGTCTATGATCGCTTTAAGATCGCTTGATCGCTTTAAGTTCCGTGTGTGGAGACAGCGCTTGCTCGCTCTTTGGTCACCGTCCACGCTCTGCTATTAGTGATAACATAGGGATAAATTCAACTACCTGCTTCCAGTAACAAGATATGAGGAAAATTGACTTTTAATTATCATGGGGAGTTTCTAATGATTCTTTCAGTAATGAAAGGGGAGAAGTTTACACTCATCGTAAATCTCCACGCGCTGTATTTTGAATAAGTTCTCTACCGAATATTCGATTTATAAAAAATGTATCGCATAGTTCTTATAGTCAAGACTTTATAGACATATCTAAATTGCCATTTAATTGTTACATCCATGTTAAACGCATGAATATTAACTAAACTCTTGGTTACGGAATATGTTTTGTGAACATCTTGCTTCAAATTGCACAAAATTTGTGGCCCAGCTATGGTCAAGAAAGATTAGAAGTATAAAGGATAAGGAAGGAATAAGCAAAGAAGTGAAAAAGTAAATAGGTAAAAAATTTTCAATAACATAAACTTCCTGAATAAATTTTTAGTATACAGGCTCACTCAAAAGTCCCTTCAACATTTTATAAATTAAGTATTCAAATATTTAAACGATACAAATTTCGGATGAAAGAGGAATACTGAGAGTTTTTAGCATTTATGATACCGATTGCTTACGATAAAACTTATGAATTGAATAATACCCTACTTCAGAAACAACTAAGAATGGTTAAATACACAGTGGAAGAGAGAGCAGCAACTGCGGAATGTTATTTTCAAAAGAATGGATCTTTAATTGGAATAAGACGGAATAAACCAGATGATTTAGCAAGAGCGTATCTTAAACTTGTATTCTTTCTATTCTTTCTAAAAAAATTCAGATATACGAAATCAGTTGCTGACAAATGTCAAACTGGAAGACAAAATACATTTCGCAGTGAAAAAGCTGGTCAGTGTGTGCGTTTCAGTGTTACTCTGAGATCGTAATACTCACTTGGAGTTATCTCGCGCTACATTGCGGCATATACTGAAACAGGATTTGGACCGATTTTAAAACAGGATTTGAAAGAAGGATTAAAAAAAACAAAAGTTTGTTTATGCCTGGATAATGATTAATAGAAGATGCTTGAATGATAATATTTCAAATTTTAAACTCCCAAGATTTTTCTTTTTTTGCACTTAACTATAAATTTGCATATTTTATACTTTATGTTATAAATGTTCAAAATGTAATAACTTTTGGACCACCTTGTTTTTTTGCTACTTTTCTGTGTTTTGTGCTCGAACCTGCGCACTGTGTTACTGCAATATTGACCAACAAGATCAATCTTGCTTTGGGCGGCCACGTGTGAGAAACCCAGCATGCCAGCTTCTTTCCCAGTCGTAGTCAACTAGCTAGATCGTGTACTCTCGTAGTTAAGAAGCTAGTTCTAAGAGCAATTGTGATCCAATTATCTCTCCAGTAACAATGTGGTATTCTGATCATATTTCAAAAATGCGTGACACCGAGGCCATAAGACCGTCACGGTCGTTGTACAGGAGGCCGAACACGTGCAGGAAGGTGCCGGCCGAGTGCGGCAGGAGTAAGCAAAGCCTCGGCAGTGTAGACAGGCGGCGTCGTGACTCTTACTCTGATCAAGCCTCGACCAGCACGGACAGTAGCGGAGGGTGCGGTTATTGTGACGAAAGTGACGTGTGCTGCGTGTGTAATTCCTACATACATACTGCGGCGGCACCGCCACACCCGACGAAGCGAGCCAGGTCACGTTCTAAACCAGGGTATGACGGCAGCTTCTACCATGGGGAAAAAGGCGCTTGGAGGAATGGAAGGAAGAGAGATGCATGGTGTCAAACTGACGTCCACCGAGGGGGTTCTCCTTCGTATTATCACTTCGGTTATGACAAGTGTCGTGACGTCTCGGAAGAGCTGTCGTCTGGGTCAAGCACTTGTTCCAGAATGGAGTTTGAGGTTGTAAGAAAGGCCTCTTATATATCGGACAACAATCTTCGTTCTGTGCGTCCTGATGCAGTGCCGTTCCAGTACGACTATGCCCCGGAGCATTACGAGTGTGTGAAGCCGAAGTCGTCAATATTAGTAGAGCCCATGCGCGGGTATAAAATAGATCAATATGCTTCCAACGAAGACCAGGCCAGTTCATGCGGAAGTGTCATTGACGTAGGTACTGGTGCCATTCAGAAGACTGTTACTTTCGACACTAATAATGGCATGAAGAAAAGATGGACTAAGTTTGACCTAACTAAGTGCCGCTATTGCATGACCGCAGAACTCCCTTCCAGCCATGGGCTCTACGTGAGTAAACCTGTACCACAATATCGGTGGAAATGACCAACTGAGTAGCTGTTATGAGGAGTTAAACTGCGCTAATGCGTGTAAGTAATATTTTGAACTTGGGAGTAAATTATGTCAACTCCATCGTCAATTTAATAAGTTTTAAGTACTAGCAAATGTAATCTAGCTCATGGGTAATTGAACCTTCAACTTTGCGAAATTTCAATCAATGTAGATTCGCTGGCGACATTCAAGTTTTGTTTTTAATACAAATCTATTTCGTAATCGACATTACGCTGCCAAGTAAGAATGCATTCAGTTTCAAATTCAGGAGAAAATGAAAGGGGAGGCAGGGCTAAAATCTTGACATGCTTCATTTGAACGTCGAAAAATATTCAGTTCACTCTATATTAGAGTGAACTGATAATGTGTGATGTCCATTTTAATAATGTCGAGTGCACTTCCTGACTTTCGTTCGCACATTTGCACCTGCTGCAAGTCCTGGCGTTAACATAAGAGTCCTGCAACTCTTTTTTCGCCTCTCAAGGGGTTACAACTATTGCATCTGAGAAAATGCATTCTCATGTGGAATGAGGTCTCGTGTTAAAGGTTCCGTAGGGGTAGTTATCGTAAATTAATAGGCTATTCTTCCGATACTGACAACCTTTTTCGATGCCCTGCTGCTCTGTATTTTCTCTTCTAACGTTTTCATTTTTTTTCAAATCCTTCCTTCGTGAGTTGTGCCGGCGTAGCCGCACATGTCTGCACGTGTCTGTATGCTTGATATCTGTAGGCTGTACCGCACCTATATGAGCCGTACTTGTCGAGGCTAAGGTGCTCATTCATTCATATTCCAGCTTTCCGCCAACACCTGGCCAATAAAACTCCGCCAAGCTTCACACATATGCGGGGCATAGGTAAACACTGGTGAAGCTTGGCGGAGTTTTATTGGCCAGGTGTTGGCGGAAAGCTGGAATATGAATGAATGAGCACCTTAGCCTCGACAAGTAGGGCTTATATAGGTGCGGTACAGCCTACAGATATCAAGCATACAGACACGTGCTGACATCTGCGGCTACGCCGGCAGAGTCACGTTTTCACTGCTCTAGTTATCCTGCGGGTTTGAGGAAACAAACTTGTGCATAGCTTCCTCATTCCCTTAAGTCAGTACTTTATAGGGCCTTTAATTTTTGTTGTAATACATTTATTCAGGTTAGGGAGGTTTAATCACTCATTTTATCTCATTGATTTTCCATCTTCGCTTCTGCATATCTGGATAGATCACTGCATGGACGCGTTGAAATTCCCTTAATAATTAGGCGACGAGCTAAGTTAAGTTTTACCTTTAGGTTCTTCTTCGCTAGCGTTTTAGATTTAAACCAACTCTCCGAGCATAGAAGGGAATGCTTAATTGGTCATGTGAAAATTCGTGTGATTACGTGTATATATATCTATGGTAAATGTTGAACACTTGACCATAATTGATTTTCGAATTTTCGATGCCTAAATAATGTTGATCAGATCAAAAGAAACAAGTTTTCTTCAATGCACTTTTCGTCGGAAACGAGTATTTTAAAAGTTATAGCGGTAAATGAGTTAACGGAACTCCAGTGTTTGAGGCGGGAATAAATAAATAAGGGAAGCATCGCCCAATTACAAACGTAAAGAGGTTGGGTCGAGAGGGGTAGCCACAGTTCTTTTAGTGAAAATTATAAATCAATTTAAATTCTACAATGCATAAACATAGTTAATGAGATGATGAGTTATATTTTTGATGCGAAAGATTTAATTCGAATGTTCCCAGATACGTCGAACCCACACTATACCGGGGTTAAAGTCACGGACGGACTTGCGGTCATCTCAAGGCTGCCAGTTACGTTGAAGCAGCGGTAAACACTTTATTACAAACGTAAAGAGTTTGGATCGTGAGGGGTAGCCATAGTTATTTTAGTGAAAATTATAAATAAAGTGAAATTTTAGTATGCATTAACATAGATAATGAGATCACGAATTATATTCTCGATCCGAACGACGTGATTCGAATGTTCTCAGATACGTCGAACCCACGACATACCGGGGTTGAAGCTACGGAGCAGCGGTCATCTCATTGCCAGTTACGTCGGAGCAACGGTCATGGCTAGACGTGTTTCGTGTGAATCGGATTACTTCAGCACAATAGGCGAATTCATAGAAAAAAATTGTGAAGCAGTTGTGTTTCTGAAAGAGCACGGTGTCTTGTCATTTTCACGGTGTCGGTGTCATTTTGGGGTTTTCCCCTTCTTTTTGGCGGGCTTGGACAGACTCGATCATTCGATGTAATGGGTCGGTTACAACCTTTCTTTATAATTTTCACTAAAAGAACTGTTGCTACCCCTCACGACTCAACCTCTTTACGTTTGTAATAGGGGGTTTGCTTCTCTTATTTATTTTTTCCCGCATCCAACATTGGAGTTATTGGAGCAACGCCTGTTTACTTTCACGTCGGACCGCGCGTTATATTTTTTCCCGCCTGAAACAATGGAGTTCCGGTAACTCATTTACCGCTATAACTTGTAAAATACTCATTTCCGACGGGAAGTGCATTGAAGACAACTTATTTATTTTGATCTAATTATTATTTAGGCATCGAAAATTCGAAAATCAATTACGGTAAAGTCCTCAACATTTACCATATCTACTTTCAATTTAGCTATTGTTGCTATTTCGTGAAATATTTTTATTAGAATACGGGATTTACGTCAGGTTTACGCTGCCCTGCTTTGTTTCAGTTCATGATGGTAACTGGTTTTGTGTAGCTCATGGTTAGCAGGACGGGTGATGAGATGTGCGTGAAACCCAATGGTGGGATGATATATGCAGTGAATTTCGCACTCTACTTCCCCGTGTGAAAGTCGTTCCATGGACTTCCATGAGGCATGACTCTCTTGAAGATATGCCGACGTAGACTAATAGGTTCCATGCATTCCGTATTTTCACACAAATTGATTAATGTTCCCTGCAATTGGCACTCCTAGGGGAAAATGTGAGGGCCCGAGCTGAAAGTCAGGTAGGCCTTTTTGTAGAAATGGCTTTTTTTTTGTTGGTAATAACCACATTTTTTTGTTCACAAGCCCCGTTTCTCAACACCTTTCTTTGTCAACTTTGATCTTATTTTACAAACTTTCTCAACTTACCGTTTCTATGCGGCTTCTTCATAAATGCCGGGTTTCCTAAACTCCGTAATAAATGGTGCCTTTCTCCTTCCTCTCTTTGGATCGCCTTTGTGGCAGGAAGGCTTCAACTAACAGTTTCCTGCGAAGTGACCCACCGGTGCTTGCGGGGATTTTCATCATGCTGTTGGCTGATTTGCTGTTACTAACTCAATTTATATAAATATCAAATGAAGGCACGATCCAGTTAATGATGGCTATGGTAAAATTGCTTCCTACAATTGATTTCGAATTTGAATTGAATATTCAACTTCAGTTGAGGCAATCGCAGTTAACGAGTCAAGTGTTTTAGCACCTTCCCATTTTTTCAGCACCTGCTACTAGTTTCAGCCTAGTTCTAGTGTCATGAATACCACCTTTCTGAATTTGCCTTTTCAATTCCTCTTGTGCATTGACTCGGCTTCACCTTGACTCTGTACTACTAAAGGGAGAGTTTCTACTTGAATCGAATTCGTTGCCGTTAGTGAGGCTTGAACCTAAAATGTAATCTAATGAATCTTCAAAACGGAAAGCCTCTCTTAAGTCGTTCTTAGGAATTAATTCTTCGAATTTTTTCTGTTCATGTTACCAAGCAATCGATAGATTACTCAGCGATCGACGTATTGAAATCGTATCGTAGGCACAGATAGTTATTGTTCGCCCCCAGCCCCCCCCCCCCTCCCCGTTTCAAAGACAAATTTTTCCTCGTAAATTGGTCAAAATTCTCGGTAAAATCCGTTGCAAATGAACTTCACGTTTCAACTTCTCGAAAAAAATTAGTTTGTTTTAATGCCCCTTCTCATGTAAAGTTTGATTTTACTGGAATAGTACATACAAGAGATGTGTTCCAAATCCTTCAGGAAGAGACGACGTGTATGCTTAGAATTGGGAGACGTGTGTTCCAAATTCTTTTGGGAGAGACGACGTGCTCATAATTAGGTGTGCATTTCAGAACACGGAGGGCGACGTGGTGTGCCCCGTGCTGAGCAAGTACCAATGCCCGTTCTGCAACGCGACGGGCACGAAGGCGCACACCCTCAAGTACTGCCCTCAGAACCCCATCCTGCGAGGGGACCTCAACAGCATCAAGCGCTTGCCTAAGGGCACGGCGCCTGACTACCACCGCCTCGAGGCTTTCCGGTGGGGACCGGGGGATGTGATGGTGTGCTGGGGACAGTAGGTCGGCGACCAGGGGATGTGATGGTGTGCTGGGGACAGTAGGTTGGCGACCAGGGGATGTGATGGTGTGCTGGGGACAGTAGGTTGGCGACCGGGGGATGTGATGGTGTGCTGGGGACAGTAGGTTGGCGACCGGGGGATGTGATGGTGTGCTGGGGACAGTAGGTTGGCGACCGGGGGATGTGATGGTGTGCTGGGGACAGTAGGTTGGCGACCGGGGGATGTGATGGTGTGCTGGGGACAGTAGGTTGGCGACCGGGGGATGTGATGGTGTGCTGGGGACAGTAGGTTGGCGACCGGGGGATGTGATGGTGTGCTGGGGACAGTAGGTTGGCGACCGGGGGATGTGATGGTGTGCTGGGGACAGTAGGTTGGCGACCGGGGGATGTGATGGTGTGCTGGGGACAGTAGGTTGGCGACCGGGGGATGTGATGGTGTGCTGGGGACAGTAGGTTGGCGACCGGGGGATGTGATGGTGTGCTGGGGACAGTAGGTTGGCGACCGGGGGATGTGATGGTGTGCTGGGGACAGTAGGTTGGCGACCGGGGGATGTGATGGTGTGCTGGGGACAGTAGGTTGGCGACCGGGGGATGTGATGGTGTGCTGGGGACAGTAGGTTGGCGACCGGGGGATGTGATGGTGTGCTGGGGACAGTAGGTTGGCGACCGGGGGATGTGATGGTGTGCTGGGGACAGTAGGTTGGCGACCGGGGGATGTGATGGTGTGCTGGGGACAGTAGGTTGGCGACCGGGGGATGTGATGGTGTGCTGGGGACAGTAGGTTGGCGACCGGGGGATGTGATGGTGTGCTGGGGACAGTAGGTTGGCGACCGGGGGATGTGATGGTGTGCTGGGGACAGTAGGTTGGCGACCGGGGGATGTGATGGTGTGCTGGGGAGCGGTTTAAGATTTTGAAAACCTGTATTTTCTTTCCAGCTCGGAAGCACGGAGCCTCACTTTTATTTTGCCCATGCCCTGCCGTTATCATGTTTGAAGTAAGAGGAAATAAATTTTAAACAAATTTCTAGAACTGAGAACGGTCAATGTCTCTCAAAAACAACCATTTGCCCCTTCTGGTAAAAATGACTTTGTTTCTTCTAAAACAAATTTCATACAAAAGATGCCTACACAAGGTCGCTTGACATGCAGTAATATAAAATTGATCATTGCCATTCCTTGCTCTCCAGAGGTGAAAATATTGTATCGAAAGGAAGTAGCACTCTCCCGGGGAAAACGAGAGGTCCCGAGGGGAGTTTAGAAAGGCGATTTTTATTCGAACAAAATAAATCTTTCACGGCGGTTATCATTGTTTATATTCATTGCCGTTAACTTTGTATGGTCGTAATTAATTTTTCATTTCTAGGCTTAAGAACCCCAAACACCACTGCACTTTCTGCAAGGAAAAAGGTTTCCAAAGCAACCATCCTTTCAGGGTAAGTCTTTCTGATCAGTACCGCTACTTGTACGGAGACCAAGGGTTTTAAATTTTATTTTAAAATAGTTATTTCCCACGACAGCAAACTGGCATACTTATTCGGTTATAAATTGAAGATTCTTTGTCACATTTACGATCAAATCTTGAATGATGTATTAAAAAATCTCGCGTCTTCGTTTTTGAAAAACTGTTTACCATTTCATGTTCAGACCAAGTAGTTTAACAATTCTCCGCGCACCATGTTGTCACTTCGTATAATATTGAATGTGGTTTGCTCTCTTTATCGAACAATAACTCGTGAATAAAAGCTTACCATGACCTCAACTAAAAATGTCGCCAAAAAACGCGCACAGTCAGACTATATATATTGGTGTTTTCGTAGCATCCGCTTTTTCCGAGAAGGTGCGAAAGTAAAGAATGTATTTAAATGCTGCAGATTCCAAATAATGCGAACACTGTCTTGCATAAATCTTACTGTTCATTTAGAGATCATCGCCTAAGTTACCTATGGACTGCCTTTGGAGGCTGACAGAATTTCCTTATCGCAGGATCAGGACGGCGGTATTGCTTGTCCTGTGTTGTACAAGCAGAGATGTCCTTTGTGCTTCGCGACCGGCAAACTAGCTCACACATTCACCTACTGCCCTATCTATAAAGACAAAATGAAGGGCACTCTGGATCCTGCTCTTAATGAACTCTTCGAAGAGAGGATTGCAAGGGAGAAAGCCGGCTTGCATATGAGCGAGAGCACTGATGCTCTTGCTTCGACCGCAAGGTTGGACAGCGTATTGCTTGAATGCCAACAGAAGTTTGAAACAAACAAGGGAGGTGAATTGTTGAGTGAGCTCTTGAAGATTGGTACGAAAACCATGCACTCGACTCGCTCCAGCGAACCCACACTGGATCATTTTCACGGAAGGAATGGAGAGCATTCTAATGCAGAAGATGCCATGGTGTCAATTTTAGGCTTTGAGGTGAATACGAACAAAGAAACGTGTGGATCTGCAGTTGTACCTCCTCCTGCGAAATATACGGGTGGGTCTGCGGTTGTTGCTGTTCCTCCAGCTGCCGCTGTGGAATCTGCGGTTGTTGCTGTTCCTCCAGCTGCCGCTGTGGAATCTGCGGTTGTTGCTGTTCCTCCAGCTGCCGCTGTGGAATCTGCGGGTGAGTCTTCGGTTGTTGCTGTTCCTCCAGCTGCCGCTGTGGAATCTGCGGGTGGGTCTTCGGTTGTTGCTGTTCCTCCAGCTGCCGCTGTGGAATCTGCGGGTGGGTCTTCGGTTGTTGCTGTTCCTCCAGCTGCCGCTGTGGAATCTGCGGGTGGGTCTTCGGTTGTTGCTGTTCCTCCAGCTGCCGCTGTGGAATCTGCGGGTGGGTCTTCGGTTGTTGCTGTTCCTCCAGCTGCCGCTGTGGAATCTGCGGGTGGGTCTTCGGTTGTTGCTGTTCCTCCAGCTGCCGCTGTGGAATCTGCGGGTGGGTCTTCGGTTGTTGCTGTTCCTCCAGCTGCCGCTGTGGAATCTGCGGGTGGGTCTTCGGTTGTTGCTGTTCCTCCAGCTGCCGCTGTGGAATCTGCGGGTGGGCCTTCGGTTGTTGCTGTTCCTCCAGCTGCCGCTGTGGAATCTGCGGGTGGGCCTTCGGTTGTTGCTGTTCCTCCAGCTGCCGCTGTGGAATCTGCGGGTGGGCCTTCGGTTGTTGGTGTTCCTGCTGTTGCCGCTGTGGAGTCTGCGGGTGGGCCTTCGGTTGTTGGTGTTCCTGCTGTTGCCGCTGTGGAGTCTGCGGGTGGGCCTTCGGTTGTTGGTGTTCCTGCTGTTGCCGCTGTGGAATCTGCGGGTGGGCCTTCGGTTGTTGGTGTTCCAGCTGTTGCCGCTGTGGAATCTGCGGGTGGGCCTTCGGTTCCTAAATTTGAAGAGATAAGGTAATGAACGCTCAGTCTGCTGAGAATGGGAATCGAAGCATTTAACGCGCTTCCACGGTGTCAGAAGTTGGAAAATATTTTCAAACGCTGCTTATTCGTTCTAGGCATCTAATAATAAATGACGCATTTTAACTGAAATCAATTTTAACTAATATTAACTTTTCATGAATTTTAACGTTCTTGTCAAAAAAATGTAAGAAATTGAACCTGTGTGATTCACTGAGATCTAAATGGTTGTAGGTACGCTATTTCTATAGACTAATGCCTGCATTTTAGCTGCAATCTAATTGCCAATCCTGGTATCCGGATCTGCAATTTAAATCTTGAGCTGTTCGAAGTTCGAACTTCAGTAATTTAAGTGAAGTTCGAAGCACGCGATTGGGGAAGTACTTGAAAGGTCGTTTTGTGATACCGATCGATAGATAACTTGACCGAAATGTTAACATAGTATATTGATTTTACTTTACAAATCTGCGTCCAACGTGAACTTACAGGTATAGTAGTTAGAGAATTTATTTAAGATTTTGATGTGTTCCATCTAGACTATAGGCTAAATAATAGAATGTCGTTATTTTAGCAATGATTTTATTTCTTAGGGAAATTTAGTTAGTTTTACATGACATGGTCACCGCTTTAGTCAAATGCTTTTAATAAAGTTCCTGGGGTAATTGTCGTTAATTTTATCCTTGATTAAAGCACAAGTTTTGCACAGTGGAATCCATTATTTATAAACATTGGACAGCACTTAGACATGTGTAATTGGACTTTGATTAAATTATTCGACTAGGTACTAGTGCATAGAAATACTTGAATGTAGATTTGTTCTAAAATTGAAACAAAAACTGGAGCGTCTGATCTGCGTTCATAAGAATAATACAAATACTTCACTTTCAGAACAAATGAATTCCAATAAATATCCTAGATTTCTCACGGAAGCGAAGCTTGGCGCAATCGTAATTAGGAACTTCATGATATCTCACTTGGAAACCAGTTAAAGTTTGGCAAACTGATGCCAATAATGGCCTTAATTAATGGAAGTAGTGACGTGCACATGCTCCGTGTATCATGTTAGCGGAATTTTTCAACGAGATGGAATGTTCAAAAGCAGAACAGGCTACTGAATAGGCGCAACCGAATTTTGATGAATTTATTTTCTTCTGCCTCCATTGGCCTTGATGTATTTCTAATTTCACATTTCCCTCGTGTCACTTTCTGAACATTGATTTCTCCTAGCTTCTGTTCTGTTTCTCAATATTCCTCTATTAGCGAGCCAACTAGCTTCCTAGGTTTCTCTCGCTCAATATTCCTTCTTTAGCTAGCCTCCGAAGTTTCTCCATTGCTCTGCTCTCGTCTTACGGTCGTCCCACTTACCGGAGGCACCCGCCTCCGCGCACCAAACGTCAAATGCTGGGCTGACCAATGGTGAAGCGAGCTCTTGAAATAAAGTAGTGTCATTGGTCCGTATGCCTTGTTGAGGCTGCTGCTCAATTTTGATTGCTCGCCTGTCTAGGACGTCAATGATGTAGCGTTCTGGGGAAATAGTTAGTTTTCCCAATCATAAAATAAGGGGACAATTGTTGAGCTTGGATAAGAATTAAAATTTCAGGAATACGTGTAAAGATATTTAGGGTTAGCTTCTGGTCCGAAAAGTCATTTAGAAGTTCCTAGATGAGGAATTCAGGAGTTCGTGATCGTATACCTATGTAACTTGTCTAAATTCCCGCACAAATGGGGTAAGCCATGTCATCTTCTAAAAATAGTGAAACGTTTCTTGAGCGATATGTTAGCGGTGAGGTTCTTGAAACTGGTAAACCTATTCGTATATAAGTTAGAAAAGCTTGAAAACAAGAGTTTTTCAAGCTGCATATTCAGGTCTCGCCAACACGTTATTTTGGCAAATATATTCACGCGTGTGAAATATAGGCATATTAAAAACAACCAATTGCCAATTATTCTACTCGATCGTAGTTCTGAATCGACAGGACATATTCCAAGTCAGATCGGAACATTCCCAGTTTTTCAGCTTACTTCCTTGAGCACAGCATAAATTAAAGCATTACGAACCCATGCTAGACTCGAAATTGCTTGCCTTGGTGCTACTCCATCACAAAAAAGATGGAAATCAGATGATGGCTGCGGAACTAAAGCATGTATAGTATTAAATTTTTTTTCGTCGGAGTAGAGTACATCGAACTGAAACGTCAGTTAGAACGTTTTTTTTTTTCGCCAGAAAAATTTCAACCCAGTATAGGTTCCGAAGATGTTCTGATATGTGACTGTTCTCGCGCATGAAATTAGCCCAACTAAGTCCAATTAATTTCCATGTAAGCGAATGTTCATGATTATACCGTACATGAATTATCGCTCATGAATTGCATTAGGCGCGACCTTTTCAACGATACATTTAGTGATAGAACGCCATGTATAATTGCTTACATCCTTGGGTGAAATGCGGCAGCGACTAGGAATGGGAAAAGGTAGAATTTCACATGATAGGATGAAATGATTTTACGAAACTCTACGGTTTTTAAATGTTTCATTTCAATATGAAAATGATACGTTTACAATTACTGCGGGAGAAGCCCGGGAGAAAGACTAGCCCCAAAACTACTTCATCCTGCCAAGTTGACCTGAATTACAAATAATCTACTTCGTTATAGCACTACAGCTGGCACCGAAAATTTTCCATCAGACTACACACCTTGCTTTTTCTGATAAAAATCTCGAACTTTTTCAAGAATACTTGAATTTTATTTGAATAAGCCCCAAATTAGGAATTTTAGCCGATAAAAACAGAACTTGGCTTATGCGCAACAAAACTTTCACAGTCGGTTGTGCAGATAAAACGACTTTGAAATTATTAGAAATTCTGAATCCCGGCGCTATAACAGAGGTCGGTGAGAAAATATTCGCTAGACACAAACGTTTTTTTGTTGATTTGATATAGAAGGATTGATTGTGGATTGGAAGACAAGGTATTGATGGGTAAAAATTTGAAGAGCAATTGTTTAAAAAGTTTGGAGCAAAAATTCAATTGCCTAGTTGGTGCATAGACCTGAGCGTAATACAGTGAAAAGTGCTACAGCGAAGAGTAATGAGTTGAAAGGTTAAGGATAGAAGGGAAATGAATTTGAATTCAGAAGTAATAAATAGAAGTGAAAGGACTTAAGAAGTAATTAATTCAGAAGTAATTCAATTAAGAGCAAGGAATAGAGGAGTACTGAATTGAATTGAAAAGGATTGAGTACTGAATTGAGTGCTGAGTACTGAATTAAAGAGTGCTGAGTACTGAATTGAAGAGTGCTGAGTACTGAATTAAAGAGTGCTGAGAACTGAATTGAAGAGTGCTGAGTACTGAATTGAAGAGTGCTGAGTACTGAATTGGAGAGTGCTGAGTACTGAATTGAAGAGTGCTGAGTACTGAATTGAAGAGTACTGAGTACTGAATTGAAGAGTGCTGAGTACTGAATTGAAGAGTGCTGAGTACTGAATTGAGTGCTGAGTACTGAATTAAAGAGTGCTGAGAACTGAATTGGAGAGTGCTGAGAACTGAATTGAAGAGTGCTGAGTACTGAATTGAAGAGTGCTGAGTACTGAATTGAAGAGTGCTGAGTACTGAATTGAAGAGTGCTGAGAACTGAATTGAAGAGTGCTGAGTACTGAATTGAAGAGGGCTGAGTACTGAATTGAAAAGTACTGAGTACCGAATTGAAGAGTACTGAGTAGTTCTGAATTGAAGAGTACTGAGTAGTTCTGAATTGAAGAGTACTGAGTAGTTCTGAATTGAAGAGTACTGAGTAGTTCTGAATTGAAGAGTACTGATCGAGTAGTTCTGAATTGGAGAGTACTGAGTAGTTCTGAATTGAAGAGTACTGAGTAGTACTGAATTGATCGAAGAGTGCTGAGTTAAAAGGTTATGAATTGACCAGTAATGTATTCTACAGTAATTAACGTACTGAATTTTAGTGTAAGGACTGAAACGTAATGAACTGAAGACTGACGTATGAAATAATGGGGCGTGTCATGGAAGCGAATTAAATACTGATGAGTTAACCCTTTGGGTTTGACAATTCAATTAGTTAAGGGAAAAATTTTCGGGGGAAAAATTTGTCATAACCCTGAATTGTCAGTGAGATTGTCCTAGTGTGGGTGCTGTTAGCATAATTAAGCATTTGCCTGCCTCTTTATTGTTATTCAACATTTTTTTGAAGCTTTAGAGCTCTATGCCTGGCGAGAGAAATTTTTGACGTTGATAATGAAGTTTTTGAATTTACGAAGAAATTATTCATATTATTCATACCCTCGAGTAATATTCATGCCATGTCAAATGACATGCCCCAACATGGTATTTAAATCAATAGATTACATACCTCAACGTGCTTTTTACATAAGATAGTTGACATTCCACAATGTTACAGTTGCATCAAATAGTTAACGTACGATCACGTTCTATTTATATTAAATAGGAGGCATGTCATAACGTAACATTTTCACCAAATAGTCAACGTGACCATAGTCATTTACATCAACAGTCAATAATAAATTCAAATAAATGATATACCCGAGCTTCAAATTCACACCTGTCATTGGCGTCATGGTCGAGCGTAATTCGTCATATGTGACATGTCGGACATGTTGAAATAATTTTTTTTGAAGGATAATGGCACGAGGTTGAAAGCCACAAATCGGTTGGTAAAGGTTTTAATGTACTTTTTACTTTTAAGTGATTTGATACGGCAGATGTCCTTAATTAAAATTGATACATGTAATTGGCTTTGAACTCCAGATATTAGTTGATTTGAAACACGTACCTGACTTGAAGTTAAATTAGCTCTCAAATCGTTTACACGTTTCAATAGATTTGAAATGAGTAATTTATTTGCAATGTTGCAAATGTCATTACGTGTATACATAATTTTATTTATTCAATAAGTTCAGCTAATACGATACATTTCATTCCATTAGGTATGACTTTCAGAAAAATGAATTTCATTGTAAGACTTTCATTGCATGGTAGACTTGGACCTTTGTTGGAAAAGAAAACTGACGTCATGAGTTAGAAACCTTCAAGTCTTCTTGCTTGACCGGGCACGGAAGTGGGGTGCGTGCGTGGAGTGGGCTTCGTTGTGTGGTCTTGGGGACGTCTGCGATGGGTTAAACTGAAGTTCAATCTTCAAAATAAATTTAGTCGATTATTTAGCAAGCAATTCTGGAAAGACCATAACTGAATCGTACCTTCATTTACCTCTCATAAAGTGTTTGTATGAATTAAATTTTGGAAACTGATCGGTCAGCAGTGCTTGGAAAATTCCTCTCTGGGACTACCGGTGGGTCTCCTTGAAGGAAACTTGTTAAACCTGTGAGTAAAGCGGGGTCAATATTTACTTTAGGTCAGGCAGGCGACCATTATGGGCGCCGCCATCTTGGATCCGATGTAAACAAGATTGCGGTCGTCACCCTAATGGGTGGGTTAGAAGCTTTATTTATAATTTTCGCTATAAGAACTGTGGCTAACCCTCACGACCCAACCTCTTTACGTTTGTAATAGGGGGTTAACTACCCTTATTAACTAAATAACGGCTCCAGCGCGCGCGCGCCGGCGCCAACTTCAAAGTACAATTATTCAATAATAATGCATCAGCGAGCAGAATGTCATTCATGTAAAAGGTTAATAAATGTGTTCCTTTATTGATTATTTGCCCCAAATTATTAATTTCCTTGCCTGACAAAAAATAAATATTGTCCTAAAGCGGCCCATAGACGATCAATTTAATTGTCAATATCATTGACTCAATATATTGACGAGATTTTTTTTTGCCCACTAAAGCGGCCCACAGACGGTCAATTTTATTGTCAATATAATTGACAATGATGAATATTGACAATTATATTGATCGTCTGTGGGCCGCTTTAGGAATTGAGGCAACGGAAATTTTTCTAATTTCTTCCGTGCTTGATCACTGGTGTGTTGAGGTGCAAGAGCTTCTGGGCAACGGAAATTCTTACCGTTGTCATTTTTTTTGAAGGTTAGTACTACTGTCATTGGTCAAACATTTAATGCCGTTCATCTTGATTAAATTTGATTTGCAAGTTTCAAGTTGGATTGAAAATTTTGATGTAAAGGTCCAAAACTGCGATTTGATAACGCTGAAAAATAGGTAAAGTTTTTAATTGACAATGAATTACGGGCGTTTGAAAATTCTCAACCTAAATTTATTGCCGGGGCACGTTTTATTCGCTATTGTGTAATACTTTATTAGATCATTTCATGTTCACTCAGTTTGAGCTCGTTATCTAGAGAGGGTTCCCTTATGGAGATCTTAACAATCTTCGTCCAGATTCGTAGCAGTAGCGGGCTTGTGCTCGCTAGCTCTAAAAAGTATACCAAAATGGACAGTTTCACCGAAGTTGAGCCCCCATGCAGAGGGCATTGAAAAGGATAGTTCATCGGTATATTTCGAAACTTTGTATTCCATAGGGATGCGGAAAAAATCTGAATTACTTGGTAGGGTATGTTGATAATGCCTCTCATCAGTATACCTTGGGAACTGACGGTCAATATTGAATTTAATGTTGTCAACGAATTTCATAATTTCGTAGGTATAGATAGGTAATATAGTCGATTTTAAGACGTTTTACACGAATGACAATGTGCCCGGAAATGCTTATTTTTGTAGATATTTAACTTTGAAGTTACAGGAACGTCGTTTATAAAATTGAACAAACGGAGAGGTAAATAAGCAGAAATCCGGTTCTGACGTAACGATAGGTAAGGTTAAGTTTGTTAAAGTTAATTTAGTCAAGTATCCTAACCTAAGTAAGCCTAAAATATCTAAATTCAACTCAACCATACAGAGGCCGATGACTCCCGCCAAAAAACTTGGCGTGGTCCGCGTCCGCAAAACGCCGGAAGAGCCATATCGAAACTGCCGTTGATGCTATTCTTACCTGGCGTTATTTATCCTAAATCTCCAAAACTAAGCATTTCCGGGTACATTGTCATTCATGTAAAACGTCTTAAAATCGACTATATTACCTATCTATACCTACGAAATTATTAAATTCGTTGACAACATTAAATTCAATATTGACCGAACTGACTAGCAGTAACCCTTTATAGCTATTCTCCGCAGTAAGCAGCACTTGTTGGAGTTGGTTCCCTATTCAGATGAATGGTGAAAAAGCCTTTCCTTTCATATTTTGAAATATCCCGCGGGGTTAGGCTGTAAAGAATTTTTGGTTGGTTCATTTGTTCGTTTTGAAGTTCCGAGCTGGCGTTTTGAGGCTTTATTTTTGTTTAATTTTGTCCCGAAGCCTTGCTCTAATCTCGGCTTTTTTCCCCAGCATCTATTCCCTAAATTTGTTAAAAGTTGATTTCTCTGTTAGTCCTATTTATAGGAATTTTATGTGGGAACACCTCTAGTGCTTAAGTTCCCCGTTCCCTCTACTCCCAAACTAATTTGTAATTTCCCCATTTCATAGGATCACTTCCTTTGTGGGAAGGGATGCTTAAATTTACCAAAATCTAGTGTAATTGTAAATGTCATACCGAGGAGCTCACTCAATTTTTTTTGCGAGTGTAGCGGGATTGCCCGTTGAAATATTTTACGCCCTCATATTTTGACTTTCTGATGATCACTCAGCTGAGGTGAGGCGGAGCTGAAAATACGAACGTAATAGGACATAAATATTTGAATCGTCGAAACAATCAGGTTTCCGAAGGTTTGTTACACATCCGTCCCACATCAACAATCGAGTAAAATACGTTGATGCTTCGAATATATGTGGTTTCATGAATTCGGCACTTGATGCCATCTCAATTTGAGTTTATATTTATAGTTTATATTTATAGTTTGCATGGGCGGCGAAATTGGTGTTATGCTATAAATTTATATACTATCAAGTACAATTGGTCTCCACAAGCAATAAATAAATGCATATTTGCCTGGAACCATTATAAGCAGGTTGAGTTAGCTACTTGTACGACAAAGTTCAAAAAATTCCTCCTGAAACAGCGAAACATTCTCAAGTGATGTTTGAGTAATTTTGATAAAAGTACTCTTACTGTCCTCGAATAAGGCGAGTCAGCGACAACGGGTAAATAAAACTCGAAACAAATATTTTTCTCTAAGTCCCATTTCTTTATTTTAGCCTTTATTCTCAGCGCTGGATGGTGAAGTTTGCATACGAAACGGATAAATAGCGAACAAAATCAGAACATCGCTTTAATGCGGTGAACCCGGGTGCCGTCACGAACTGGCAGCCAATGACTGGTGCGCTCCGTGTGGCCGGCGAATGGCAGGCAGACTCTCATTGGTTGATACCTTCTCTAACATTTTACACGCACGTAAATTGTGTTAATGAAGGTGCTGTTGAATATTACTAGTGCACATCGCATGGTTCATACAGAGCGAAAATTTATAGTCGTATGGTAATTATTGATCTGTTATATTGAGTAGCTTTCTTGCTAAAATTTATAGTCGTATGGTAATTATTGATCTGTTATATTCAGTAGCTTTCTTGCTAAATTGAATTTCTTGACCCTGCAGCCTTCGCTCGGCCATCTAGAATCGCCCATTTTAAGTCCCCTGTGAGGTTAATCACCGAAAGAGGTGCATCCTGTGACTTGCAGGCTTTAGATAAATTACTTTCTAGAACTGCAATTAATTGTTTGCCGGATGCAATATTTAGGATTCCCCTAGTATCTAACCTGCAGTTGATTAAAAATACACTAAAGTCTCAATGTTGAAAATTTCTGCAACCTGTCGAGTGATCTAGTGACATGCTGTGAGTTGCAAGTTCGAAAGCAGGGAACTTTTCACTCCAGTCCAAACTGTGGAAGCAAAATTTAGGAATCGATGAATTTCTTATGAGCTTATTTTTCCCTGCCCTCGAGGGGATAAAACCGTGTAAGTTACGCTCCCATGCATGGCAAAATGAGTTGTCCTGAACTGAGTTGCATTTTTGTTGGAATGAAAATTTTTTTATAGACTCGCTGTTTCCGGTTCACTGCTGCTTTTGAAACTTCAACTCGAACGGATTCGCAGCCTTCTTTCTCAATTTACTACTCTGTGCGTAGATCTTGCGTGAGAGTATATCAGGTGCAACGATTCAGCGTTCCATGAATTCTATAATAAATGCTACGTAATCTTTCCTATCCGGGAACTCCTTTGAGGTTAAGGATGCTTGAACTAATCTGACCTAACCTACTTTTCAAAAGCAGGATATTTAGGAATCGCTGAATTTCCGAAGAATTTAAGTTTTTGCTCCTCGGGTGGCGTAGAACAAGCTGTAAGCTTACGCACTCAACGCTGTGGGGGACGTGCGACCTCAGGAGATACTATTAACACTTCGATTACGCCATGATCCATACTTGGTCTGAGGGAGTTTTCGTTATGCTGCTGACTAACCGGTAATTGCACTCAACTTCTGACAAATACTCGATCATAACTGAAAAAAATAGGATCCAGTTAATGTTTGATATTTAACATTACTTACAATTGACTTTAACTTTGAATTAAATATTAAACTTGAGCATCACCTGCCAAAGTCAACGTTGGATCACCTCGGCTATAGATAGACTTTTGGGACATGTCTATCGCGCTCACATTGAAGCTGAAAACAATTTTTTTATGATTTGGCTGCGCTTTTTGCTTGTTTTATCGCCATAATGATCGATTCTTTGAACAAATTTTGAGAATTACCATTAAAGACAAATTTCGAAAACTTTAACTGGAAAAACGGTAGGTATCGTAGCCAAGTCGACGCCAAACTGTAGCTGCCGGCTACAGTCTTTCTATCAACGCCAATAAATGAAGTAAATACAGTTTGGATCTGGACCGTCAGTTAGTCTAATTTCAGCCGAAAATAATAAACATTCATGCTAATCGGCGAGTAACACAGGAGGAAGTTCAGAGGTTCTGAGCTAAAGATCGGGAAGGCTTCCATTTTTTTAAGTTAAACGTTTGCTGTCTTGTTACGGACGATCTTTTTCTAGTCAACTTGTGCTTTTCCTCGAAATTACTTTCTTCTCAAAAGTTTGTCTTGTTTCTGAACCTTTTTATCGTACTTTCCTCATGCGCAGGGCGTGGGGACACTCCTCGCTTAAAATTGTCACCTCAATCCCTCCATAGTGCCTTCCTTCTTTCCCTCTTAGGTTTATTTAACACCTTCATTGTGGTTAGGGTGGCTCAAAGTAATAGTCATGTAATTGTCATTTATTCACAAACGAACTCATAGCGCAACAATGAACACTTCGTAAACCTTCTGGCGTCGAAGGCAATTTGCCTGCTATAGTTACTCGCTACAATTCCCAAATAAAGTAATTTACCCACCGAACATAATTAGCATCATAACACTTCTCATCGTAGTCGTAATTATCATGCATAGTTCTAGTGTCCTTCGTGAGGTTACGACCTACCGGTGGTAAGTATATAGGCAACTTTTCATAATGATTCGCTCACAAGTGGTCACAATTGCGATGGTTTTCGTATTCAATACAACCAAAAGAATTTTTCGATTATTAATTTCTATTCAAAATGATTAAAACTTACATTCATTTGTTCTGGAATTCATAACAAGGAAGCTCATAATTCATTTTTTACTTCATTGTTGAATATTGGGTACCAAGTTCAAGTTGGAGAATGTACTACAGCTCAATATGTTGAACACGGAGACTACGTCAAAATAGCAGCTCATGATGAGCGTGAGCAGCCTATGCACCAAATCTTTTACAGCTACTTGAAATACACGTTTACAGCAATGGATTGAACTGAAGTTCAATATTCAACTAAAATTTTCAGTTAAATTGATATTCAATTTTATGACTACCAAACATTAATTAGGTCTATTAAATACCATCAATTTAAAAGATAGTTTGAATTCTTCAAACGTCCCATCGATGGGTCGTTTCGCATCAGTGAAAGCCTAATCACGACCCATAGGTGGGTCGTATTGCAAGCAACGTCTTGAAAAGTATGATGGCAACGAAAGTAAGATTGCTATTTTAATTCCTCTCGAGTGGATCCATGAGAGGTCCCGAGCTAAAGGTTAAGGCATTCCTTCGTTTGAAATACTAAAGTTTTTATTTGGTTAAGGGGCATCTTTTGTTCAGTTCACCGCTGTCCTGTTTGTCAGCTCCTACTTGATTGAACATTTATCTCGTTTCAGGATCTTCTTTCTCAACTTAGTTTCTAATGTTTCTATGCACCTTGTGAATGGATTCTGCGTTTCCTTAACTCCATGCTAAATGGTGCCTTCCTCTTTCCTCAATTTGGTACACCTTCGTCGCGGTTAAAGTGGCTTAAACCATCCTCTAATTTAATCTGCTACTTTAATTACGTTTGTCACCCACTTTCGTGAAGATTTATAAGGTCTATGGTCTTTATATAGGCTAATGCTTTGATTTTTTGAGTAATTTTAAGGATCGGAGAGGAGGGGGCTTATGATTCAAAGGAAGTTGCTCGTTAGTGACCTGGATTTAAGCCGTTTGAATCAGGACAGAGTTCATTAATTTTCCTGAAATGTAAACTTTTTTGACGGGTGGAAATGAAGTCCCGTCCTGGAGGTCAGGTAGGCTCTCCTTTAGTTAAAATAATTTTGTTTTAACAAGTCCTTTCTCCAATTCCCGATTCTCCATAATTTTTTTCAGCTCTGGATTTCATACTCGTCATAAACTAGTCTTAGAGCTATTTATGAGCAGGGTGTCGCGACACGCTTTGGCATAGATTTCTCGTTCTCATTTCCATACCAATCGGTGAGCGGTGTCACCCTTACTCTTCAGAATGCCTATCTTGTGGTTAGGAAGCATAACTGTCTAATTCATGATCTAATGAACAAATCGACGAACTCTTACTTGCAGAACAGCTGAAAGCAGCGTCTCAGCTACTTTTGCAGTTTCGTGCAGTTGAGTCAAATTTTTGGACTGCTTTTTGACAATATGCCGTTACGAATGTGTCGTATGTGCTCTAGGAAAAATGGAAAACCTGTAAAAGACAGGAATATCTCGCTCAACCTAGCTGAACCCCTGGAGATGCGTGAAGCCTGCAGCTGTGGACACCAGCAACGTACGTTGTGCAAAGCCTGCGTCAAAATCCACTCTTTTGGAGATTGTGAGGCTTCACAGGAAGAAATTATGTATCGGAAACTGAAAAATTTAATGAGAAGTGACAGTGTTAGTCGGAAAGGCCGAGTTTCTTCGGCATCAGATTGTGCGAACCGGCAGAGTTCCAGGTCAAGACGTGAGCGGTCGGAAAGCCAAAGAAGAATTAAGCTTGATCCTTATGGTCCATTTGGCCGAGATGCTTATTTATACTACCGAAGTCTTTTCGAAAATCAGAGTAACGTCGAGCCTCGTAGAACCTGCTCGAGCTCTGACACAGGTAATAGAAATCCTTCAGAGGTTCGTGGGAGACCATTTGAGCGAAAGACGCACTTGCTTATTCGAGACGGGGCACTGAAAATTCGAATGCCTATCGGTTCGTCATCAGGCACTCAGACAAATATAGGTGGACATGACCCACCAATGCATGAAAAGCGCTTTGAATCCTCAAAACGGCTTGCTTCTTCTGCGGACCGTCGTGCTACCAAACAGAAATCTGTTACAGCGAATGGGCAGCAACAAGCGTCAGATCAATGCGCGGAAACCGAAGTGTCCCAGCAGAGCGGGCCCTCGTTGGCTGATTCGCGGCGTGAGCAGAGCGGGCCCTCGTTGGCTGATTCGCGGCGTGAGCAGAGCGGGCCCTCGTTGGCTGATTCGCGGCGTGAGCAGAGCGGGCCCTCGTTGGCTGATTCGCGGCGTGAGCAGAGCGGGCCCTCGTTGGCTGATTCGCGGCGTGAGCAGAGCGGGCCCTCGTTGGCTGATTCGCGGCGTGAGCAGAGCGGGCCCTCGTTGGCTGAACAAGAGAACGCGTCGACTTCGGGACACGCCAGCAAAGTTCCACCTCCGGTGTCGTCGGCAGACTCCGTGAACGTCATCTTCCCGCCAATAGAAGCTCAGCGACCACCGTCAGTGATATGCAAGTTTTGTACGCACACTCCGTTCGATAATCATCACCTATTTGAGGTATGTTGAGAAGGTTCGATTACTTTACAGATCTTTTAACCTTCGTGAGGATTCTTTCTATTTTATGCGATGGTAATTCAAACAACTCGTTATTTTGATGGATGAATTTCGTGAAGGCCCTGAATGTGGGTATTGAGATTGTTTTTTCGATTGATTTCGACTTGAATGCGTCGGCGAAAAATTCCCCCCTCCCCAAAGGAATGCAATTGTTGTATTTAAGGAAATTATAGTGCTCCCAGAGAGTAAAGCGACGTTTTGACCTGCGTTAAATATGCTTTCTTCTTGTTGAAATTAAATGCTTTGTTTGGTTAAAGACCATCTTTTTTTGGTTCACCGCTGTCCTATTTTTCAGACACCGACTTTAATTTTTGTTTTATAACGTTCCTTTTCAATGCTTTATTTCTATGTGGCCAGGATCCTGGGCAGGAACACCTTATTGTGCTTAGATTCCGCGTTACCTCGACTCCGTACTAAATTGTGCCTTCATCCTTCCTGTCTTTTAACATCTTTGTTTTGGTAAGGGAAGCTAAAGCTAATTTATGATCAATCAATCGGATATTGATTTTTTGTCGTGCAAGATCGAAGTCATACAGCAAGTTGGATACACCTTCAAGAACTAATTAAGGAGTGATATTTGAACTAAGTTACGAGAGCTGATTGGCGAGATTCCGTGATTCAGAAAGGAGTTATGCAGAGCTAATTTTCATAAATATATGAAGTTAGATGGAGAACTGGTTACCACATTCTATAGCATAAGTCTCTCCTCGGAGACACCGTTGAAACTGGAATATTTCAACGCGTTTCAAATTTGCGTATATACACACCCAGGGTATCACAAAGTCGCGCGCCATACAATAATTTAAATTTCTTTTTTCATGTTCCGCATTAAATTTGATGTAGGAGAAAAATTCTTATAAAGAGAATAGATGCATTTGTTATAGCAAAGGATTAACTATTTAAGCATGTTATCAAGTTCAATGAAATTTATGTATATATGTATTTTTATATAAACGTGGATGGAGCGCACTTTGATGTAGTGTTAACATTTATAACTAGCAAAAAAAATCAATGCTGTCTAGATGATTTTAAATATTTTTGCTTTGGCTGGGGGAGAGGCATCTTTTTATCGTACATACTTAAGTTAAATTTTTTGGTGCTTTGAAGGAAGCTCCTCGTACTGGGTACCCATTTCACGCGAGTGCTGTATTTATTTCAATAACCTATTTCAACTACAGGTCGTGGAAAAGAAGTAAAAGTGACTATCTTGAAAAACGGGTTTAACATACAGTACAGTTATTAGATGAAGTAAAATATTTCGTTAATTGGCCCTCTTCACGTGTCCATTTACAGTCTTCCAATGATATAAGCGATTTAAATTATTTCTTGTATCCTTCATGAGGTTGTGACCCACTCGTGATGTACAAGAAGTCTTAATGCTGACGATTCATTCACTTGTGTTCAATCGGAATGATTTTTGTATTCGTCAAACCTTGAATTTTTTCCAATTCACCCGTCGAACTTTCATCACAACTCATTTTCTAGTTGAAAATTTGGAATTGAGTTCATGTGTTGGATATTGACTTTTTTATTAATCCCGCATAACATCAAGTTTCCAGCAGAGTTTCTTTCTCCATTTAGAGAAGGGATGCCGAACTTGTTTACTTCTACCCTCAGGGGGGGGGGGTATGCATTGATTATTTTTTGTATTGAAAAACCGTTTCGGTAATTTTTTGTGCAATATAAAAACGTAACTTTTAACAGAGTTCTGTCATTTTATTTTGAGAACGTTTTTCTTACCACCGAAGCCCTCGCGGGGATACAACAATTTTATCTATGGGATATAGCACTCCCAGGGAAATTTAAGGTCCTGAGCTAAAGGTTATAAGGTAGACCTTTTGTTGAAATTGAGATGGTTTTTGTGTTACGGACCATTTATCCGGGAAACTCCTTTTTTTTAGCAACGACTACTTGTATCATTTTTTGGTTTTGTTTCATAAACTTCTTTCTGGACTAGCTGTTGCTTTGCACCATGGACATAGATTCCACGTCCTCTTATTTCTAACCAAAATTTTGGATTTTCTATCCTCAGTTTGAAATGTTTTATGGTAGCTTTCAGGGGGCTTGAAGTAATTTATAATCAAACGCTGGTCTAATCGAATTTTACCAGCTAGTTCTCCACAATTTTTCATACTACTGGCGTTCAGGCTCAGCTGACGTGAGCAACTTTTTTACGATAAAAATTCTCAACGTTTCTACAAGGGTATAGTTTATATTGAAAGCAAGCCAACTCGGATAAAACAGGTTTTTTCTTGTACATTAACAGTGTGAACGTACCTCGCGAATCCTAATCTTGCTTTCATGACTCAACCTGTCACCCGCGTTAGAACCGTGACGGGGTGAGTTCTCCCCCCCCCCCTTCCGTCACAACTTCAAGATCAAATGTCAGCTACGTCAAGGAGCGTTCACACGATCAATATTACTGACAATATTTACTACTAGTGTCAATATACTGATCATGTAAACGGTGCATTGCTGGACTGATGAAAATATTGATGCGATCTAAAGTGCTCAGAAATCTCAATATGTGAGTACTCATGGTTTGATGGAAAGTACTATAATAATCGTTTGAACGCAACCACAACATTTGTCAGTACAGGCGTGGCCATCGTGGGGTGAGCAACAACTTCCTAGGGAGTCCGAGCAACTACTTACGGAAATATTAACAGAACATTTTTCGAACTCATTACTGTCGATATCCAATAATGTCAATCAAAATACTGTCGGTTCATATTTATCATGTGAACGCTGCGTTACAGATCTATCGTGGCGTAACCTGCCACAACTTCATGACCCAGTGTCGCCCACGTTACAGAGCTATCGTGGCGTAACCTGCCACCGCCTGAGCCAGTACATGTGCCACCTGTGCGGGGAGAAGGGGAAGCATTCCTTCAAATACTGCCCTCGCAACCCCCTAACGCGGGGCGACCCTAAGAGGGCGCAGCTTCCTCCTGGTCCTGCGACCAAGGAACATCTGATAGCGGTGCACAGGTATGTTGGGCTCCTGGACTAGGCGGACAGGTGTCGCTTATTTGTTATTGATGTATCTGAAGATCACAATTTTATTCGTCGTCGCGATTTAAGAAATCGGGCATGTTTACGTCTTCAACGCCCCCTTGAGTATCACATGTAACCTGGTTGATCTAAGTTTTTTATTTTTAGCATCAGCGTTGCAAATTATAAATAAAACCATTCTGTTTCGTATTTTTTTCGGGATAACCGATTTATACTGAATGTTGAGTTACGAGCAAGCAACAAAATTTATTTCAGAACATGAGTTGTATCGTGTAGCCAAAGTACGTAATTTTAAAACAATTTTTAAAAAAAATTTTTGGCCAATTTTGCTCTCCCCATTAGTGATGCATTTTCCTAAAGACACTTCGAATTCATCAGATTGCTGGGTCAGAACAAGCCGAAGATTTGCCTGTATTGCATGAAGCGTGATTTGAGCTACTTCCACCCCACACAGGTGAGCTTTACAACAAATAGAACGGATTCGTTTAAAAAATTAGGTACGCAGACTAACTCGACCAGGGGTTCCGGATTTTTTTTCTCGCCTCGCATCTTTGAAGAAATTTCATTGAAATCCTGCACCCTCTGAAATAGAGAGGCCAACATACAGCCAATAATCCTATTATTCACTTTGACTTTTCTCATCCCCTGGAATATCGTCTCGCACCGCCAGGAGGTGCGCGATCGACTACGAACACTTGAATTTGGGAACTCCCTCAACTGTAGACCAATCAAAAGTTTCTCCTAATTTTCAAATGGTTGAATTTGGCAATCGTCCAGTGTTGCCATGTGGGTGATTTTTTTGATAGCCAATCAAAGGAGCTGAAACTAAAAGCAGGCAACCCAACGAACAATCCACGAAGATGGCTTACAAGTGCGGAGAAATCTCTAATATTTACTGGCAGATTTAATCAAATCAATGGATAAATGCCTAAGAATGAAATATTTGTCTGACGAGATGAGTTCCTGTATCAGAATTTCTGCATCAGCAATATCTCGGAGGGATGAAACGACTGAATCCACAGGAATTAGGGCTCCCAGAGGGGAAAATGCAAGGTCCCGAACTGAACTCGTTGGGCTCTCGTTCTGTTGAAATGAAACATTCTTTGCACTGCTGTAGATCTTCTTTAATATTGTTTTTCAGGTTTTTTCTTTCCTTGAACCTTTTTTAGGTTCATTGCTGCTCGGTATTTCAGCACCTCAGACTAAAATTTCCAACTTCTACGTGGTTTTACAAACAACCTTCTCAATTAGTTTCTATGTTCAGTGATATTGTTCGGGAACACCTCGCGCATAAATTAATTGTTCCCTTAACTCTGTACTAAATAAAGGTTTCCTTTTTCCTCGTTCAGGAACATCTTTGTTGAGGCTACAATTGAATCAACTAATCCAATAAAGTTTCAGAGAATTAGCATAACTGGTTCGTAAACGTAGCTGAGAAGCAAAACTTGAGCGCCTTTATATTCCAACGTAGAAACAAAGTTGAAGAAACGTTGGAAGTGGTTTCTTCAAAGTGGAAGTGGTTAATGTAGAAGAAGAAACCTGATTCATTCGAACTTTGCATGAGAAACAAAGTACATTTTTGGCTCCAATAAAGTGTGTCCGCTGTAAATCCTTGATCGTAAGAACGTTCTTGGGTAAGATTTGGCAATCGAAATGGTACTTTCGTCAGTGTGAAAAATTGCAGAATTTTCAAATGCTCCTAACGTATGCAATAGATGCTTTATTAGCAACAATCCAATAATTTTAAAATTCTCATTCGATGATTTATAACATCTTGAACGCTTACTCGTATTTTTCACAAATGAAAAAGGATTATGTGCACGCTGTCCATAGCCTTGTATCATTTTGTAAGCCAAAAATTTGATTGATTTTTCCAAACTATTCCAAATGCAGGAGTGGAGAAACGGTGAATTGATTAAGAGTTTGAATTTTGGAAATGACCCTAGCTTTGAATAGAACTTCGTTGATTATCTCCCTCATTTCACTTACCACTGGAATATTTTTAATACATGCATTCTATGGCAAGTTTTTTTCGTGTTGAGTAGTAAATCCATTGTAAAACTGACCAGTCTTTTTTCGCTCAAGCGTACGCTTTCTTTTTCAGATGAATGGCGTCACGACTTGCCCTGAAATCAGGAAATTAACTTGCCCCAAATGTGGTCAAACTGGTGACCACGCCCACACAGTCAAGTTCTGCCCTTCGAACAAACGCAACCGAAGGCTAGATGGCGAACATTCATCTCCCCAGACAGAGAACGCGAGCGCTGCCCAACAATGGCAGCCCCAAGCTTGTCTATCAGATTCTGGAAATCAAATACAGACCCAGCCCCCGATGACTCAGTCATCTGTAGCAGCTTTTGTCGCTGCGCAACATCAGTCCAACCAACCCGCCCCATCTTATGGTGAACAATCTAAAGTTTATAAGGTTCTGGTGGCACCATGTGACTCTACAGAGTCATTTCCATTGCTTGCCAACACAGAAAGTCCTGTGATCTACCCTACTACATACTATGTTCCAAGAGGTTTGAATGTCCATGCTCCTGAGTTTCCCTACACTGGGGTTCAGAACTATGAATATCAGACCAGTTATGCTGCAGGTAACTGGCAACTTCTACCCAATTCTTATACCATCTCTGAGACGGAAAGAAATGATCTGTACCCTACTAGTTCTGTCGCTAATGTAAATAAAGCAATTCCAATTGTTCATCCAACGGAGGCCCCCCAGCAGAATTCTCCTGAGTCAAGCCATCTACAGAGCAGCCTGTCGAATCATGACGTTAGCCTCAGCGATGGGCAAAATCCTATGGCAGGTAAAGACTCGCTTTCTTCAGAATCGAATGGTTCTATAACGGATACTCTCACCGAAAATCCCGCTGCAAGAGTTTCAAATCAGCATATTGAAGGCCTGAGAGAATTGCAAGGCGGAGACCGGGTTGTGAATGGACTTTCTCACACAGCCGGGGCTAATCAAACTATATTCCAACACCCATCAGTTTCAGACTATGCTGATAGCTCTGCGCAGGGCGAAAATCAGGTAAACGAAGATAGTTCTGAGATAAACCAAAAGAACTTCGTCAAAAAATCTTGGGCTGAAGAAAACTCCGACCAAAATGAAACAGAGAATAATTTTGAGGGACTGGAAGCAGATGGCATCGCAAAGGTACCGTTTAGATCTTTTACCGAGAACGCTGATGCTGACAAAACTCGAGAGGGTATCCGAGACGCTGAAAGTTCAGAATACCATTCTAGTTGTTCATTTTCAGAAAATGGTGATAGGCAAGACAGTTTTTTCAGTAATGGCAACTCGCAAGGATTGAATAAGGTAAATGATACCTAACTACGAAGTTCAACTAGAAACGAAACGCGAAACCGCTATTCAATTAGAAAAGTCAGCTTGGCCTTGATAGAACAAAAATCCTATATGACAGGCACTGGTTCGGTTTACCGAAGTTGTTATTTAGCTATCATAGCTGGAGACGTGATGTTGATATCATAAATTCATGGGGTACCGAAAATGAACGCCAGAAGGGGCAGCAAGTTGGAGTTCCGCCAGTTTTCTTAACATATTAGCGTATTCGATCCTGAATCTGATACGCTGTAACCCCGGCATTAGGAACCCAGCTACTACCAGTAAAAACGACACCCGTTGCTCCATGTCTGCCCAGCCGTAGTTGGTGCATAGTAGCAATTTCCTGGAGACCGTGCTAGAAACGCAACCCTAAATTTCTTATTGTGATGATGCATGTTCCATGCCAGAGTTGAATCTCGAATAACGTTGTTCTCTTGAGTTTGAGGATTGAGCATTCAACAGATCAGTGGAGATCTGAGCTTCCTCACTGAAAATGAGTTTTGTATGTCTGAAACGAAAATATCCCTCCTTTTAGGAGCAAAATGTTCCTCTTATTCGAAACCGTTTCTTGTGGCGGATTCGGCTACAGAAAATTTTCATATTTTACTCGAGCGTACCCATTTTTTAAATTGCTCTGCCAGGGACGTAATTATTACTTCAGATTTGCTCTTTTCTAAGCTTGATTTTTGTTCTGAGTATTAGTGTGAATTATTGTTGGGTACACGCACCAAACCAAATACCTTCAGTACTCGCATATTTGTTCATTTTTTTAATGATATGGCATCTTAATTCGTCTACACGCTAAGATCGAATGGCGCTGTTGTGGGCTTTACAGGATTGCCTACATAGTGTTATTTATTTGGATTTAAGATTTTGGTTTACAGACGAACATTTGTATTTTCTCTGAAATATCCTTAGACGCCAATCTATGAAAGTTTAGATTCCAAAGTAAATTGTTAACATAAATTGATAAGTCGAGCCCCACACTAACAGCGTCAGTGTTTTTAAGATATTGATGAGCGTTGAAAAATTCGAAAAATTCTTTGACTTGGAGTAAATTGATCTTGAGATGCATAGTTTATATGATTGTCGCTTTATTTTACGTTGGTGGTAATATGGAACTGCGTTAGGGGTAATATGGTTAGTGGTAATATTTTACGTTACTGATATGAAACAAATTTTATTACCCGACCACTTTTTGCAAAACTGCGATGTAGGTACGAGATTTTAAGTAAATTTAATGCCGTGACACGTTCTCTAATTTTTGCTCTGGATTTCTACCTTCGCTTGAACAGAATACCTCATTCGGTCATGAAATTGAAAGATATAGATACAATTATTTATGTAACATAAAAGTTGAGATTGTGCTCTACAGATAACAAATAGTCATCATAGAGCTATCAAAGTTGTCTTCAAATTCTCATTTGTGCGTCATGTGGGAGGAAGGAGTTTTCCAAATGGGCGTTCAGGTTCTAAACTTGCATATTAAAAGAACGATTTAAATCTGTTATTTTTAAGCGAGCGTTAAGCCTCTGCCAGGTTTCTAACTTGGGTATTGAGAATTATTTGAATTGAGATTATTTTAGAGCTAGCGTACATTTCATGGGTAGCTCCAGCTCGGTCATAATTCCTTCTGCTTTTCGAAGTTTTCGTTTATAAAGTTCTGAAATGTGGTCAGGGCTGCTGGATTATTTTTCAGACTACCAGTCAGGCAGCCCTTTAACTACAAGGATTTTTAGGAAGCGAAACCTCCTTTTTTAAAATTTATTTATCTTTAGAGGTTAACACTGAACTTTTGTAAGTTAATTGACTAGGGTGCATAGCGCTTTCCTAGCTATAGCTAGTTCTGGTATCTTTGTAATGATATACGGCAAATTAAAGCGTCAAATTGAGTTAAGGGGCTTTTATTGTAACTGAAGTGGCGTAATGTAAATAGATTTGAGCACATGCCGGGGAAATTTGCAGGTCAACACTTTGACTGCAATTAGGCTATTAGTTGACCTGAAGTTTAATGTTTAAATCAAATTTATAATTAAATTTTAAGCAATTTGAAATAGGCAAACATCAACTATTCGTGATATCATTTGACTTTAATCATTTTCCTTCGAAAAAGCAAGTTGGTAACACCTGGTCGGTCAACAGCATTGTGAAAATCCTCCGAGGTCGCCGAAGGCCCACGTACGTCGCAGTCAAAACGTCACTTCATCCTCTGCTGATCACAACGAGAACTAGTCGCGTGGCTCGTTATCTAGGTGTCACCTAAACTCCGCTCACAACTAATGTATCGATGGGAATTGGCGCCCCCAGGGGGGAAATTGTGAAGTCCCTTGTTGACAAATAAGCAGGCATTCTTCTGTTTGAGTCTTTTTTATTTCGTTATGATGACCATCGTTTTTCTGTTGACTGCACTCATGTTTATCAGCTTCTATTACTTCTTCATAAACTATCTTGTTTCATGAGTTTTTCTGAACTCGCAGTTTCGATGCATATTGTGCATGGATTCCGCGTTTTCTCGATTCCATATAAAATGTCCCATCCTCTGTTTGGAACACATTTCTTGTAGTTAGGGAAACTTGAACTAACATTGAATCTAATCTGTAGCGCAAAGAGCAAATTGATTTCCTGTTCTTCAGTTCCGTGCCATGCTTCTATTCTGTTTTGTAATACTGATGAAAAGAGCGTTCATTGAAACACTTTTAACACATTAACCGTCGTGGGTTAAATTAAAGTTCAATATTCAAATCGTTTGTCATCGTTCACAAGCAATTTCGTGCATAGCAAGCATTTTAACGAAAGCATTCATGAAAATTGAGTTAGTGACTGGTAGGTCAGCAGCCTCCTTAAAATTGCCACCTGTGGCTCGCATGGAGGTTGTGTTGAAGCTCATTCAGGTATTACACTTTATAAGCATTCCTATAGAATTTAACGCTTCAATATCAATATATGCACTGTGCCTTCTGGTTAGACATTTGTAATGTCTTGGATCACCCGAGAGTTGGTTCATTAAACTTGAAGGTCACTTATCACAATGCGTGAAAGACTTGCCCCGAAAAATTTAGGCTTTTTACCAATAGTTATAAATTGAGTCATGAGAATTAAGTTGTTTCTTTTAATTTTTATGATACATGACACCTGAATCTGCTAATATTACATAAAATATTCTCCCTTCTCAAGTAGGGCTAGGAACGCTGGACGTTTCTTTACACTGATCACGATATTTTAAGTAACAAGGCTTTCCTTTTTAATTATACGAGTGGCGATTGGACAACATGGATTATATGTAGTCATAATTCAAGTGATGTCAAGTGTTGCTTCATCAGTTTCCGGATTATTGTCGTGTTACTTGTTAACTGTTAGCAGTATTTCTTCTAGACCTAATTTTATTAATTTACGCGACGACTTATGAAAGTTTCTGCTTGTGGCTTGGTACAAGTAATACTTGTCCCAAAAGAAATACCGGAAAATGATCAGGCTAAGCACTGTTTAGTATGGAGTTAGGAAACGCGAAATTTGTGCGAAGAATGTTCTCGCACAAGATTCCTTGGGCGTAAATATGCAATATGACTTATTTATTGAATTTTGAATAAAAAATTATTAAGGGCTGGAAAACAGGTCCGTAAACGTGGTCCGCAACATTTCAACATTTTATTAATTTCATTTTATTCAAACCAGAAAAGAATCCACCAGAAAAGACTCCACCAGGGAACTGTGAATGCCATGAGGATAATTATTAGTCTGATAATAGATGGTAACCGCCAAATTACGATAATCGAGCGTAATACAGATTCTGCCCTTGAAATCTACGAGTCTAATGTGCGGAAATCCTTGACATTTAGCAGAGGTGTATCATTGTTAAATCAATAAATAGTACTTAATAATATTACAATAACTGAATACAAGTTATTGTTTTTTCATGAACATTTCACTAACTGCTCCACTTGTATATGAACACTTGTATGTTTTTAATGTAACGCAAAATTTTCTAAACATTTTCTTGATTCCCTTGCTATTCTCCCAAACGCACTGGTAAAAAACATAAGTGAAAATGCTTAAATTATAACACTATAGATGAAATATACAGATTATTCTCCCAAAACTCTGCTGCAGTGGCGTTGCAAGCTGAGGAGAACGGGAAGAACCGAAGTTGCGGCGATGAGTTGTAGAGCTGTTGCCCCTGAAAAGTTTTCAAACATAACCTTAGTTGATTAAAAGAAAGTGTGACGCTCAACTTATGGTAAACTGATTAAGAAAATGAGAGCTGTGACTATCAAATTCATGAGGGGTTAGCTAACGATGCAATATCTGAAAAAAAGCTGAAGAGTTTATTAAATAATAAAATGGTTGTTAAATAATAAATTTTTAACATTTTATTACAAAACAACGCAATGCATCATGCCTTAAGTTTTTGTACTCAGTCGGACTCGCATGTAGTTACATATAAAACTATGTATTACAATGGATAATGGTGTTACAAATGTATTCTTTGCAAAAAGAAACCAATTGATCTACTATTTAAACATTTGTGATAACTGAATTAATCCGTCGTATAACAATTTTATGTCGACACAGCAGACGTAGATCTCGATGATACATCGTGTTATATATATATATATATATATATATTCTTGAATATATATATATATATATATATATATATATATATATTCAAGAAGTTCAGTACCATAAAATTTCTGCATCATTATATAATACAAAGTACTATCACCACTGATCGCGCGAACATACGTACGTAATGCCGTAAAATTCTTACCCCTATAACATTTCAATAATAATTGTGTATGTAGTATTCATTCACACTCATTTGACAAATATGCTCATATAACAATGTACAAAACGCAATCATATAAAATTTTCACATTGCAGTAAATTTTGTATTGAACACCTTACCTGCGACGTGAGCCACATTTAGTCACTAAGAGTTTTCATTATATTGCTCACCAACCAGTAGTCATAGACTCCATTTAAAATAATGCTCAATCAAAACTATAAATGAAAATATTATCTAGTTAATATCTGGCATTTTTAACAACGCTTAATGCAATTGACTTTATATTTAAATTGAATATCATACTAATGCTCGCGGTGGCACAGCGGTTAAGGGATCAGACTTGTGTGGAGTCGCGGGTTCGTATCCCGGCGCTGGCGCTGCAATTTTCCCCGTTGGGTGCAAGGGAAAGCTCAACCACAATACCCCACTCAACCCAGGTGTCGGAAATGGGTACCGGCTTTACGGGGGAACCGTCATGGTGTCCTATATATAGTGTTAGTTATAAGACATTTGAAAAACCAATGCTTAAGATCATATGTATCAGGCTTGATTGGAAATAAAGCATCCCAAAGATGCCGACGTTCTTTTTTTTTTTGTTTCAGTTTTAGCTGCCGCTGTCAAAGTGTTAGCACTCCTCATGCAAATACTAACCGCTTTTCGAAGATCCCAGTTGACCTGTAGTCAAATTTCCAGCGCCGTTCAAACCGAGACCCCCTCCCGTAACTCCGCCACCCACTCCATCTGCTGAAAAGAATGCTTTATTCTAGTCGAGTTCTATTTACTCCATTGGGTTTTCAGGTGCCTGGTTTTTACTGACAAGACAATAATGAATACCTACGGCCGAGCCGTGGTATCCAGATACCCGTGGCACAGTCGTGGTATCCGGATACCCGTGGACAAATCGTGGTATCCGGATACCCGTGGCCAAATCGTGGCATCCGGATACTCGTGGCCAAATCGTGGCATCCGGATACCCGTGGCCAAATCGTGGCATCCGGATACCCGTGGCCAAATCGTGGCATCCGAATACCCGTGGCCAAATCGTGGCATCCGGATACTCCATGGCCAAGTCGTGGTATCCAGATACCCCATGGCCAAGTCGTGGTATCCGGATATCCAGGGTCAGGCTGTGGCATCTGGATATCCAGGGTCAGGCTGTGGCATCTGGATATCCAGGGTCAGGCTGTGGCATCTGGATATCCAGGGTCAGGCTGTGGCATCTGGATATCCAGGGTCAGGCTGCGGCATCTGGATATCCAGTGTCAGGCTGCGGCATCTGGATATCCAGGGTCAGACTGCGGCATCTGGATATCCAGGGTCAGACTGCGGCATCTGGATATCCAGGGTCAGACTGCGGCATCTGGATATCCAGGGTCAGGCTGCGGCATCTGGATATCCAGGGTCAGGCTGCGGCATCTGGATATCCAGGGTCAGGCTGCGGCATCTGGATATCCAGGGTCAGACTGCGGCATCTGGATATCCAGGGTCAGACTGCGGCATCTGGATATCCAGGGTCAGGCTGCGGCATCTGGATATCCAGGGTCAGGCTGCGGCATCTGGATATCCAGAGTCAGGCTGCGGCATCTGGATATCCAGAGTCAGGCTGTGGCATCTGGATATCCAGGGTCATGCTGTGGCATCTGGATATCCAGGGTCAGGCTGCGGCATCTGGATATCCAGAGTCAGACTGCGGCATCTGGATATCCAGGGTCAGACTGCAGCATCTGGATATCCAGGGTCAGGCTGCGGCATCTGGATATCCAGGGTCAGGCTGCGGCATCTGGATATCCAGGGTCAGGCTGCGGCATCTGGATATGTAGGGTCAGGCTGCGGCATCTGGATATCCAGGGTCAGGCTGCGGCATCTGGATATCCAGGGTCAGGCTGGGGCATCTGGATATCCCGAGTCAGGCTGCGGCATCTGGACATCCAGAGTCAGGCTGCGGCATCTGGACATCCAGAGTCAGGCTGCGGCATCTGGATATCCAGAGTCAGGCTGCGGCATCTGGATATCCAGAGTCAGGCTGCGGCATTGGGATATGTAGGGTCAGGCTGCGGCATCTGGATATCCAGAGTCATGCTGTGGCATCTGGATATGTAGGGTCAGGCTGCGGCATCTAGATATATCCAGGGTCAGGCTGCGGCGTCTGGATATCCAGAGTCCGGCTGCGGCATCTGGATATCCAGAGTGAGGCTGTGGCATCTGGATATGTAGGGTCAGGCTGTGGCATCTGGATATGTAGGGTCAGGCTGTGGCATCTAGATATCCAGGGTCAGGCTGCGGCATCTAGATATATCCAGGGTCAGGCTGCGGCGTCTGGGTATCCAGGGTCAGGCTGCGGCGTCTGGGTATCCAGGGTCAGGCTGCGGCATCTGGATATTCAGGGTCAGGCTGCGGCATCTAGATATATCCAGGGTCAGGCTGTGGCATCTGGATATCCAGGGTCAGGCTGTGGCATCTGGATATCCAGGGTCAGGCTGTGGCATCTGGATATCCAAAATCAGGCTGCGGCATCTAGATATATCCAGGGTCAGGCTGCGGCGTCTGGGTATCCAGGGTCAGGCTGTGGCATCTGGATATCCAGGGTCAGGCTGTGGCATCTGGATATCCAGGGTCAGGCTGCGGCATCTAGATATATCCAGGGTCAGGCTGCGGCGTCTGGGTATCCAGGGTCAGCCTGTGGCATCTGGATATTCAGGGTGAGGCTGCGGCATCTAGATATATCCAGGGTCAGGCTGCGGCGTCTGGGTATCCAGGGTCAGCCTGTGGCATCTGGATATCCAGGGTCAGGCTGCGGCATCTAGATATATCCAGGGTCAGGCTGCGGCGTCTGAGTATCCAGGGTCAGCCTGTGGCATCTGGATATCCAGGGTCAGGCTGCGGCATCTAAATATATCTAGGGTCAGGCTGCGGCGTCTGGATATCCAGGGTCAGCCTGTGGCATCTGGATATTCAGGGTCAGGCTGCGGCATCTAGATATATCCAGGGTCAGGCTGTGGCGTCTGGGTATCCAGGGTCAGCCTGTGGCATCTGGATATCCAGGGTCAGGCTGCGGCATCTAGATATATCCAGGGTCAGGCTGCGGCGTCTGGATATCCAGGGTCAGCCTGTGGCATCTGGATATTCAGGGTAAGGCCGTAGCAACCGTCCATAACATCTGATGCCGAAGCGGTGGTAAAACAACATAAAAAAGAATCAGAACAATTAACGTTTGCCGATGGATGCGGCTACATTAACCTATCGTGCCCTATTTTTCCCTATCCTAACCCAAACATATCCTCATCTTTACTTACTTACCCTGACCTAACCTGATCTATGTTCACCCACTCTAACCTATCCCCAGTCATCATAACCTATCCTGAACTAACCGGATCTGATCTATTTTGATCTTATCAAACCTGAACTAACCTAACCCAACGTTTTCGAATTGCAGGATAAAACAACAAACAACTCAAGAAGATAACTGAGTGACAAATAGAAGTACAATTGCCATACTGAAATGGCCTATTCTTAATTTTTTAGCTTTGCTTTCATCTGCGTTTATGTACAGGATTCAAAAAAGTGAAGAAAAATTGGGGCGGCTGCACAAAATTTTCCAGCGGGGAATTTAATCTCAAAAACTTGTCGTTTATATTTAATTTCTATAGTTTTTCATTCAATTAAAACTCGTTAAATTTACCTCCAAGATTTCCTCCACCGCTTCCACTCGATCCTCCGAAGCCACCACTTGTTCCACCAGCTCCTCCACCCGATCCACTTATTCCTCCTGTACCTCCAGCTGCTCCACCTGCTCCACCTGCTCCTCCAGCTGTTCCACCTGCCCCTCCAGCTGTTCCACCTGCTCCTCCACCGGATCCACCGGTTCCTCCGCCTGCTCCTCCACCTGATCCACCGGTTCCTCCACCTGATGCACCGGTTCCTCCAGCTGTTCCATTTGCTCCACCAGCTGTTCCACCTGCTCCTCCAGCTGCTCCACCTGCTGCTCCTCCACCACTTCCACTTCCGCCAATTCCGAAAGTCGAGCTTCTATTGCAGTAAACGTATTTTATTTTTTCTATGTCAATCTGCACACAGTGAGAAAAACTGATTTTATGTTCACGCTCGGGTCATAATAATCAACAATTAGGCGAAAAAAGGTCACTGAAAGTTACAGCACGGATAATAACAAAAACTAATAAACTTTTTCGTTCTAATAATAACTTTACTGATCGTGGAACTTTTTTGGAAGGTATATCATAAATTTCAAGTCATTTTGAGACTCCCTAACCACAATTACAGGTGTGGCGCAAAGAGGCAGGAGGAAGGCACCATTTAGTTTGTAATTTCGGAAACGTGAAATCTATGCATAAGAGGTGTTCCCTATTCCGTGTTTCATATTTTCAGGAATAAAGGTTGAAAAAATCTTATGACATGATAAAATGCTGAAGAAAAAGTAATAGGTGCTGAAAAGAGACAGCAGTGAACCGAAAAAAGACATTCCATAACAGAACAAGAATACTTTTTATATATCTACCAAAAAAGGTCTACCAAACTTTCAGGTCGGGACCTCACATATAAATAGTGACACTGGGTGCACCAATTCCCACAGATACAATGATTTAATCCACTTGAAGGATGTTTTCTTTGACAGAAGTAACAAATTAAATAAGGTATAATACTTTACATGTTGTGGGGATTAACCCTTTCTCAAACAAATGGAGTGAATTTAAAACATGGAACGACCGATGTTTGAATGAGTTTTTTTTATTCAAACATGTTTAATTGAACGATGTCATGTTTATTACTGTGATAGAGAACTTATGAGATATGATTCATAGTACTACCAGAAAATAAGGACTATCCTTGTGCTGACAGAAAATAATGACTACTTTTTTACTGGCAGAAAATAATGACTACTTTTGTACGGGCAGAAAATATGGACTACTTTTGTACGGGCAGAAAATAAGGACTACCCTTGTACCGGAAGAAAATAATGACTACTTTTGTACTGGCAGAAAATAATGACTACTTTTGACACCAGACCCTGATGTTCCACGAAAGGTGATCATTCATTTCCCTGAACCGTGACATTGTAAGTGATACTTTACTTCGCTACCACTGCATATGCCTACTGTCAGCCTGTGCTGATACCACTATAATATCTATCAGCAGTCGATGCAGTTTGCATGAATTTTACTTGCCATAATCTGAACAGATTGGTCGGCTCAAACATTTGAAGAAATTCATAATTGAAGTCTCAGTAACATCTATTATTTGAAATGATTCACATTTTCCAGTTTCACGCGTATAATTTATAATTATGGTTCGATGCAACAAGGAAACTTTCCCCTCAGCTCAGGCGCGATTTGGATATTACCAGAACTTTCGACTCGGTTTGGTCTAGTTATTTCCGAAAACGATCGGCGAAATTGTGTGTACTTTAATGAGAAGCCATTTCCTAGAAGAATGTTGAATGTATAATAGGAATTTTTTACAAGGGACAAGGCGCAGTCAGGCTATCATCTAATCTTATTACGAAAGCGCATGCGCGATGCATAACCAAGAAGAACTACCTGGAACAAGGTATAGTCAGAATATTACCACAGCCTAAAACGAAATACCAACACGTGGTACATTACTGGAAATTGGTATCTGGAGCAAGGTGTGGTCAGGACATCACCACAGCTCCATTCAAAATACCACGCGCAGTATATAACTGGAAATTACTACCTTGGACAAGGTCTAGTCAGAATATTACCACAGCTGCATTCAAAATACCATGCGAGGTACATTACCGGTAATTATTACCTGGGACAAGGAGTGGTCAGGACACTACCGCAGCTCCATTCAAAATACCATACACAGTTCATGTCCGGAAATCATTACCTGGGACAAGGTGGGGTCAGGACACTACCACAGCTTCATTCAAAATATCACACACAGGTCATGTCCGGAAATCATTACCTGGGACAAGGTGGGGTCAGGACACTACCACAGCTTCATTCAAAATACCACACACAGTTCATGTCCGGAAATCATTACCTGGGACAAGGTGTGGTCAGGACACTACCACAGCTTCATTCAAAATATCACACACAGGTCATGTCCAGAAATCATTACCTGGGACAAGGAGTGGTCAGGACACTACCGCAGCTCCATTCAAAATACCACACACAGTTCATGTCCGGAAATCATTACCTGGGACAAGGTGGGGTCAGGACACTACCACAGCTTCATTCAAAATATCACACACAGGTCATGTCCGGAAATCATTACCTGGGACAAGGTGGGGTCAGGACACTACCACAGCTTCATTCAAAATACCACACACAGTTCATGTCCGGAAATCATTACCTGGGACAAGGTGTGGTCAGGACACTACCACAGCTTCATTCAAAATATCACACACAGGTCATGTCCGGAAATCATTACCTGGGACAAGGAGTGGTCAGGACACTACCGCAGCTCCATTCAAAATATCACACACAGGTCATGTCCGGAAATCATTACCTGGGACAAGGAGTGGTCAGGACACTACCGCAGCTCCATTCAAAATATCACACACAGGTCATGTCCGGAAATCATTACCTGGGACAAGGAGTGGTCAGGACACTACCGCAGCTCCATTCAAAATATCACACACAGGTCATGTCCGGAAATCATTACCTGGGACAAGGTGGGGTCAGGACACTACCGCAGCTCCATTCAAAATATCACACACAGGTCATGTCCGGAAATCATTACCTGGGACAAGGTGTGGTCAGGATATTCCTTAATTTCTGTCTTGACCGGGTCGAGAGGCATCAGCCTGACGTTCAAGTCTCGAGCCTCCGACTTGGTGATGTGCGTCGCAGAGAGCGAATCGTACGGGAACTTCAGGTCCAGCTCTGTCTTCAGCTCCTGGAAACAGTGCAGTAACGCTATTATTAACTGTTTTAATTAGAATTACATTGTAATTCCCTTTTTATTTAAATTAATGTTACAGGATAATTATCTTTTCGTTTTTATAAGAGTTACAGGATAATTACCTTTTCGTTTTTATAACAGTTACAGGATAATTACCTTTTCGTCTTTATAACAGTTACAGGATAATTACCAATCGTTTTTATTACAGTTACGGGATATTTGACTTTTTTGTTTTAATTACGGTTCCGGGATGTTTGAAAAAAATGTTTAATTACAGTTCCGGGATATTTTAAATTTTTGTGTAATTACAGTTACGGGTTATTTAACTTTTTTGTTTTGGTTGCAGTTAAGGGATGTTTCACTTTCTTTCAAAAGCCGACACGTGTTATTTATCTCTCTGTTAATTACAGTCATGCTATGTTTCACTTTTTCAAATTCAAGTCACGCGATATTGCACATTCTTCAAATATAGACACTCGGTATTTACCTCTCTTTGAAAAGCCAATAGGCGATATTGATCTGTCTTTCAATTTCAGTAACGGGATATTCATGTTTCGTGATATTTCATTTAAGCGAAATTTAAATTTTTTCAAATTTAAGTTTTGCGATATCCAACGTTTCAAAAATTACAGTTGCGTGAAACTTGACGCTTTACAAATTGCTGTTTCTTTAAGTCGCGGTGATATTAATCTTTCTTCAAATTGCAGCTAAACAAAATATTAAACTATTTTAAAATTGGTGTTATGCGATTTTCAATTTTCTTTAAATTGCAGTTAAGCGACATTTACTTTTCTATAAATTGCAGTTGCACGTTGCTTCACATTTAAATGACCCGACATATATGTTCACATTTTGTATGAAAGAAAATCGCATTTGTTCATTATTACGATGATTTGGAAACAGAAACTGGCACCAAAAATACTTCGTAACAATTTTGTAATATTTGGATGGTATTTACCTACTACCATAACCATATGCATTGTTATAAGCAACACACAATAATGAACTTGATACTTGACAGCGTACAAAGTATCATCATAATGAGTGAAATAAACCACTAAAGTAGTGAGTGGAATAAGCAATTTTTAGAGGCGTACACAAGTATTACAGCTGTACAATGTACATGGCAACACAAATGCGATTCATCATATGTTTATGCGTGGAATTTAAAAGTAGTTTGCGGAGTAGTGACGTGATTTGATGGAGAATTCCAACTTAGAAGAGTAAAAAAGTGAAGCGATTTTCGTGATCTCTTCATGTCTTAAATTGTCACGATAAAATAACATGCAAATAAAAGCGTCAATTAAAAAAAATATCTTTGAAAGTACAAGTGTTATGATGGCAACGTACGAAGCATGACCATTCTACTTTGGCGATAAAAATATCCGTGACAGTAGTTGCTGAAAAAAACAAAAAAGCATCAATAGTAGCGTCAATAATAAAACAACATTCAAAAACAAAAATGTAACAAAACTTTCAAAAACCAAACATAACCCAACTTTAAAAAACAAATATGGCATATCATAGTATTCGGGCGCCAAACTAGTTTCTATAATATAATTTTCAACAACACAAACAATGTGTCACCATATTTAGATTAATTTTGCCTAACACATTTTTGACTGTGAAAAACCGATCTCACGCGCCTTTTCAAACATCCTCCTCACCAGATAGTCCCCTGGGAAATTGATTGTAAAAACTGTATTGAATGTAATTGACTGTAAAAGAAAACGATTTCAAACACCTTTTAAACATTCTCTTTCCCACAGAGACCCATGGGAAACGGACTAAAAAACTGCATTGACGGTAATTGACTGTAAAAACTGTATTGATGACGACTGACTGTTGAATAATCATTTTCACGTACCTATTTAAAAATCCTCCTCGCAACATAGTCCAACGACAACTGACTAAAATAATCGATTTCACGCACCTTTTCAAACATCCTCCTGGCCACGTAGTCCCCCGGGTAATACTCGATGTTGATGTAATCGTCCCTGTCGTGGCGAACCTCTTCTCTGTTGAACCCCAGGACCCTCATCAGCGACCCCATGACAGAAGCCCCCAGGGCTTTCGATGTCACTTGAAGACCTCACGAGGAGGTTGGGAAGTCGCGAGGAGTATCCAAATCCTCTCTACAGGACCTGCGTACCTCAGTTCCTCCGTGATGTTTTCGTTTTTTTCAGCTTCTTCTTTATGCTTTTCGTACTCTGTGAGAATCCTAGGGATACGCAATAGTTGTTGTGAATGTGGTTGCCACTGTTTCTCTTCTACTCGTTCTCTAGTGCTTGTGACTGATGGAGGTTTGACGGCATGTGAG